>CARXXK010000002.1:49541765-49923672 GCA_949089665.1 Macrosiphum euphorbiae | reverse complement strand
CCCCACCTATACTGCACCAGTCTGCACCACCCCCGCACCGCCCGCCTACCCAAACAGCACCAGTCTGCACCACCCCCTCCCCACCCCGCACGTGTATCGGAAACGTTGGCCACTAACCCCCCGCCTCACCCCCAGCCGATACCGCACTTCTAGACGCCAAACTGCACCACCCCCTCCCCACCCCGCACGTGTATCGGAAACGTTGGCCACTAACCCCCCGCCTCACCCCCAACCGATACCGCGCTTCCAGACGCCAAACTGCACCACCCCCTCCCCACCCCGCACGTGTATCGGAAACGTTGGCCACTAACCCCCCGCCTCACCCCTAGCCGATACCGCGCTTCCAGACGACATCACTGCCTTGCCACCTCCCATCGAGACGTCGTGCGACACCACCACCACCACCCCGCCCAGCGTGGACGCCGCGCTCACGGAGCGTACCACATTATCACCGACGGTGCTGCCATCTATCCGTTAATCGGACGGACGCGGTTTTTCGAATTTTATCATATTATATTTCAATATTACCATGTTAAAACGTTACCCCCACCACTTTTGGTGTACACCACGAATAGATTAAGTTTAAATAATTGATTGCGCGGATTTCGCGCCCGCCAAGTTAATTATTTAACGCAAACCAGTAACACTACAACCGCTTAACGTGAAACTAGTGCGTTTAATTCTGACGGTGAAAATATGACGGGGAAACTTCAAAAAATCGTCTCGGAGGCTTGCAGTGAACGTGATGGCGAAAATATACGTCGTTCGACGACCGTGCAGCCGCCCAACGATTTAATCGACTGCTCGAGCTTTGTCATTGACTTTTCGGGTCGCAAATCAATTAACATTGGACTTGACGCCTCGGACGTTTTCAACGTGTGCGTGCAAATTATAACGCCGTCGAGACATGTTTGCATAACAAGTGTATTCTTACATAGAATTTTCTCACTACTACCATACATTCTGCCGAATATAACCAATCCACCGGTTAAAAGTCGCGAGAGACTTTTTCTCAAAGACGAGAATAACACGCTTTCCAGAACTACATATCGCGGCGAAAGTATGCTCGTCGTCGAATCACGTCTACAACAAGGATGCCGTGTGCTGTTGAGCGAGCGCGATCTATTAAGAATACACGAGATGCAATGGGCCGTCAGTGAATCGATCTCCCGAAAATCCAACATCACGCGCTGCACGGTTATGGTGCAACTAGACCAGATAGCTACACATTTGAGCAATAATGTCTACGTCGATAAATCATCTACCGTTGAAGAAATTACTACAGCCACCAGCAATATACATAATAATCTCCACACGATGAATATATTTCCAAATAGTGAGAACAGTTTCATGAACCAGATAAAATTGACGGCCAACAAACAGTTGGCATTGTGTTGGGCGGGCAATATTCAAAATAACGGTATGGATTACGCGCCGAGTAATGGCGGTGTCGGTGCAGACATCGAAGAGGTGATTATTATTATACAGTATTATAGATATAATATTACATCTTATAATATCATACATTTATAAGTAAACCTAATATATATATATATATAATTTTTCACAGATTTTTGGATTCCATGAGAACGAGGGGTCTGAAATGTAAACACACTAAGATTGTCGTTGCCGCTGTTAATGACAACCACATGCTCGACCTCGATATTCCATCCGCTGACCAAGGATAATAATATTAAGGCGAAACACATGTATATAGTGTTATAATATGTATATATAATATAAATGTGCCATATGTGTGCGAGATCAGAGATTCTCGTCACACCCAAATTGTGTTACACATACCATTATTATTATTGTTAAATTCGATTTGTACTTGTGTCGTACCATACATATATATATATATATCATCAATATTATAATATTCATTATATTACATTTAGTAAAAAAGACACGTATTTTTTTATTATTTCATTTATTACAAAAACATAATTACATCTATATTATAATATGTATTATTTTATACAATATATAAGCCTCGTATTCATCCTATGGTAAAATGCATACACAGATATACCGTACAAGGGTTGGATGAATTTCAAGCAGATATTATATGTCATACTATTATAGTTTTCTACACTTCACGGTAAACGGGTTGTATTGAATCACGCGATCGTGAATCACCAGACAGTAGGCAGCCGTGTTAGCGGGAAAGTTATTGGATGCTTCTATTTCAAGACGGAGATCTACGTTAGAAATTTTCGCATCGTCGCTTTGTCGCGAACAATCTATGCAGATAAATGGTCCCAACTCTTTATATTTTTCTCTCGACAGGCACGGATGGGAGTTATCCCTCTCGTAATAATGTTTTTGGAAATCGATATAATTTTGATAGAACATCGTAAACAGGTTTTTGTCGAAACTCTCGTTGAAATCCTCGTACGGATATTCGACCGAATTAATATATGCTTTAACGTTTGTCAACGAACATGCATCGTAATCGCCGCTATAACCGTCCGACACGCTTCCCGGCGTATTGGTGAGAAAAGCGATTATTAAACACCTAGGTTTTTCAACCTGCGAACAAGTTTTAACCATCCAAGAGTGTTTGCTCGTTTGCGGTAGATTCGGATAAACGCAAAGTTCCCAATTTCGAAAAGCACAATTTATCATTTTTTTGCTATCAATGATTTTCATCAGCTTCAACCTCTCCCGATCGTCGACTTTGATCACTGGTACTTTCCACAACACTCGCGTTAGCTGAACTTTGACTTTAGCCACCATAGCCTTAACCGTCTCGGTAGCCATGTCGCCGCCTACCACGCTGGTGTAATGTAACGCGCTCGTATCCGACATCGATCTGTTCAATATCAGTTGTTGACTGCAATTTATCAGTATTCGCCTGTAGTCCTCACAGAAACCAAAAACGTGTTTTAACGGGATACACCCGCTGAACGTATCGTCTTTCATGAAATTAACATTTTTGTTAGTGATATCCCATGCAGCGTTTTGCAAGATATTCTCATCGGCGGGCGAATACGAGCAATACCCCTTCATGGCACTGGTAATCCCCGGTTTCTTAACCCGCTGTACTTCTGTAGAGTTTATTTCGTATTTCATCTCGGTAAACAAATTAGTCAAACCGTTATGTGCGATAGTTATCTGAGTTTTAAGTCCTTCAGGCCTTGTTATTTTGCCCTCTATATAGATAAAACTATCGCTCGGCAGTGTGTGTGCATCGCGATTCTGAATGGATATCCGAATTTCATCGCCATTGTTTAGCGCGGACGAGGAAAACGGTAAAAAAGAATGTAAAAACATTTCGCGTATCGGAGATTCGTTGACATACGCCCCGCCAACGTCCAAGAAAGATTTGTCCATAGTGTGTGCGTAATATTAATATATATTTACTTGCCGGCAATTAACGTAAAAATTTTACGATTAACTAATGTCAAATTTTTATTTTTTTTAATATTATTAACTTTTTTACGAACAACGACCTCGGTGTACTGTGGTGTGTGTCTGACGACAGCCGCAGCTTTAATGCGGGAGCCGCCATTGACGACCGCGTATTTATCGACATTAAACTTCAAACCCATTTTTTATAAGGAGCCGAACGTTCACAGTTTCACCGCGAAAATCAATTGATTTTCCGTTTTGGTCAGTCAACGACACACGCACGTAATCAATCGTATTTGTTTTCAGTTTATAAAGCACGCAATACTTCGGTATTTCGACTATTTTATAACCAGGCGGGACGACCGGATAAAATTCGTGTATCGTGTGCGATTGCCGACCGTTGTCGAATGAGCCCAAAGCCAAGTTGCATTCGACTTTTATCGTGTTGACATTCATAATTTTCACCACACGATCGGATTCATGTCTACGATCGCACTCCAAAATTCGTCTATCGAAGCCCAATAACGGTGCAATGCTGTCGTCGACGTTTAAGTCGATTTCACTATTACAATGCAGTGTGCATTTAAGCGTACTGTTATCGGTCGACAGACTGAAAAAACGTACACCAATGTCTTTTAAAAGTTCACGTATTTTAGCTTCCAAAGCAATTATTTCGTAACAACCGGTCGGTATTTTAATCTTAGTGGTCACTCGCTGACTACCGTGAATAATATGCAGAGTATCACATCCAGCCCCAACGTTGGGTATGGAATTATATGTTTGTATACTCAGAAGCCCGATTTCTGATTTACTCCCCACTTCTAAGGGCGGGAAAAAATTACATTCCAATTCGGAACTCTGTCCGCTCAGCGAAACTGTCTGAGACGACGACATGTTGCAACGGTGGAAATGTTAATAATAATAAATATTTATTTATTCTAATAATAATATAATTATTTTCGCTTCGCGGTTAAAAATTTCAAACATAAATGTCCACAGTTGAAAGTATTGAACGCTTGTTCCCTCACGTAGTTATATTCAATATCACAGCCCTTAAAATATTTTTCCAACTCTAATGGTGGGCGGAGATTGCCAAAGCTATCGAAATATAAAACAAATTTCCCGATTTTTTTATAGCACACCCAATGCGTCCCCTTATTTTTTTCAAAGTCTAGATTGACAACCGCAGCTTCTTCACGTCTAGGTGCGGCGGGCAACTTGTCAACACAATATACGCCTCTGAAATGAGGTATTTTCGAGAGTTTAGCGTATTCACTAATTTCGAAATCGTAAAGGGCTCGATTGGGTAGACTTAGTTTTTTGACGTCGACGACTTTTTATTAGATTTAATTTTTCGCATTTTCTTTTTTTTTCTTATACCCGCGGCCGGTTTCTTACGTTTCTTGATAATTTTTTTCCCAGACCCGCTGCCGACACATTTCCGCGAAGCAACAGCGTTAGATTTCCGCGCGATAGTATACGAGCCCGCGCTTTTATACGGACTTAGATACACGCCTTTTCCTAAATGCACGGGTGAGCCGGCCTTCGATCTAATGCCACGAATCGTTCTAACGATGTTGGCAACACCTCCGGCCAGCGTTCCGAGCGCTGAAAGTCCCGCCAATACCGGGATTAAAGTTAATGAACCTCCTGTTTTTGGAACTCTGATGATACGTGGTGGTTTATTCTTATTTTTTTTCGATCGGACGCCCGCAGACTTTACATGTTTCCGCGCGACGCGGACAGTCGATTTAATTAAGCTGCTCATATTCGGTGTCCCGACACACGATTTTATCGATTTTTTTAACGCTTTTTTACACACACCGACAATATTAGCAAACCCACATCCGGCACCGATTTTCCGTTTAGCCTTCATCCCCGTAGTTACGAGCCACGCGGCAGCTTTTTCTTTATAATCAGCGTCGTTCGCCCCGACTCTGCTCCAAGCACTTTCTTCCAAAATTCTGTCAGCCGCGCCGCGTACGGACGAAGAATTACTTTTATCGTAAGCTATATCGTGTTCTCGGCACGCCGAATCCAATCCGTTTATTCCTGGCTGACCAAGAGCGAGTCTTTTTTTTAAATTTGTCCCAGGACCACAATATTGATAGCCGGGGATATGAAGTTCAATCGGCAGACTATTTATTACGGTGTTCAGCAGACCTGCACCACTATTGGTCTTGACCTTCGAACGCGGCAACATTATATGAGCACCTCGCTCGAACGTCAAGTGTATTTATACAATGCGGTTCGTAGACCAAGTGATAAAGCTGAAAGTCGACAATATCGACCCGCTATCGTTATGTAATAACGGGGCTGCGGCGCGCCCGCCGAGACATGGCCCGCTGTTTCCGAACACGATACGTGCGCTGATCGTAGGTCCGTCCGGGTGCGGTAAAACAAATCTTATTTTCACGCTATTGGTTCACGAGAACGGAATTAAATTTGAAAATGTATATATTTACTCAAAAACGCTAGATCAAGCTAAATATGTAATGCTCGGAGAGATCTTGAGCGGTGTTCCAGGCGTTAAATTATTTAAATTCAGAGACAACGAAACGGTTATTCAACCGGAAAAAGCACTACCTAACTCGGTTTTCCTGTTCGACGATGTAATAACGGAAAACCACGGTATCATCAGATCATACTTCGCCAGATCTAGGCACAATCTAATAGATGTGTGTTATTTAGCGCAATCGTATTCGCGGGTACCGAAACAGCTAATACGCGATAACGCAAATTTTATTGTACTTTTCAAGCAAGACGAAATGAATTTAAAGCATGTATACGACGAGCATTGTTCTGGAGACATCAAATACTCGGAGTTTAAAGATTTTTGCATGTCATGCTGGCGGGGAGGCAGATTCGAATTCGTTGTTATCAGTAGCGAAAATGAACGTGATAATGGACGGTATAGACACGGTTTCGATAAGTACGTCGTTATATAATAAGGCGTCACACAGGAATTAGCTACATTAACTCGAGATCATGGATAAGGTGAACAACTCGCCAGTATCAACGCCTACGATATTGACAGATATAATTCAAGCGAGGGCGAATATAAAACAGAAATATAATGCGTTAAAAACGGGTAGATTTGAAACGGACTCGTTAATTAATAACACATTTAGTTCGATTATCGGCCCGCTGAGCGAGATAAAATCGAATATCAAAAGGTCGCCTGTGCAGACGCCCCCGCCACCACCGCCAGCCCTGTCGTCGAGGGCGTCGACGGTACCAGATGTGGGTTATGCTGTGAACCGTTTCCCGCCCATTCAGCCCGCACCTACATCTTATAAAGATTTGAATGCACGTTTTGGACCTTGGACCAAATCGTGGTTGGACAGAATATACGGACCTAAACAATTAATAAACAACATATTCGAATTGGGTAATAAAAAAATACAGTTTATCGATAACGTGATACACATAGGAGGTGACACTCGTACACACCCAGTGACGGGCGGTCTTATTAATTTATTATTCCTGAAGACCCCAGAGTCTAGAAAATATACGCAAGCAGATTTAAGTACATATAAACAGATCTTAATTCAGACATCGGGACATAGAACGTCAAACGGTGAACGTGTTCGTAAATCTAAAGGGTTAAAATATGAAATAATTTCAAATTTGTTTTCTGGAGAAAATAATATTATTACTGGCACGGGAATTAATATGCGATTGCAAAAACACAATATAATATATTGGAATAAACCTAACGAGTTGGTCGATAGACTACGTCTATTGTATTCGTCGCTCGCAGCGGGTAACACGGGGGTTCGTAACGAAATAATATCGATTTGTGAAGAACTGGTCGAAGCGCGAATATTGAAAAAAATACCCAATGTCTAAACGTGATATCGCCGCGGAACTTCACGCGTCGGCCCGAAGAAACTATCCGCGACGTCATGTCGTCGTTCACGGTAAAAACGATTTATTCCAAGCAGATCTCGCTGACATGCAACAATACTCCGCTGTGAATAAATCATATAGATTTATCCTGATAATTATTGACTGTTTTACTAAACGGGTGTGGGCTACGGCCTTGAAGACTAAAAAAGGCGAAGAAGTCGCGGCTGCCGCTAGTAAAATCTTCGCACAGAATAGTCCTAACCTGTTACACGTTGACCAGGGGACAGAATTCTACAATAAAAATTTTAAAGATTTAATAAAAAAGCACGATATAAAAATGTATAGTACTTTCAGTGTGCTCAAAGCTACTATAGTAGAAAGGGTTATTCGCACGATTAAGGGGCGAATGTTTAAAGAATTCACTAGCAGAGGTTCACACGAGTGGTTCAGGATTTTACCCTCTGTAATCGATGACTATAATAATTCGACACACAGAACTATCGGGATGACCCCGATGCAGGCAGATGCACACCCGACGCGTGTAAAATTAAATTACGATGTTGAAAAAACCGTGAAAACAAAATTTTGCGTTGGAGACAAAGTCCGCATTAGCGTGTACAAGGGCGTTTTCACCAAAGGATATTTACCCAATTGGTCTACGGAAATATTTACTATTATTAAAGTGAATAAGACTTCACCTAGTACATTTATCCTCCAAGATTATACGGGGAGCCCGATCGCCGGTGGGTTTTACGCTGAAGAAATACGCAAAACATTGTGGCCCGACGATTATCTGGTGGAAAAAGTAATTCGCACCAAAGGCCCGCGTGTATTCGTTCGCTGGCTAGGTTTTACGGACGAGCATAATAGTTGGATAAATAAGTCCGATCTTAAAATATGATCACAGTTACCACGGGGCGATGGACGCGTTTGGAGGTTCACCGGCCAGCCGGCTGAATAAAGTCATCGCGGATATGGGTGAAAAATATGAAAAAGAGCTCGCGTTACACGTCGATTTAATCGAGATAAATGATGCGAAAATTACTACATTTGGCGAACAGTTTACAAAGGAACTAGCTGTACATAGTAATATATCCGCGGCGAACGAGAAAAAAATCTCGACGCTTGGTGACGGGGCTCGAGTGATTGAAATGAAAATAATGCGAATAGAATCGACGCTCGTACCGACGGTCGATAAATATTTTTCGGACACCAATAATAAAATTGAATCTTTAATCGAGTCCATAGAGATTGTAAATAAAAATAACAAAGATTTGAAAACTAACTTGGCTAACGCATACTCCAGGATAGTTATACTCGAGGATAGAATCGATGGATATCAGTATTCATCGAAGCTCAGTGCCGGCAAGACGTTTTAATATATAATTATCTATATATTATAATATAGAAATAGCAATCGCGCGAATTATGTCGTCAGCTATTCTAGATATCCAGTGTGTGCTAGGCCCGAACTCGAAATACATGATAAAAGAAATGTCGGTAGTGGACTTAGAGGGGCTGGCTAGTCAACACTGGATTTTTAAACACTCGCGGACACCCAATACAGCGAAAATCGAAGCCGTCAATGTGGTTGTTTCGCAACTATCACCAACTATCATGGGATTGTGGTGATGTCCAATATACAGAAATCCCGCGGATTTTGAATTCATTACATTTCGAATGCATTTACGTGAAAGGCGAGGAAAAGCGACAGATCATAGAAGGATTCCTTCCCAATGTCAAAATTTACGAGATGGGTGTAGATTTGGACTGTCCACGACTAGATCAACTACACGAGGCTGGTTTTGCCGGAAATAAACAACACGAGCCGTGTTGTTTACACCATAAGAATTTAAATTATACACAGTGTACATATAACCGAGCTTTCAAATTGTTGAAATGGTTTAAAAAAAATACGTGAAATAATATGCTATATAATATATAATTTAATTTAATTTCTGAACATATTATTTATGGAATAAATGTATATTATATTATATAATCGTGTGCTGCGTTTTATTACACAAATATATATGTGTGTGTATGTATTTATGTATATGTATATATATATATATATAATTGACATCTGGGTTCTACGTTCGCACGGTCTCACGGCCAACTCCGCATTCCTTAAAAATTCTTTTAAAAATAATTTGTAGAATAATATAATTTACACGGAATTATATTTCACCCTTATATTATGAGCACGAATATCGAGTTTAGACCGCTCAAATAGCCACATCTGGCGACGGGCATAGACGGGGTCTGTCAGCCTGCGTCGGCGTCCCGGCGGACACACATGGTCAAGACTGTGAAGGTCGGACGATTCGACGGACGGACGGATGCACGTGGCCAAGACGACACATTCCGGTATACGACGCGCAGGATCCGCTCAAGGATCAACCCTTTTTCACTGTAATTTACACATGTGTGTATATCAATCGGTACAATATTGCGCACGCCGAACGATTTAGGTGGGGGTGGCCGTCGATGGCGATGGACACTTGTCCGCTGTCCACTCAATATTAAATCAGTCCTATTTTCTCGCCCGCTCAAAACAGTCCTCTCGTCCATATAGCCAATATCGTCCATCAACAAGTTCCAAATATTCACAAACACCGCCGTTCAAATAAAGTGAGTTTTATTTAATTATTATTACATGCAGTCGTATTACACTAGTGTAATGTCTATAATGTTTAAAATATCATTAATTTATATTATATTATACGAAATTAACAGGAGTTATATTTTTCAGTTCTGAATTCATTACCTATTCACATTCAACTATATCAAGGCGACATCATCACACGACTCTGCACACACGTCTTCTAATTAAAAAAGTGAGTTAATTTAATCAATTAAATAATTGTATATACAATTGTTTCAAACGTCATTTTTATTCAATATTAACAGTCGATATTTTTAAAAATTTCAGTATTAATATCCACCAACTCAGTGCCAGCATCAAATTTTCTAACTTATTCAAATTTCTTCCTAAAATCAAAGTGAGTTAATTTTTACTTTAATAATAAAAATAACTATTCTCGCTATGCGTTCACGTTTAAACAAATTATTTTATCTAACAATTGGTTTTCTGTTTGCAGTTTATTAAAAATGGCATTTTTAGAATCGCTTAAATCCCAAGTAAACAACGTGAATATGTCAATCGGGGAGTTGGTGAAGGATGCGTCGTATCCTGTGAAAACCATGAAAAA
Organism: Macrosiphum euphorbiae; assembly: GCA_949089665.1. NCBI lineage: Eukaryota > Metazoa > Arthropoda > Insecta > Hemiptera > Aphididae > Macrosiphum > Macrosiphum euphorbiae. Next base: position 49,913,248 of record CARXXK010000002.1, on the reverse strand, counting down.
CGTGGAGACAAAGTACGGGACAGCTGTCACGTGCATATTGTGCAACCCCGCGGGAACTGGCACGATCAACGTATTTTTACCGAAGTCAGTTCAAATGGGTGATGGGGATATAGCGGCGTATAATATCGGGAATTTGCCCGTAGTGAGCCTCATTTATAGAGGAATGAATAATAAGAGTTTCATTATAGATTTCCAATGAAATCTCTAATGGAGCTCTTAAATATGAATATTACATTTGTTCATATTGTATATTCACTATATTATTATTTTAATAAAATAATTTAAAAATATGTTTTTATTTTCATTTTATCTAGATCCTATAGTTTTAAGGGGCGTATAATATAAATATATACATTTAACAAGTTATGTAATTATTTTGTCCGATCAATGAGTTGGTTTTAAAAAATATAATATTTAATAATTATTATAAGGTTTATCCTCGCAAATACGGGATGGTGAAATATTTTATATTTATAAGGTTTTATTATTTAATAGTCGACATTTGTATACGAATTTAGGAGTCGTATAATATAATTATATACATTTAACAAGTTATATAATTATTCTGTCATAATGATAATAATAATAATAATAATAATAGGTATTCTACGGTGAAAATCTATTATCTAGATTTGGAAAAAAAAAAAAAAAAAAAAAAAAAAAAAAACTAGACTTCAATGTTCTAAATAATATTTTATTTTACACAATTATTTATATTACATTTTATCATTAAATTTTGAAATCAAACGTTTTTTCCAGTGTTCAGCACAATTATCTTTAGGGTCACTGCTATCCCACACGTAGTCGGTCGTTTGCCCGGATCGTATATCATCTGAAAATTCAAAATATGAGTTTTTATTTTATTTATATATTATATAATATATATATATATCAAGACTCACTTAATACTTCCACTTCATCGGGAAATCGTCCGGACAAAAGATCGAGTACCGCCAGTGAATAATTAGAGTCCGGCGTCTCCCACGTAAACTGTTGAGCGTCTTGTAGCAACGACTGACTCAAATCGGTCGTTTTCCACGAGAAACGTTGACCGGGGTTGAATCCCAAATCTACTGGTGGTTCGACTATGCGTTCGACTACTCGTAACGTGTAATTGCGCAGATCGTGCGATTCCGCGAATAAATCAGGTGACTAAAAATGAAATAAAATAAATTTTAATTTAAGTAGAGTGGTATAAAATTATAAAACTTACCGCGCATCGAGACTTGAGCCCATAATCGAAAAACGAGCACTCCTCTGACGACATATTAATATATCGTTATTACACGCGAGTAAATGTTTAACTCCAAAGACTGACTGACTGACTGACGGAGAAGTGCTAGCCATCAGAACACCGTATGTAGGCATATCAAATATCCTCGCCCCGCTTCTTATCACAGCGCGAATGAGCGGGGGTTTTTTAAAAATAATAATAATAATAATAATAATGTTGTCGAGACCTCGGTAAGATAAGGGTGAGTATTAGATTAGATAAGGATAAGAAGATTATAAAGATGAGGTAAAATATGATAAGGATGAGAAGATTAGGTTGCGATACTAAAATAATAATTTAAAAACACGAGATTAAATACAAAACGTAGTTAATATAATATTTTAGCATCGTACACTCTCATATTTTTATATACAACGGTTGTATTTCACGATTATACATTATACATATACATATATTTTATCAGGTTATATAAGTATGCAGCAGTCACATTTCACGATTATACAATTTATACAGATATTTTAATAGATTATAAATATATATATATATATACAGATATGAGATCGTTGAACAATAATAACAATAACAATAATAACAATAACAATAATAACAATTTAATAATTTATGCGGTGATGACCGTGCGCGTACGTCGAAATGTTGTCCGGTAACACGTAACGCTTGTCGTCTGCCCTGTTCAAGACGAGTTTCATAGATCTAATTGTGCGTAACTCGTGCTTAAACGAGCGTATAGACACATTTTCCCTATACGGCGTGAATGGCATGTAGCTGTAGACGTGGGATGGATGCGTGACCGCCGTCGACGAGTTGGTTGAGTCGGTTGAGGCGTTCCGATGAATTTGAGCGACAGCTTTAAGTGCGGAATCGGCAGCGAACATTTTCCCCATATTTGCGTCGAATTCGTCGTCGCACTCGTCGGATTCCGCATCGTCATCCACGTCGGCAAACAAACACCTCTTATGCTCGGCGAATGTGAGGTGATTTCTAATAACGTGCCTCATGACACCCTTCGAGCGAATTGTGACCTCCTGTTCCACGTCGTATGCATACGATTTCGCTCGTAACGCGACATACTCGTAGACTGTACGGGAATTGGTTTCGTTTTTAAAAAGACCCGGCACCCGTTTCCTCAAAGTTGAATAACATTTGTGGTCTTTCGGCAAATTGGAAGTATCCATGAACCGCATCAGATTTGGGTTGTCTATCAAGTCGGCGTAAAAATCGTCTGTCACCACGCGGTAGAATAGTGAATCTGAAACATTTAATAATAATAATATAATATAAAAACTGCGTTAGACTGCATTAGTTCGATATAGACGTACCGGTATCTGTGTAAAGTAATTCGATCTTATCTCCGTAATGTCTCTTCATAACGTCATAGTGAAATCCGTACATTAGAACTTTGCTGAGTTCCAGTACGGTAAATCCTATATATATCGGCTTACAGAAATCCACTTCTTTACTGTGCTGCGTGACCGCCGATAGATTTTCGTTGTACGTCGTGCAGTACTTGAATGTGGGACGGTTTATCAGCTTTCGCATCCTGGCGGGGCAAGATACGAGTTCCAAGTTGAATCTGGCCCGCATATTTTCAATCGATTTCCCTGCAGACATACAATAATCACGATGTAAAGCTTGTACCGTTTAAAGCTCGGAAAAATAAAAATTATAAGTAAATGGTTAAATTGTGAAATAAATTGATAAGAAAACGTACCGAACACTGAATTATTCAAATCTTTAAAAAATTGTTCTTCAAATTTGTTCGCCGCCTGTCTGCGTAATTCGGTGTTAAAATTGATGTATGGCGCTAACCACGGGGATTGGCGGAACTCCAACACTCTATGTGTCTGTAATGCGTACGAAAAAGTTATAAGATGCGATTCGTATACAAATAATAATAATAATAATAATATTAATAATCACTTTTTCGACTACCACACCGTGGGCCATGGCCTGTTTCAAATTCATATAATGAACTACATAACGTTCTTTCCTCAAAAAAGTGACCATCAACTTTCGCACTGAGGACCCGTGTGGTATGCTGGCGTGGGGCAAGAACGGCATATCGTTGTGGGCGTCGTGCAGGTGTTGAGGATACGAGATGTCTACTTCATAAATTCTACCCACGTCGTCCGTCTCGCCCATCCACTCCAGCTGGGCCAGCGCGACTTCCGGATTCCCTGGGTACCATGTGAAATCGCTAATAGGCATATACTTGCACATCGCGTACCCGTACAAATTGTTTGCTAAATTATTATGGAAAAAAACGGATTAATATACACACATATATAATTTATATTATAATATAATCACCATCCAAGTATATGAGAGACGTGCTAGGTTCGTCGGCATTGTATCCCGGCGTCGCGGGATTGTTGGCACGAGCGTGACGCCTACTAGCCTGCACCAGACCCCCGCGCGTCCCTGCCTCAGTAAACAGAACTTTCTCGAAATCAGTTAAAAGTTCAAGTTGAACTTTTGTAAACTTTGGCATGCAGTCAAAACTGAATCCGGGCGACGTGTAGTAATGCGCGGGGTCCAGGTGATATGTGGCCATACATATATCCCTGAAATTCTCGAACACGTCGGCGCTTAACACCACGTCGACTTTAAGGTATAAATCGCTATAAGCGCCGAGTGAGGTGCAGCCGAAATGATTCCAGACTCTGGTCGCGTGACTATAATCCTCGTCGCTCACGTGCGTCTCCGTCAACGCGCTGTAGAATTGGAACTTATCCGGCAGCGACGTAGCGTCCAATTTATCCCACGAATCTGTATATTCATACGGGTATACGCCTTTCCGCGTGACCAACTCCATCTCCGAAGGGGCGAACACTTTCGCGACTTCGCGAAACTTGTCGAAATTTGCGGTGGTGAGGTTCTCCGCCAAGTGTGCCAAGCTCGACGCCATGAACCGGCACGTGTCTATGAACCTGACGGAGAACGAGTTGTTAATATACCTCGAGAATGAGATATATTTCTCCTCCGTGTTCGCGATTACCGAAATTCTGTTAGTGTCACCCCCGTTCGCCAAATTCGTCACGATAAAATGCGCGTCATAGTTGGACAGATTATGTAGGAAGCATGGTACGAAATTAGGTGTTTTTAATTTGAGGTTGCACGTGTTGCACAATGTTTTTAGAAAACGTCCCGACAAGTGGTCGTGGTGTGCTGTTTTACAGTTGTGCTCACTAAACGCACAGGCGCACAAGTCACACATTATCTTGACGCCGTGCACGCGACTATCCTCAACACTCATAATAATCGGTACAATTACTTCTTTGTATAATCTGGCTATCTTTTCGGCCACGCCGAGCACGTCGCTGACAAAACGCTCGGCCACATCGTCATCGGTCGCCGAACCACGGAAAATGACCGGAGCCCGCGGTATATCGTACTGGTCGAACAAGTCTGTCGGCACCCCCTCCGCTGCGATGACCAGGTAGCCGTAACTCATGGGGTGGTGTGTGTGTATCGCAGTGGTATTCGCGCCTTGTCTCCGGTCCGTTTTCAGTAGTAGGGCTTCAAAGTCGGCATACACTACGAACGGTAGACGTTCAGTCTTACGCCACGCCTCGAATTTGAGCGTGTCCCCTTCTTTCGGCATTAGAGGCAATACGGGTTTGTGCTCGCCGCATAACAATCGATGCTTAGCCAACGCCCGTTCGCCGTGTAATTTATATTTCAGAGGTTGATTGTCGAAGCTGGCGAAGCATCTCTTGCAGAAAAATAAACGATGATCATGGCTATTTTTTTGCGGACTTGCTAGGCGCGAAAAATTCGAAATATAAGCATAATGGTTGTCACCATCCTTCCCGGTGAGTAAGAGCAGATCGAAATGATTTTCCTTTTCTTCGTCTACGACGCGCAGTGGATATGCGACGGATTGTGTGGACGACTTTTTATTTTTTTTATTTTTCGCGCATTTTCTTACGCCGTATAAATTGACGCTCGTCCCGGGATTTGACTTTTCGAATAACATTAACTCCGACACGGGGGTGGGGGTCGATAGTGCAGAAAAGTCGTAGCGGTGTTCTTCCCTCGAATAATTTGCACCTACTCGTGTGCGATCGTTAGATACATGTTTGGCGAGGATAGCCCACTTAAAACATTGCCGGTCAATATTTTGCGGGTTGACAACGGCCTTCCGGTTCAGAATACTCTCCGGCAACGGTAAGTACGACGATCCCCCCATAGGCGTATATTCGTACACACCCAAGAGCAGTCCGTCGATACACGATAAGGTGAACCCGCTATACTTTCCGGCGTAAGAGTCTTCTTCCCCCAGGAGCCTTGTGAAATCGCGATCGACCAACGCCTCGACATTACTGTGCACGTATAATTCGCGGGCCGAAGTTTTAAACGCACGGTTTTGATCTGAATTGTGTAAATTTGGTACGACATATGTGGCCTCTAATTTCAGGTTGTATTTGATCGGGTTAATACGCCCGCACTCGCGTAATTTCGCGATTAATTCGGACTCTATTGAATTTAGGAAAGCTCGGTAACTTGTCACATTATCGATATTTTTCCTAAAATACCACACGATAGTACGATTGAGCGAAGACTCGATCTCAATAAAGCCCGGCCTATTAACCCTTAGCATACGTGACTTTTTCCGTTTGATGTTTTTCGGAGTATTTTCTGTATGAGCAACAAATTCCCCGGTTGGCGGCGGTGAAAGCGAAAGCGGAAGTGCGGCGGTCGCGGGGGATCTTGTGTCGGGTTCGTCGACGATAGCCTGTGCGGGTGGCGGGGAAACGATAATCGGTGTGCGGCTGGACAATGACGATGATGAGGCTTGAGGTTGGGGGGTAGGTATGTCCGCACGACGACGGCGTGACGAGATGACCGTCGGAGTCAGAACATCTGGTCGAGCATGCGGTGAAGTGGCTGGGGGTGCCCACTTTATGACTGATGCGCGACCTAATATATATATTATTAATATTAAAATAGTGTCGTTATTATTATTATTTATAAGAGAAAAAAATTATTTACCCATTGCACCACCTACTCGTACAGCGTCACGGAATTCGTGTGTGTTTTTAGCGATCGCTATTTTAAAAAATAATTTAATTAATAACCCCGAGTTAAGCAAATCATTGTCGAGTCGAAAAAAACATCGTATGTGTGATATTCTTATTGTTCAGCATACATAAAACTAATTTAACATCTCTTATTCGAGATATGAAAAATGCTACAAACTAGTTTTTATACTCGCGTATAAATAACTAAGAAGTTTTTTCCGGATCAACGATATAATATTCAATGTACTTACTATGGTGATTTTGAACGTGGATACTGAGGTTGGACCACCGACTGAACACCTTGAGACATATCCCACACGAATTCGTCGATCCATCATGAGTTTTAACGTGTCTGTTCAGAGCGCGTTTATGTACGTATACTTTTTCACATATCTCGCAGTTAAACATTTTTAAAGATTTAATTTAATAAGATTTAATAAAGAAGTTATTTTAACGGAGTGAGCGAGGTAATACGAATGTACACCAGTTGTCGTCGAGTTGCACTGACCGTCTGATTTGTAGAACATATGCGCTGACGGTGGACCCGAATATCGGATGCTGTGATGGGCGGTCGGGTAGTGGGGGATATCGGACAGTATCTATAAAGGCTGTAGAAATATTCGACCGCTAGTACCAAGTGACGCTGGGGTATAATACATTTTATAATTAACGGACACAATATGCACATGTGTCGACCATGATAACGACACCAGCGGTGGTAATAATATTTTGCAGATCTGCCTACGACTGTTAACACTGTTATCTGATAACTGGAGATAACTAAATATTTTAATTTATATTATTATTATTATTATTATTCTGTATATGTATTGCAACGCCCGCTAGCTTTCGACATATAACCGACAGTTGCTTACAGACGGTTACACTGGTTAGAAGCGTTTTATTCACGTTTAAACGTTGTCAGTTGGAACGCATTATTTACGATTAAAATATTTTTCTACGATTCATTTGCAATGAATATATTACAATGTACCATCGGTTGCCGATCACTAGTGCTTTTGGTACATGAGAACTCTGATCCGGAATATCCTCAGTATACAAGCTTTTTATCGAGGTTGAAAACATTCGATTCACACCCGGCTCGATCGTGTCAAGATAAATATTCACTGGCCGCCAGCGGATTCACTTATACCGGGACTGAGGATTTGGTTCAATGTCACTACTGCGGGTTATTGTTGGGGCAATGGGAGGAAAATGACAAAGTGTGGCAGCAACACGCCCTGCACAACCCTAAATGTGTATTCGTATTATTGTATAAAGGCATGGAATTTATTGAAAATGTAAAAAATGAATTTAATCTCAAACGTAGTGATAATAGAAGCATTCGAGACTGTTGTCGTTGTAAATCAGAACCGTATGATGTTGGTAATAATCGCGATAATGGTAATAGTCAAGCCCGTATATGTAAATCTGAATCGTATGATGTCGTCGGGTGATAATCATCAATGTTCAGTATAACACAATAACCTATATGTATATAATATTATGATACTTGTATAAGTTGTATTGAATAAACATCGAATTATATTAAACAATTAAATCGTATTAGTATTTGACTTGGTATCCTGGTAAAAGTATGTATGTATGTATGTATGTATGCATGTATGTATATTATATATTATATGATAAGGGTAACATTGAAATATAATATGATAAAATTCGAAAAACCGCGTCCGTCCGATTAACGGATAGATGGCAGCACCGTCGGTGATAATGTGGTACGCTCCGTGAGCGCGGCGTCCACGCTGGGCGGGGTGGTGGTGGTGGTGTCGCACGACGTCTCGATGGGAGGTGGCAAGGCAGTGATGTCGTCTGGAAGCGCGGTATCGGCTAGGGGTGAGGCGGGGGGTTAGTGGCCAACGTTTCCGATACACGTGCGGGGTGGGGAGGGGGTGGTGCAGTTTGGCGTCTAGAAGTGCGGTATCGGTTGGGGGTGAGGCGGGGGGTTAGTGGCCAACGTTTCCGATACACGTGCGGGGTGGGGAGGGGGTGGTGCAGTTTGGCGTCTAGAAGTGCGGTATCGGCTGGGGGTGAGGCGGGGGGTTAGTGGCCAACGTTTCCGATACACGTGCGGGGTGGGGAGGGGGTGGTGCAGTTTGGCGTCTAGAAGTGCGGTATCGGCTGGGGGTGAGGCGGGGGGTTAGTGGCCAACGTTTCCGATACACGTGCGGGGTGGGGAGGGGGTGGTGCAGACTGGTGCAGTATAGGTGGGGGTAAATGGTGGTCAGATACGTACGCGATCATAGGATTGGGTGGTGCATGGTGGGTGGGGGGTGGAGGGGGTGGTGCAGACTGGTGCTGTTTGGGTGAGCGGGTGGTGCGGGGGGTTAGTGGCCAACGTTTCCGATACACGTGCGGGGTGGGGAGGGGGTGGTGCAGACTGGTGCTGTTTGGGTGGGCGGGCGGTGCGGGGGTGGTGCAGACTGGTGCAGTATAGGCGGGGGGGTGGTGAAGCGGGGGGTCACCAGAACCGGCTATTTCATACTACTACATTTTTTAAATTTTCATCCAAACATTTGGACTGTATTATTTGAAAAATAATGTCTGTGTGGAAAAAGTTGATTTAAGTTACATATGTCTCGAAAAGTATAAAATTGAGTATAAAAGTGTAAAATATGCCATAAAAACAAAAAAGACTCAAAATCTGCATTTATATGCAAAATAAAATTTCAAAACTACCTTTGTGAAAGCACGAGACGTATTTTGTTTCATACTCTGCTATTTTTGTGACTTAGCAAAACAAATATGCAAATGCTACAAGCCCTCTGCCCTAGATGTTACACAGCAGACCGTACGTAGCAAGAGCTCGTCGAAAACAATACATATTTGTGTGTGTAGTACTAGCGTGTGTCAGGCAATTGTGTCTTTTTGATTTACCCCACACTGTGGTATTTTTTCTATAAGGTCCGAACGGGTCTAGTCATATGAATTTATTTATAAATGGGTAAATATTATCGCTGTATCTATGAACTGTTATATTCCTACGAATTACGGTACCTAGTTCATTATACAAAATTATGAAACAATTACAGATGTATCTTCAATTAAAGCTACATTAAATTATGAATATTTAAAATTTTATAAATTGTTAATGCGTATTAAAAGATAAATTAAATAAAAATAATTTTTAGTTTGGCGCCCCTTCCGTGCTGGCGCCCTGGGCAGTCGACCAGGTCGCCCATAGCTTTCGCCGGCCCTGGTTCTAGTGCATACTTAATGCACTCACCTGTGAATACACTTATGTTGGTTGGAAATTATATCAGTAATATTGATTTATTTCACATCATTCAATGAGTTAAATAAACTATCATATTAATTGTAGATATATTGAAATTTGTAAATTAAGTATTTTCACTAATTTTTGTAATTTATATATTTCTATGATATTAAATAGGTAGGTAGGTTAGGTAGGCATAGGTACTAGATAATATAAGTTATAGTATACATTTGGGCTCTACTTAATATGCTTTTATAGTTTTATTATTCTCATATTATTTTATTAATTTTTTAGGTAGGTACCTATGTAGTAGGTAGGTAACAGTTGTTAGTTTTAAAGTTTAAAATTAAATGATTTTGAATGTTATATAATTATTTATCTAATGCTCATAGATGTATTAAGATACACAATGCAAACTATAATAAATAAATGCCATATCGCACCACTGCACCAGTATGAATTATAATTATTGATTTAAAATAATAATTTATATTAAGACATTAAATAAAAGGTAGGTACCTATATAAAGTCATGATATAAATTAATATCAATATTATATTTTATACAAGTATAGATCATATGTCTTTTAGATTCTGAGTGGAAGGATGAATGTATTGATTTTACAATGATGTGTGTTTTTTTAAAATTTTTTTTATTAGTTTTTTCAAAAGTAAAATTTCCTATTAGTTTTCAAAAGCGCCGTGAAAAACAAAAGAAAAATTAAGGAAAAACGGGAATTTTTACGCAAAATCTGTTTTCGAAAAATCGATTTTGGTTTTTGGTGTAACTCTTAAACAAATGACCGTAGGCAGTGCCGGATTAAGAGATTTGGCGCCCCTAGGCCCGTATAAAATAGCACCCTTAAAACTAAATATAGGTTTATCAACAAGTAACAAGGATATTTAGCTATAATATATTTATAAAAACCTTCTTCTATAACTAGTTTGCACAATTTTTTTTTTAAACAAAATTTAATTAAATTTATAATTAAAATAGAAGTAGAAGCAGAAGTAGGGTGAATAAAAAATGAATCTATTCTTTTAGTTTGCTTTATAACTTTTTCAATGGTTTTAGTTTGTTCTAATGCTCGTTTTCTATTTTCAGCTCCACTTAATTTTGGTTTAACCATAATGACAATATCTACACAATAAAGTATACCAAATTCCTAATAAATAATAAATAAAATTAATAATTATAATTATATAAACAAAATATAAAACAACTATTTTAATAGCAGTTCTGTGCTAAATTAAATTTGGTACCTATTAAATTTTAAATAATAATTTAATAATTTTGAAACGATAATAATACATTTATGTAGCAAATTTTATATTATACCTATTACCTAGTGATATAATATAAGAATAAAATTAAAAATATATTTTTTGTAAATTAGTTAATTAATTTCACTAACTTTTCTACATTTCAATACAACTAAAAAATTAAATCAATATTGAAGTAATTTTGAAATAATATAATGATGAATAATGTAAAAAAAAAAAAGCATAAATATAGGTATAAATAGCAATTAGCAAAATAATTACTTTTTGCAAATACCTTAAAATGCAAAATCTTTAACCAAGCCCAATTCAAAGCAATAATTTTAGTGTTTATAAATAGCTTGTTGATTATCTAATGCATCATTGCATTCCACAATAATTGTAAAGTAAATATTAAGAAATAGTTAAACTTACTTTAAAAAATGAAATAAATATGTGATATATATATATAAATTATAATATATATATAAAAATAAATTCACAAAACTGAAAACAAGTACATGTCAAGTCGAATTCAAACCTTTAAACACTAGAAAACGAAATTGCTGATCTGCTGAACAAAAAAATCGTTCTTCATCAACGAAAGTACAGACTGATAACAAAAATATCTACCATGACACGTGCATAGACCATACTAGAGTAACTTTGCTCTATGGCACAAATATAAAATTAATAACAAAAATAATAAAATAGTGCCAATATAGTGCTAATAACCAAAAACAAAAAAAAAAAAATTATTATTTCAGAATTATTGCTAAGGAACGTCAACTTCGTATGTTTCCCCCTTATATTGGACGTCGTAGACAGCGCCCTTTTTATAATATAAAATTAAGGCGCCCCTAGGCCCGGGCCTACTTGGCCTATACGTTAATCCGCCACTGACCGTAGGTACATGAAATTTTGACTGAATGTTTATATTAGCATTTTCTATGCATGATAACATTTTCAAAATATTTATATTTATTTTGAACTGTTTAGGGAAATTTTCAGTTTCCAATTTTATTAGTTTTAGATTCTGAGTGGAACGATGAATGTATTAATTTTACAATGATGTGTGTTTTTTTTTAATTTTTTAATTTTTAAGAAAATTAAATTAAATTTTTATGAGCGATTGAAATTCAAATTTTTACAATATTGGATATTCACTTGATTTCTCATGTAGCGATTTCCTTATTTTGTTGTAATTCAAACACGAATAACTGTAGATACATGAACATTTCACTAAATATTTATATTAGCATTTCCTATACATCATACAATTTTGAAAATATTTTGACTCTTTTTGAGCTGTTTACGGACATTTTAAGTTTCAAATTTTTTTAGTTTTTTATTCTATAAATATCAAGTTATATAGTAATATAAAGTTGTATCTGTTGGGCCAAAAAATTTAAAAATTTAATACAAGGCTCCTGATATATTGTTACAATATCATTCAAAAATATGAAAAATACATTGGCACAATTTTTTTATAAGCATTTAAAGATCGAGTTTTGACAAAATTTATCAAATTTAAAATTGAATAATTATTTTGTAGTTAAAAATTTATAAAATGTTCAACTTTTATATCTAAGGATTGAAAATTTAAAACAAGATTCCACGTACGTAGTTAATTCTGTTACCAAAAAATCTAAAAAATACATACTCACAGTTTATTTTTATAGTCATTTTAAGTTCAAATTTTTATGAAATAACATAAAAAAAACCTAGAGTAACTATTTTAGTTATTTCGTTGTGATTGTATAATATTATTTGTGGGTACTTGAAATTTTGGCTCCTTTTTTTTTATTGAATAAAATGTAGTATATTTCCAATCTGTATTTAAAAGTTATACAATGGCTAAATTTGATGATAGTTTTTCGACGGAAATGTGAAGTCATTCATTGACGGCACCCCATGATACATATAAGTTATATGATATAACATATATACATATAAACTACAATAGGTCTTACACATTATTATACGTTTTTGTTATTAAATTATTTTAAATATTATAAATCAAAACTACCTACATTATACTATGCGCATTGCATATTTATTACCTATATACATTTCTATACCTAGCTAAGGTATTGAGCAATATAGGAATTATATGTGCTTTTACTAACCTGTTTACATGTCTACTGAACAAAATACTATTCATCAAGTATTATGTTATTTAGGTAGTGTTTTAAGGAATAATATAATTCTATCCTTATACATAATACTTATTATTTAGCTTATTATATATACTATAAATTATTATATTAGTTTATCTAGGGTGACCTCAAGTGTGGCTTGGTAATCAGTATCTAATTCACAGTTACTTTTAATGGTGACTAATCTTTATTATTCTTTTTTTGCTTATCAGTGGCATGAATATTACATATATTATATATTCAGGGGGTGCTTATTGGCTATTGCTTGAGCAACCAGAATATATTTTAAATATATATATATGCATATCTAGTAGAAAAAAATGCTCTGGTCATCTTCAATGGAGGTTTTTGGAAGCAAATTGGATCTAGTTGGTACTTTTGGGTTGTTAACATTTAAAACTCTCAGTACTTTTTAAAGTAATCAAGAAAAACAAAAATAAATAAATGACAATTTGTTAAAATTGTTTGGTAACCTTGGTTAGATTGTATTCGCTTGGATTGTAAATTATAATTGATTAATTTTAGTTTTTTTTTCTTAAAATGTCAATAAAAAATTTTTCTTTTAGTCAAAAAGCTTAAAAATATATTACAAGCGGTTCCTCATAAGTTTTTATTATGCCTATTCCAAACTATTAACGATACATAGGCATGATTATTTTTTATAAGCATTTAAAGTTCAAATGTCAACAAAACACAATTATTAATAATTTGTAGTTCAAAATTTATAAAATATTACATTTGTAAAGCTAAAAGCTTTGCCTCCTACAAACCCCATTAATTATTAGGTACTCTTTATTAAACAAATATAATATCATATTTATAAGTCCATGTAAAATTTTGAGATTTTAATTATTTTATATAATACCTATATATTTTTATCATAAACTTTGTAATTATAATAAAACCACGATTAACTAACTACTTATGTAAGCAGTTCACTAGTAAGCTATTAAATTGCTGATATAGGTAGGTACCTAGCTAGCTATTCATGATTACAACGATATAAAATGTATGTTTAAGTATTATAAAAAACACATAAATACTTATGGACTGTTAACTATGATTTGGTCCTGTGGGGACGATGTGGTAGCCAATTGGATTGAGGGGAAAAAAAAAGAAAAAAACACTGGTGCAGTTCAATATTGATGTTTTTATTTTAGGTCCTATTATATCTTGTTAGTATAATATAAACAAAATGTGTAACGGTATCGGGTTGTCCGTCGGTTGTGGTGTCGTGTCAATGAGACGTGCTTGGTGTCCGTATGTTGCGGGTCGTTGAGAACTAGTGACTTGTGCAAGCCGGTTCGCCGAACTGCCGGCCGACGGTTCCTGGCGCGGGTGCCGCGCGCCGGCGTCGTCCGTCGTCGATTGGCGGTTTGTTTGAGAAGCCACAACGCGGCTTCCGCGTAAAGGCTGTTTGAATTCAAACTGCCATTACGCGGGACCGCGTCATACTCCCCCCTCCCAAACGCCAACGGCATTGGTGTTCCAGCCGTTGCCGGTGTTGTAGTGGGTCATGTGTGGTGGGTCGTGGGTGGTTGTAGTAGACACCTGTTCGCGGGCACGTTTTCCGTCTGTGTTTAGCGGACGTGGCCCTGATGGCGTCTAATCATGTTTGGGCGACGTGAAGGGGGGCTGAAGTAGATCAGACTAACCTCCATGTCCTCGCCGTCAGCCATGTCTACGTCCGTACCTCCTAACAGTTGCGCCTTCTCTTCCGGGGATATTTCCATATCCACGGTTTGGGAGGTGGCGGCTGTTAGTTGTTCCGTGGTTCCGGTTGCTCCGGTAGTGTTCGTCACTTCCAGCACCGTGGTCATGACGAGGTTCGGGCTTCGCAGGCCCTGGCTGTGACGGGTCTGGTGTTATCTCTGGGGCTGGATTTTCCAGGGCTGTCCTTGGCGCCGGTACCGGCGTCTCCATCAGCGGACGGGGTGGTGGTTGCTCTGGTGTCCGCGTTGACGGTAGTGGTTGCGCCTATCGGGTGTTGGCCGCTGGTCGGGTGTTGGCCGCCGGTTGTGCCACCCGTTTGGGCTACGCGACCTGTTGTGCCGCATAGATGTCGTGAGTTCACCGCTTGTCGCCCTTCGGAACACGGCGGTGCGGTCTTCCCACCCGCGTGTGTTGGTGGCCCACAGTACTGGGTCCCGCTGCAGCTCTTCCGTGGCCATCTGCCGTACCCGTGCCGCCGTGGTGGTGTTGGTGCCCTCCTCCAAGCTGACTGCCCTCAGCAGCTGTTGGCTGCGTTCCAGCAGTTCCGCCGCTTGTTGGAGGGTGGTGGGTGTCGTCGGCGGTTGTTGTCGCTCCATTTGGTGTTGTGGTGCTGTTCCGACTGAAATTATGTACACAAAATGTTAATGTGGGTTTATGGTTGGGGGGGTTGGGTGGTGGGTGTTTGTGGTGCTGCATTGTTCACCCGTTTGAGGCATTACACGTGTATTTTGCGTGCTGGCTGTTTTTCTGTGATGACCACACATTTGCCTACGCGTTTGTGCAGTTTTACCGGTCCCCACCATTACGGTGCGAAGCCGGCGTTAATTTTTTTGTGCGCGTTTGACCGATGGTGTGCCTTATTGTAGTACACCGTGCCACCTGTTTTGTACTTTGTGTCCGTCGGGCCACCTGTTACAGGTGGTGCTGCCAGTACGTTGTTTTTGCGACTCACCCTATCCATATTTATTTGTTCGATCGGGTTGTCCGTTGTCTTCGACAGTATCCAGTCCCCCGGCCTTTTGCCCTCCCTCCCGAGGACGAGTACCGATGGTGAATATCCTGTCCGGTCGTTGCGTCTGTTCCTGATCGAAAAAAATATTGGGGCTAGCTTGGTGTCCCAGGTGTTGTGGTTGCCGTCGACGAGTAGCGCGCGTAGACCTTTTTTTATTTTCTGGTTCGACTGGGTTGGCCCTCGGGTGATATACCGGAGTTGTCAAGCCCTCGGCTCCCCAACGTTCGATTGCTTTGTGCATGTTGTTTGCTACGAACTGTGGGCCGTTGTCGCTTAAGCACACACGGGGGTATCCGAAACATGAAAAGAATTCTCGTTCGAGCGTTTCGGTTATTATTTTTGTAGTGGCTGTTCCGAGGGGGGTATGGTTGTCCGTTGTCATGTTGTCCGCTATGTCTCGTGTATTTGGGTCATTGGCCTGCCATGTCACGAGCATAGCGTGTGTGATTGTGGGCCCATTAGCAGTGTTAGCTGGGTCCATCGTTGCGAACAGATTGTCGGCCGGTGAGCTAGTAGCAGTGATGAGTGGTGCGGTGGGTACTCCTAATAGTCGTTCCTCGTATACAGGGGTCCCGGTGATTGGATAGCGGGAGAGCATGTCAGCGCCTCGTTTTGTACGCCGGGCAAATGCGTGGTTTTGTAGTCCAGGTTAGCCAGCTGTAGTGCCCACCTGGTTAACTTGGAATTTGTGTTTTTGGCTCGGTGTAGCCATGTGAGTGCCGAGTTGTCGGTGAGTAGGTCAAAACGGCGGGTTTCTAGCTATGCTCTAAACTTGTCGGTTGCCCAGATTATCAGATTATCGCGTATCACTAAACTTTTTGCTTGAGTAGGCGATTATCCGCCTTTTGTCCTGGCTGTCACCCCGTTGGAATAGGACGGCACCAGCTCCTATCTCGCATCGGTCTGTAAGCAGAACGGTTTTCCGTAATCTGGCGGTGACAGTTTTGGCGAATCGTACAGGGCGCGTTTTATTTTGGTAAATTCCGCCTGTTCGGTTTCGGTCCACGACCATTTGGTCCCCTGTTTGAGCCTATTCGTTAGGGGTGCTATGGTGTCCGCGTAGTTGCCGACAAACTGGCCGTACCAGTTGCAAACGCCCAGGAACTTCCGTAGGTCCCTCAGTTTGGTTGGTGGGGGGTAGTTGATGATGCCCTCTAGTTTCTCCAGTTGTTTGTCTATTCCTTCGGAGGTGACTAGGTGTCTAAGAAATGAGATTTCGGTTGCTCCGAATCTGCATTTTTCGGGGTTGCATGTCAGCCCGTGTATCTGTAGGCGTTCCAGAACTTTGTCTAAGTGGCGCTGGTGTTCGTCCGTAGTGTTTGAAAACACCACTATATCGTCTAGATATACGCGGACGAACTCTTCCAGGGCTAACCCCCTCAAGACTTCGTTCATAAATCGCACAAAGGTCATGGGGCTGTTTCTAAGGACTCGGAATTGGTATAGGCCCCGACGCGTCCGGAATGCCGTGTATTTTCACGCGTCTTGGTTAAGTGGTACTTGCTAGTACCCCGACAAAAGGTCAAGGACGCTGAACACTTTTGCGCCTCTCATCTGAAGTATCAGCGTATTGAGGTCGTGCATTGGGTAAGCGTCGGACTCAGTGACATCATTTAGTCTACTATAATCAACGCACATTCATTTATATACAAATTAATTATGTTATAGCTAAATTGTGAATATTTTAAATTTCTTTTCTTTTCTTTCTATTGTCTCATGTTGTAAAAAATATTTAGGGCCGGAAGTCATTCATTTTTTTTTTAGCCAAGTCATTTTTTTGAAATTGAGTCACTTATTATCCAAATTACCTTAATTTAAATTATTTGTTGTTTGGCATTTGTAGTGGTTATTAATACATTTTTTAATGTAATTTTATTACATATTCATAAATAAGGGCAATCAAAACAGCTCAATACCTGCATACAACAGATTAACAATATTCAAAATATACATTAAACCAATATTTGACCTATGCGGCGATGGCATGGGGATCATTAATAAGCAACTCAAACTAGACAAAATCAAGACTGTCCAAAACGTCTCACTGAGGACTATCACTGGTGTACACTCGTTTACTCGAAACTCAGCCCTTCTCAACTCCACATACACGACAACAATCCAAGAAGCAACCAAACACGTAGATAAAGCATTTGTCTACCGATCAACCATTTCTAAATTCCCACACCTCCAAAATTTAAAATTAACGACAAAAGTTCTCATTGAAACAAAAAAAGAAGGAAGACAAACCAAACACTGCAACCACTTATAAATATATAAAAACACAAATAGAGGCATATGAAGACGACTGAAACTCTAAATAGACACCAAGCCGCTCACCCAAAGGCAAGTCCAAGTTCATCAGCACCTAGTGCAAATTTGTTAATTATGCAGTCATTGTCAGTATATTTTACAATATCCTGGCCAATATAAAAAAAAATTGTTTATAATAATATAAATACAATTAGTATATATTTATTTATTTCCATGTTAAATCACTACATGGGTGCCGAACTGTTTTCACATTGCTTAACTCCCATGCAGCATCGTTTATTTAATAAAAAATGTTCACAACTTTGTTTTTTGGCTTACATGGGACGTGGTACACTTTCCTCACCTGCTGCAAATGATTATGTGTATACCACGGCCCCATGATGCCTCACAATATTTTTGCATGCAGCTGGAGCCACATGGGTATAGTCGGGACGAACCCGTTCTATCCCCTCACAGTATATTTAGCATGAATCGCTGGATGCGAAGGTCAACTCGGACCGGCGGAAGCCAGTCGTCCTGGAATAATCCGTCTTTATGGTAACCTCCTCTTCATGAGCCGGCCCGAGCCCGCCGCTTCGACTTCCCGTTCTGGGGTTCATCCATTATCCGCGGCCCGGTTGAGCTCTGTCCTCGATCTAATTTAGTGTAAGGATGTCTCTTCAGCTTCATTTAGGGGTGTCCTTCTCCTGGTGATCCGTCGGGAGGTCCTCAAAGGCCGGGCCCACATGATATCCGGCATATCAGCCGCATCTGGAGATCAACAGAGGCCTTTCCGGAGTTCAGCTCTGCAGCCTTCCCAATTGACACAATGGAAGATTGTGTGCTCTGCTGTGTCCGTGGGCAGTGCATGCAGCATGGGCTTGGAGCCCTGCCCATGCGATGAAGGTACCACTGGAAGCACCCTTGCCCGGATAGAGCCTGGGTCATGTGATAGGTCCAGGGTATCTTGGGAGTGGTCCTATTCTCCCATCTAGCGATGCTCGGTATAATGAAACGGGTCCATAAGGCCTTTATGGTACCTTCCAATCTCCTTTGCCATTCCGCGATTGTGGTAATCCTTTCTTATTTTTTGATCATGGTTCTGGTGGGAAGAGAATCGCCAGGTAGGGGGTCTTTCGACACCCTGGCCTTTATTCCAACGCTTTCTTCAGCTATCAGGTCTACCGGAGGCATACCTGATAGGACGAAAGCAGCTTCGTCGGAAGCAGTCCTGTAGGCCCTTATGGTCATCAGGGCTGCCACTCTCTGAGGTCTCCTTAGGGTGGTCCTTGCGTTAGAAGTTAAGCTTACAGCTTCCAACCAGACTGGGGTGGCGTAGAGCAGCTCTCCCCTACCGATGCTAGAAGTAGCCTCTTCCACTGACAGGGTCCCCTGATATTCTGTATTAGCTTTGAAAGGGCTATCGCTGACGTGGACGCCTTCTTTGCTACCGTCTTTGCTTGTTTCAAAAAGTAAAGGCTCGAGTCAAGTATGACTAATCGGTATCTTAAGTGTTTGCTCAGTTGGATGGACCTACACGTCCGCCGACTTCACCCACGGCCGAACTAATTTAAGTGGTGTTGAGATCAGCAACTTGAGGCACGCCGACAGCAACGAGTTAAAACCGAGACGACGACCTGTAAGTATACCGAAGGACGGTATACGTGTCTAAGACGATTCGAAGCACCGCGCCACACGAATACGCCGTGACCAGCACTGAGCTCCGTCGCCACAGCAACGGTCGTCTGTACGGATAACCACACACAGCCTATACGATACGCCAAATACACCGACCGCACCAGCCGTCGACGCACGCGACCACTCAACGTCGCGGCAACATACGAAAACGGTTCTTTTCAGAACTGACAAACACCGGTTGCTTATTTAAGCCTCGCCGGCCCGAGTACAATTCACCGTTCGGCCTCCACTTAGTTAAGCTACACGCAGACGGTGGTTGACTCCATCCCGATAGAATTATGTACAATAAAATTGATGTAAATATTATACCACTAATATATTGTTAAGTCAAGTTACTGCCTGACACTTCCCAAGTCCGGCCGGTACAGACCCGATGCTTTACTGACCACCCATAATTGTATATATAAATATAATATCACTTAAAGAAATATACACCAACCGTGATACCATAAACAATAAGTGTTATTATTTACAATGATTGGCCAACCCAACACGGCTAACCATATCAATTACCTACCTATATTTTCTATAAAGGGTGATCCTTACACTGCTATTAAGACCATATTATATTATTTGACGATTGTAAGTTCCTATAAAACTGGAAAATAAGGTTGTGTTATTCTCATTGCAGTGATTTTAAATAACATTTAAACTTGACTTATTTCTTCAAATTGCCTTTTTTATTCAACTTTGCCATTTGTATATAACACTTTTTATTTAACCTATTTTCTTCAATGGTTTTTTTTTATTCAAATAAATTGTATTTTTTAAACATGGCTTTTTTATTTAACTTGGCCTTTTAATTCAGATACCGGTATCAACCGAAACAGAAATCGAAAACAAAATCAAAGACGAAACCAAAAAAAATGGGATACTAGTATTATAACTCAAAACCGAAACCGGAGAAAATTGGGAACCAGTATAAAATTCAAAACCGAAACCGGAAAAAGTTGGATATTGACATTATAATTAAAAAAACGGTATTTTTTTGAAAATCTTTGGTATCTTGAACATTTTGGAAAGTTTACTTTACACAAAAGGCGATTCGAAAGCGCGATCCCACGATTCAAACAAACTAATGAACTATAAGATTGAATGTAAATTGTCCAGGCCTTGAAACCTATTTTATAAACCGGTATAAACCGTTTAAAATCTGAAATTGAAAACAAAATTAAAAACTAAACCTGAAAACATTGGAAACCAGTATTAAATTCAAAACCTAAACCGAAAGAAATTGAAAACTGGTATACAAAATCGAAACCAAAAGTAAAATTTCCTAATAC
The DNA here is from genome assembly GCA_949089665.1 of Macrosiphum euphorbiae. Taxonomy (NCBI): domain Eukaryota; kingdom Metazoa; phylum Arthropoda; class Insecta; order Hemiptera; family Aphididae; genus Macrosiphum; species Macrosiphum euphorbiae. Next base: position 49,892,360 of record CARXXK010000002.1, on the reverse strand, counting down.
CGGTATTGAAAAATTGAAACCAAAATCGAAAAAATTAAATACCAGTGTACAAAAGTGAAACCGAAACTTTTTTCAATCGGTTTCAAGCCCTGCCTTTTATATTCAACTTTCCATTGTTTCTTCAACAACCTTCTTTTCTTTAAAAAACCTTATTTAAAATTTGTCTCTTTTTTTATTCAAATTAGATATTTTTATTGAAATTGGTTTTTTTTCAATCCGGATTTTTTCTCTTCAACTTAACTTCATTGCCAGTGGTTGACGCCGGCATTGATTCAGGCGGATTCAAGTATGACATTCTGTGTCAGAACCACTCAGGGACTGACAAAAAAAAAAAATTGTTTTGCAAATTGGATTTTAGAATATTGGATTGATAAGATTGATCAATTATAATATCTAGGCCACCATGCAGTGAATCCAGACCAAGATAACAGGGGGGGGGGGTGAATTTTGAATACTTAGTGGCATGGGGGTGAGTCAAGGTGGGCATTTGCCTTTTATTCTACTCTCGTCTAATTTTGAAAGCATCCCAAATGAGCCGACGCAAAGAGGTTTTCGAATAACCATTATTATATTATATTACCTAGCGCAAAAACATGCCTATATTTATAGGAAAACTAGCTAAATAATTTTGATTAATTTTGAAAAAAATGTTGATTAATTAACTCCTTTTGGGTTTGATTCTCTGTCCATATGGAAGCAAAATAGTATTATATTTTAATTTTTAGCCATCCCGCGTGGCGTTGAATGTGAGACTCGCTTATGGTTATGTGAACAGTATATTATCAGCGGTGGGCGATAAAATAAAACCTATATTACTATAATGGTATATCTTTGTAGTTGAAAAAATGTTTATACAGTGTATTTAAAATAGTGTTGTAGTCATAGTTGATCATCCCGAATTTTTAGAAGTATTAAATATTTATATATCAATATATTTTGGGGGTTATTTTATTTTAATTTATTTAATTTTATTTTTACGAACAAATGGCGTTATTGTACCTAGCTTTGTGAAATAATTCGTATATATTATAACCTGTAATAAATGCAAAAAAGTTTCAATTTCCAACTTGAAGCTTAAGATCCCTGTTTGACCACCTCATTAAGATATGAATATCAGAAAATCCTTTCTTATTGCACATCTAGATCTTTAAAGGAACCACTATTCTATATATCAAGTACGAATGTTTTGTATTTTAAAACCAATATTGTATATTTCAATTAGATATTGCTTGATAGATGGCGCCATTGTTGTATTCTTACAACCCCTTATTTTTCCCTTTAGGTTTGAATTTCCAAAAACCCTTTCTTAGAGGACACCTACATCATAATAGCTATCTGTGTGCAAAATTTCAGCCCGATCCGTCCAATGGTTTGAGCTGTGCGTTGATAGATCAGTCAGTCAGCTTACTGTTTTATATAATATACAGATAATAATATTATATTGTGTAGGTCCTAAGAATTACCTCAATGATAAATTGTTTATTAAAAATTACTAATTAAAAGTTGGAATATATTTATATTGAGACGCATATGTGGCTGTGTGAAAGTTGGTATGTATGACGTATGTGTTTTATGAAAATGTGAAAATTATGTGATTGTGACCGGTTGTTTTCTAACTTACCTACCCCACAGACTTCAGATACCTGGCTACCTATTACGACTGGTCAAAACGTTTACCCCATCTATTTAAAACTTAAAAAACGCCACTGGGCACACTTGATATAGATAAAATTAAAAATATAAATTTTTATATAGGTTTGTCCTTTCTAAAGTATTTATTTAGGTATAAATATGTTACTTTTCACAGTATCGTACAGAAAAATTAAATTAATTTATCAAATCCTTATTTACCCTTGAAGTAATTACGTCTACAACTTAAGTTTTGTACTGGAACGGGGTGAGTGGGGGGATCGCCCCAATAGCCCACTCTGCATCCGCCCCTGAGGGCACCTCGTATAGTGTTTTCTGATTTTGAAGCAAGTTATAAGATTCTTCAAAAAAATTACAAATTTAAAATACTCATAACATCAATATTAAAATATAACAATAATCTATGAGTTGATGGGTACCTATTCTTACCATTGAATTTAATATTAGATTAATTCACTCCAATATTAGAAATATCAAATTGCAGATTAAAATGGATTTTTTTTTTACATAATTAACACAATAAATTATATAATTATAATTTAGAAGAAAACCAGAAGTATAAAACAAAAATATTTTCAAATCCTATTTATTTTATTTTATATAACTATATAACTCAACCTATATTATAATATTTTTAAGTGGATTTATTTACCGTATTAAATCGGTATGCAGGATATGCTGACCAATTAATCCCACGTCATCGAAATCCTGATAACCATTCTAATAAAAATGTATACCAGGTCTTTAAAATTGATTATCGAGAACATCCCTCTCGGACTTGTTATGTAAAACAATAAAACTACCATGTACAAATAGATCCATGTTGTTACCATATGCATGGGATCTGGGGATGACCGGGGTATTTTTTTCTTATACACCTATTACCTATACCTAATGGGTAATAATCCTATAAATCTTATTTAACTATACCTAGTAATTAATAGCTATAAATATTAGTAATTACTATATTTTGTGGTCAGGGCGGGAATTGATTTATTTAAGTCACGGGAAACGTGTGCTGCACGAGCAGCAGGAGAGGGCTACATTTCGCCCAAAACTGAAATTGCCTTCCCTCACGAGCCACACATACTATTTTTTGTCACGCCTATGAGTTCATCGATCATGGCAATGGTATTGTAGGGATCTATCAACCAGACTATAACTCTGATTTCATATTTCATGAAAGAAACGATTTGGTTTTATTTATTTTAAGCTTGACGCATGGAGGTTATAATATGAATATAAGATGTAACCAAAAGTGTATGTTTTGTAAGGACCGTGGTATAGATTTCAGTATAAATAATAATTGTTAAAAATAAGAATAAAAAAACGTTGTCACTGCAAAGGTAATGCACTATGCAGGGATCTATGCAATAATCAGATTATTCTACGAAAACGATTTCATGAAATAAAAATGTTTACGCGTCATTCAAAGAGATTATAATATGATTATAAGATGTAACCAAAAGTTTACGCTTTACCACCTGCCATTTATGGGGATTTTCACTTTACCACCCGGCAGTTTTGGTGATTTCAACTTTACCGCCTGGCACTATGGGGATTCCTGGTATGGTCGAGTTGCACTTATTTGAGTGGAACTGTACTTGGGTTTAAAAAATGTAATGGTCGAACACTTATTGTCACCAAAAATGGCTGCGTAATATATTTGGTTTAAGTTTTTAAATTCAGTGGAAGTTGGTGAATGTTATACAGATGATTTTATGTCAACTATTCCAGAAAACCACGCTCTTCAAGAATTTGGGACTATTTAGTTGATAATTATATTTCTAACGACGGACTTTTCCCGCCTTATGTTTGGGTTACGGATACGATTTCTAGTCAAAGAACTTCTAATGCATGCGAGTCCTTCCATGTAAAAATTCAATAAATTATTTTCATCACCACATCCAAATATATTTGTATTTATTGGTGTACTAACAAAATTATAAATAGACACTTATATTTTAATACAGAATACTGACACAATAAGACCTTCAACTACAAGGTACCAGAATAAAATAAATGATATAGAAAAATACATTAACGCTCAAAAGCGTATTACCAGGATAGAGTTGTTGAATGCTGTTTGTTATTACTACAAAAAATTATGAAAAAAAAGAATGATAAAAATGAAAAAAAAATTAATAATATTTGAAGAGAAATTATTAAAATTAGTTATAAAAAAAAAAGTTATAATAATGACAATTATAATATTTAAAGATTTAATATATGTATATTTTATAATACCTATTATATTAACATAATGGACAATGGTATGTATAAAACGATCATTTTTAACCACGGCAATGATTAAGATCGTTGTCAGTCCTAAGCCTGTAAGGGGGAAGGGAAATGAGTGTTTTATAAACCTTTAACCCCTTCAAATTAATGATATTTTTGTTGGAATACCTTTATTGACTATCCAGGGAATTCCCACTTTACCACCCGCTGGACGGAAAAAGGTGTCTTTCCAACGCTTCAACCGTTATCGAAAACCAAACTGTCGGTGCAGAAGGGACAAAAATACATTTTGTGTTCTTTGCATGTCTTACGAAAGGATAGGCATATTTGGTGAAATAAAAGGTGACGCGTGACACCAATTAGGATAACTCCGATAACTTATTAAGTGTTAGCAAACGATTATAATGCGTAGGTATACTATTTGACAGGCGTCGTCACCAATTAATATTTTTGATGTGTCATATATGGAAATAGTTGGTGGCCCATCAAAATTGCAGACTTCGATAAAAACCAAGGAACAAACATTTTAAATTACAATATTAGAACATAATATTAACGGTTTTAAATTTTTTTCCCTATCTTTAAGTAGGATAAAATCCGTCCGCGCCCCGCCATTTTTTAACCCCTGCTATATGCGGTATTTATTAAATCTTTGAGATTTGCACTAGTTTTTCCAGGAACTTTGCAGGATGGATGGTAAAAGTAGTTTTCATAAGTTAAAATATTTTAATCTTCTCGAGTTACATATTTTGAAAATTCCTTGAAGATTCCATGGAATCACTGAAATCGATAATTAATACTATAATTTTTTTTTAGTACCTATCTACTAACTTTGCAAAATAAAATAAAACAGATTTTCACACAATTTACCACACCACAATATACGATACTATTTATCGGTTCTCGAAAATGATACGACTAAGCCACTAAGGCACGATGAAAAATCACTAAAATAGGAATAAGTCAACGAGGGTGGCTGTATACACAGTTTTATAATATAATATATAGGGGTTGGAGTTGGGTGTTGTTCACCCCACCAGTCACTATACAGTTTAATCAATACACGTTTTTACGAAGTTTAAACATTTATCGTCACATAGCGCTGCTGGGCGCCGCCATACGCTTACTTATAAGTTATAACTTTATAAGTTTAACAAACTAACACCTGTTACAGAATAACTAAATAAAAACAAGTGTGATCAATGTTTAAGTTTTGTTTCATAAAAACTAGTAATACAAACTCATAAAAACAAATTACACGTCGTTGTAAAATCAATAGGTACCTACATATCGCTCAGCTCAGAATTGAAAAAAAACATGAGTAGTTTCATTAATAACATTGGAAAATATATTTTTCTTTTAATAATAATATTGTATACAGAATATTAATACGCAAGACAAATAAATATTTTTTTAATATAGACATTTTATATGCATTTCTTACAATGCAGAAACGGAATATTATTTTATGTAACTTCTGTGGTTTCTGTAATAGTATCTGTTGAGGGTGTAGGTAATACTCGGTATTGATGAAATGATTTTCCTAATTCCGATGGTAACAGAAGCAGGTATACAACAAAAGTATTAGATGGGATGTCATCGGGAAATCTTTTAAATATGGCATCGATTAGAATAGAGGCAAGTGAGCCAAAATGATACATTAAACACACTCAAACGGTGAAGCAACGAAGTATAATATTATAGTATAATATACACGCACACACAAGGAACTAGGGAGTATTGATCGGCGGTTGTTAGGGTTACGAAGGCATACTAGTTGGTCTTACCACCCCAATGGACAATGTGCGCCAATCGATATTTCACACTAAAAACAATTTTAGTTCACAGTTGTTAACATAATGTATAGGTACAACCACTGTTCGACTATATTTCATCCAAAGAGACATCATAATATCACAATGGATGACATGGTTGCAATTTCAATGACAATACCTACCTAACCCCAAGGTGCTGGATAAGCTCTGAATAATTATGTGTTCAATAAAATATGCTCCAATAGTATAATTAACAAAATTGAAACTCAGTAAACCTCAATTATGATGATAATTTTAAAACTGGTTGTGGCTAAGCACTCCCAAATTGTGCTTATAATATGTTAAAATTAAGAATCCTACAAAAATGCAATGTCCTCGTTAAACCATCGTATAGTGTTACATAGAAAAAATAGAAAACAATACTACTTATTAGTATTGTATTAACACTATTTTTACTATGTATCACTGGAACGAGTGTGAAAATGGCAATTGACCTAGTAATTGATAAGAAATATACAATCGAAAAAGGCAATAGCCATAACTACGATGATCCCGCTTCACCAAATTACTCGTCCTAAAATAATTATACCAGAATATGGAAAATTAGTATTAGATACAAATCAATACAGCATAGCTAGTGCTAAATGATTCATATTATATTATATTTAGTTAACTTTTCGAAAGTTAACAGTAACCACCATTATGAATTATGATGACGCTAATTTGCTCACCCCCGCAAAAGACGTATAGACACCTATAATATTGATAATTTATTATTTTTGACTTTCGTGTAATAAATAATAATTATTAAATTAAAAAAAAACTACTTTTCCAATAATATAATAAATCAATTGTCTTCAAAAAAGCTTTAATCTTAAATTGAAAATTGCATTGATCAATAAAATGAGTATAGAAAAGGAAGCTATGCTACATGAAGTAGTGAATGTATATAATAATAATTAACCTAATATTAATTAATACTTATCAAAAATCTTACATTTATTCTACACAAATTTAATAACATATTTGAAATATTACAATTTGATATGAAAAAAACAACTAGATATTGTGCTAAAATATTAAAATAACTTATAGGTAAATAAACAATATACCTAGTCAATAATATTGATACCTAAATTCTTATTTTTAACTAATGTACCTACAATTAATGATAATAATTAAATTAAAAAATTAAATTGATCTAATTCAACAATACAAAATAGGGAGATTCTATTAAATAGTTAATAACTATAGGATTATTTTTCTTACAATATCATAAATAAATAATTTTAAAAAAAGCTTTAATCTTAAATAGAAAATTGCATAGCTCTATAAAATATTTACAAAGAATGATGCTAAAAAAACTAAATTGACAATACTACATTCAACAATACAAATAAGCGATATTGTATCAAATATTTTATAGATAGTGGATTACTTTTCTAAGTTTCTAATGACATCATAAATAAATTAGGTACATCAAAAAATCTTATCTTAAATAGACAATTACATACCTAACTCTATAAAATATGTACTTACAAATAATGAAGCCATGATATGGTATTACAGGAAATAGAAAATAATAAAAAATAACCTAGCCAGTCGGGGGACTGCCGGTAGAAGTGAAAACTTCTTAAGCACGTTGGGCACCCCGTAAGAAAGCATTTGCGGGTGAGGAAAAAAGTATGAAATCGCGACACCGCCACCGCCACCGAGAGTACATGTATATATATACTGTGGTATATACTGTTATACTTAAGTGTGAGCGTGTATGTGTATATATACTAGAACAATTTCACTTCGTTTTTAAAAATTTTGTAATGCTTAGGAAATAATGTACCACGAATTGTTTTATTTATCAATATAAAATACTATAGGTACATAATTATTTCAGTTATTTTACATAAAAGAAAAAAAATTACATGTCAAAATTATTACAAATGCTTTACAAAAATGAGTTAAAGTACGCTCAGAAAAATCAATTTCCATCCATCATTTCACCAACTCTTGCACCAGCATCATCGCCAATTTCTAAAACTGATACAATCGGTTTATGGTAGCTAAAGTATGATACAAATAATTTTGATTCGAATTTATTCAAATATCTTGTAAAGACTGCATCAATAGTAGTTTTGTATCTTGTTGTGCTAAGATTGCGATCATTTGACATGTTCAAACCAAATTCATTTTTGAAAAATTCCAATAATGGTAGATTTTTATCGTCTGCAAAGTTTATATAATAATACCATATTGTACATTTTTTACGGCCACCCGAAACCCGACTTTTTTGCATTTTTTTTTTCACGTTATTTTTCATATAAATTAAATAATAATATTACAATACAGGAATATATCGTACATTATTATTATTTAAAGTCATTGTCATATTATATTATATTATATCACCACCGAGAGTACATGTATATATATACTGTGGTATATACTGTTATACTTAAGTGTGAGCGTGTATGTGTATATATACTAGAACAATTTCACTTCGTTTTTAAAAATTTTGTAGTGCTTAGGAAATAATGTACCACGAATTGTTTTATTTATCAATATAAAATACTATACATAATTATTTCAGTTATTTTACATAATGCAGGCGGGCGTTGTTGTTTTCCCGTAACTGCCGTCTGCTGCGCTCGCAGCTTTGATACACTAATGCAGAGATTCCCAACCAGGGTGACGCGGCACCCTGGAGTGCCGCGAAATTTTTTTAGGGTGCTGCGAAATTAATTGAAATATTTTTTTAGAAAAAACAATTTCATTAAAAATAAATACAATGTAATAATTTGTTTATAAAATGTAATATGTATATAGTATGCAACTACACCTTACTACTTTTGATTATACTTATGAACTAATAAATAGAACCGAAGTACTCTATAGTATAGACTATAGAGCATAGGGAGCCTCCGGATTTTTAGAAAATGTCCAAGGGTGCCTCGAGTCAAAAAAGGTTGGGAACCTCTGCACTAATGTATATACCACAGTACATTATATAATATACTCGCGGTGGCGGTGTCGCGAGATCATACTTTTTCCTCGCTCGCAAATATATATACCACTGTATATATATCTACTCGCGGTGGCAGTGGCGGTGTCGCGAGATCATACTTTTTTCCTCACTTGCAAATATATATATAAAATAAATATAACAATATAAATATAACGCGCGGTTGCTATACGTGACCAAACAAATACATATATATACTCGCCGTTGCGAGGTGGCGGTGGCGGTGTCGCGAGATCATACTTTTTTCCTCACTCGCAAATGCTTTCTTATACGGGGTGCCCAACGTGCCTAAAGAAGTTTTCACTTCAATAATTAAGTAACCAACATTAATAATTAATAATACCTAGTAATAAATAGTAGTACCTAACTAATAACTTGTCAAAAATGGTGCAATTCAACATGAAATTGAATTATATAATATTCAATAGATACATAGCACCTAAAATCAAACTATGTATGAAAAAAATCTTATTGTGCTAGAAAAATCATAACCTAATCTTATTCAGCAATATAAAATATGATAAAATTATAGATAAATGTTAACTTTTTTTAAAGTTAGAATAAAATTAGATAAATGTTACTAGATAACTAACTACATTTTCGTGACAATTAATCTGGTCTAGTCTTGTACAAAGATAAAAATACCACCTATGAATACACATTTTGTAGATAATCAAAAATAAAGTCTATTTCTGTCGAATTATTTTAATAGGTACCTAATTGTTAAAAGAAAAACATTATATGTTTTTTTGATGGCTGGGAAAGAATCCCCGTCCCTGGTGGTACTTCATCACTTGGATAGCAATTTAATATAGTTAATAGTACCTAAGACTCACCTAATATGTATGGACGTATAGGTTAGGTTAATATACCTATTATGTGCCTATGTATTTTAAAATCTGTTGAATTTACATAACTATATTCATATTTTAGACTGGGGAATAATTTAAATTTAAATTAGAGCATAAATGTACATTGAACATACTGTATTACTGCATAATATATACAGTAAATAATGTATAAATAACTCAAGCATTAATAATCAAAAATTACCTACTTAATTTACTACTTTTTTTTTTTTTTTTTTTTCCGGTTTAATCGAGAGCCGGAGAAGGAACTGTTGCTCACATTGCTTCTTCTCCGGCCCTACTTCTTCTCCGGCCCACTTAATTTACTACTTATAAGCGAATATATTATATTTCGGATGTTGAACGCCACTTTTATAGTTAATACAATCACATGATATGTGAACTATTTAATTTATTTACATAATTATAATAGAGATAGAAGAAAATGTATAGTCATACACTTCAGCAAAATATGGTAACAGTACCATTGTTACCATTAAAAATTGTCTTTACTATTCAACTTCTTAATGAATGTGGGGCGGTTTGCTACAGCTTTGGATTTCTTTCCAATCATCCTTATATTTTCTATAAAAGTTGTTTTTTCACTCTCTTTATGAGGATATAAAATATTATTCTTGAACTTATTTACCGCATTACGTTGAGCATTACTTTTTTTAAAACCTTGACCTTGAAATTTCTTACCACCAATCCTTAAAATAACTTTAAAATTTTTGTTGACTGTAGGTTGTTTACCTACAAGATAAAAAGGAGACCATATATTATTTCGTAGATTGTATGTTTCCATAAAAGTATATGGTGCTGTATTATTCTCATCGGGGCCATTTTGAAGAAATGGAGAAGTTCCTGGTTCTTCACTACTTTTCATCTGTGCCGGATTATCACAGGAGTCTAAAAAAGAATAAAAAAAGAACATTGTGTGTATCAACTTAGATTATGAAATAAAAATGTATCATTAACCAAAATTAATAATTCAACAATATAATATTCTGTTATATTAATAAGGCTGGAAAATATTGTATTATTTAAATATTTTTTCTGAATACTTCAATACTTACTTATAATATTGATTTATAAATATAAAACTTGACACATTAGTAGGTACGCATAGGTAAAACAACATTAATTGGGTGCATTTGTTTTTGGTTCTTATTAATTAAAGTGTGATATTTTATCATTACTTTCAATTAATTGAAGTACCTACCTACCTACCTATATTTTTAGAAACATCCGAACATATCAAAGTATTTTTTACAAAAGCTTTTTTGTCTTGATTTAAATGCATCATTGTTCTATCTATACTGACAGTTAAATTGGTTTGTCAATAATATAAAACAAAATTGTAATATGTAATAATTTTAAAATTATTGATGTGGTCACAAGTATATTACATAACAATATAATTATAAAAATTCTAATTTTTTTTATATAAAATTTATTGTACAAAATTAGTTTCCATTGGGCAACCAAATTAATGAACAATATGATATTATACTTTACCTGATGGTTTAGTATCTGCACCATGAGTTAAATTTCCTTGGTCATTCGATGGTGTATTACCCAATGTTTCTACAGTTTCAGCTTCATTATTTTGATTACTTATTTCAAAAAAGTTATCGACATGGCTTGAATAGAACTTCTTTATTGCGACTAATTTAGCTTCATTTTCCGTACGACCACTGCCTTCAAATTGATAATCGCCTATGTTTAATGCAATGTTTGAACTGCCTGTATCGGATGATTGATTATTAACGGAAGACCAATGGCATAGCAACTTATATGCTGTTTCAAAACCACTCAATATACGTAATCTATCGTTTTTAAAATGTTGATCGATATGATCTAGAGTTTCGGTTGATGACAACGTTGATTCTGCGTTTTTGGAACAGTCTAAAATAATGAATAAGTAATATAGATATTAGTGGGTTGGCTTATAGAAAAAAGATCTTGTTTAAATGTTTAATGTTTAATGTCTATAAATAGACTAAAATAATAATTCAAACGTCGAACAGTAAATGTTTAATATTGTGAATCTCACAAAGTTGTGCTTATTGTAATTTAGACATATTTAAAATACAACAGTATGATTTTTTAAGCTTTTAGTTTTAAAATTCTTACAAAGTTTTTCAAAATCCCGAAAATGTCTAAACAAATATGTTATTTAAATTTAAATACCAAGGCACATATTTTTATTTTGTTTAATTTTTTCTATTATTACTTAAAAAAATATTGTTTTAATTCATTTTAATAAGTTTGTGTATTATATCAAAAGAATTACATTTTAAATGAATCATCCTTAAACTTTTAAAATGAGTCATGGATATTTAGCCTGCAAAATAGTTTGTAGATATAGGTAGTAATTAGGTATCCATTGTAAAATAATAATATAGGTACAGTATTTGTTTGGTATGACTATCTATCAAAACATAAATTAGACATTTCATGGCGTATGCTGCCCATGAACAAGTTAAAAAGTTAAAAAATACACTTAACTGACAATCATTTACATGTACATATTTATTTTTATTGATAATATAATTTAATATAATTAAATTATTACAAACATTTTACATTTTGTCTATAGATTTTATAATATAAGGTAAGTAGGTTTTAGCCTTTATATGACTATATAATGATTTTAGTTTACTAACCATTACTATGATTTCTGAAGGGGGATCAAAAAAAAGAAAACAACATAGATAAATGGGAGGGGAAAATTGGAAAATCCCACACCATATCAAAACTTTTTACTTAGGTAGTAAACTATTTAACAATAAGGAACAATGAATATAATTTTAATTGATTCAAAATTCACATCAAACACAATATCCAATGCCACTCCAAAGCCAATGGGAGGGAATCTGACCCACACGCCCCCCCCTTGTATACTCCACTGATTAACTTTAGTAAATAGATAATTTAATTATATACTTTACCAGATGGCTGAGTATCTTCAGCAAAATGAGATGTATTAACTAAAAAATTTGATGGTGCATAATTGTTCATCATATTTTCTGAACCATCTATTTTATTTTTTCTATTACTCATTTTTTCAGAAGAAACGATGGCATTGTACTGCCTTATTGCATTTGCTTTAGCAGCAGTAATGGAAATTCCACGACCACTAACCGAATGTAAATCAATGTTCAAATAAATATTGTACACGTTTTTGTATTTATTATAAATTTCAGGAGACCATGATGCTCGTGGATAGGTCTCACTAAATTCATTCAGTGTAGCTAAATCTTCAAATGTCTCAGCCATTTCGAACGTTAAATTTTGCAAACTAAATGATAGATTGATGATACAATTGGTGGTAAGTAGGTAATAGTTTCTGAAACAGTCTTTAGTAAAAATAATAAATTTATTTATGTTACATGATTATTAAAATTTATTAGCTTAAATATATGTGTTGAGTTTGTTTTACTAACGCCTAGCATAGAAAATTTGAAAATTTTCTTTAAAAATAATTTAAATGATTTTACAATGATAGGTGTGTGTGTATTTTTTGTGTGTTTGTCATCAGTCATCACCTTTTAGGACAATGAAAATACTACATTTTTCTACATTTTCTGGTAGTAAAATGGGTTTAGCTTATACTTTTAAGTGGTCAAAATTTAAAATTTCCTTTATTATTCAAAATAGAAAAACAGAAAAACGGGAATTATTACCACAAATCAGTTTTAGATAAAATCGACATTGTTTTATTGGTTCAACTTAAAATCTAATCCAACTTGTTATACCTACTTAACGTTTTTATTACACGGAATTTGGCAGTGATTCGTTTGGGATATGTAATAACAGTTCATACTTTAAATTGTCATCAAATGTTTATACAACAATTTTCAATATATGAAAATATTTTTAAATTATTTTGACTGTTTTTGAGATATTGAGATTTATAGGCATGAGAAGACCTTGACAATTTAATACGAGATTCCTTATACAAAATTTTCTAATAGGAGTATCAATTCTAAAATATTAAAAATACATATTAGGTATGCATGATTTTCTTATAAGCATTTAATGTTTAAATGTTGATAAAATTCATAAAAATCTCGAAAATTTGTAAGTTATTTTATAGTACAAAATGTATAATTGTTTAGCTACGGACAATTTAAATCAATGTTCCCCATAAGTATTTTATACTCCAAACAAAAAAATCTAAAAAATATATGAACCCAGTTTTTTTTTAAATAAATATTTTAAGTGAAAATTTGGACATATTTTGCTATTTAATCAAAGATTACAAATTTTACTTATTTTGTTGTAATTAAAAAAGTGTATTCGTGGGTACTTAAACTTTTAAAATATATTTAGTAGCAATGAAATTTTATACACGCAATGACGTATTCAAAATATTTCAAATTTAATGATTTAGGCAATAAAATATATTTAGTATAATATTGGCTGATAGACTGTCTTCACTCAAAATCATTTTTCTTATACAATAATTATATACATTATAATATGCACATCTATAACAGTCACTTACGTCTTACACCGTAAAAATAAGGATTACAAAGCAATATACTATCGGTGTAGGTACCTAATTCAGTTTTAGTGTTCGCGTGAAAACTGGCAACGGTGTAACTCGATTTGATATTTAATTTGACTGAGATGGGATATAGAATATAATAAGTACTTGATAAATTGTTGAATTTGGTACAATCTACACTTTTCTGAGAACTATCTTTAATACTTTGGTCAAAATCAGTTTTTGAGTCCATAAACTGCAATCATAAGATTATACGTTTTATAATATTTGAATAACAGACATAATAACTAAATTAAATATAATTTTCTCTTATAAAAAAAAATACCACAGGTGGGTCAATTATTCTATAGTTACATTTAAGGAACGTTACATCTGTAACATTAAAATTATTCATTTCTCGTGAGCCAAAACAAAATACATGTGTTATTGCTACCCTATAATTGTAGAAAAATTAAACTTAAAACACTCACTAATTCTCAAGGAATCTTGGTTTAACTTTTATTGAAATCGGTAAGGTAGTCTCTTAGATTAGCCGTTAATAAAAATTTATTTTACATTTATATAATGATAGATTTAACAGATACCTAGGTAGTTTATAAGACGAATTATACTTAAAAATGCATACCTCCCCGAGACTCGGACAATAGATTGGTGAAAACCGTACCAACTAATATCGATTGAATAATTTTGAGAACTGCACTAATGAGAATTTGTCCGGGATGGCTAGTAAAAATATTCTTTACCTAAGTTTGCAATTATAATATGTATGGACAGACCTAAGCCGTAGGGACGACGGTCGGCGGGACACTGTATTCGCTCAAATAGTGGCCAAATCGATAAATACTGCCATCTATTCTTAGTTTTCTGAACGGTATATAAAGTATAAATGAAATGTATTAAAGTATAAAGTATAAATAAAATGAATCAAATGCACTCACCAAATTCGCCACAACCACAATACGCGTTGATACGCTTTGACGACTTTGACGATAAAAATGGAAAAGTAATTTGTCAGCGAAGGCGTTGACTACCCTACCAACTCAACCCCACTATACAGTTTAAAAATCGATAAGCGTTTGATGTACCTAGTTCAAACACTTATCGTCACACAGCGCTGCCGGTATACACTATTCGTTATTTTTTTAACAAACTAACACTCGTGAGAGTATAATCAAATTGAAAAAATCAGTGTTCCCGATGTTTAAGTAATGCTTTTAATTTTCCACAAACATATCCAGAATACATGGCTGAAAAATGTATTTATTAGTCTACAATTTCAAACAAGTAGTGAACTAAAACTAGAACGTTATTATTGAGCAGCTGACTATAATAATTTACGTGACCTTAAATAATTACGAGGGTAAAATAAAAACAGTTTAATCTTACATTTGTTAACATAATATAAGTAAAACGACTGTTCAACTGTATTTCGTCGATCATTTCGCAATACCTAAAAGAATTTTTTCTAAGGGTGGATCAAAGAGAGGGCATGGCTGGTATAGTGTTGCATAGTTAGTGGCACAATTTGGGGGGGGGGGGTTGAGTGACAGGTACTATATTGACTATGAACCTTCCGTAATCCGTATATGAGTAGGGAGGTACTTTAATAAAATATTGTTTATTTACTATAGAATTTAAAAATGTCTTAACGTAAAATAATAATATTAAAATAAAATAATCATTAAATATCGAATTATCGAAAATTAATGGTTTAACAATTTCATCAATAATATAATTCTTTATCAAATTACAATTCGTTTTCTCGTTTTTAATATTCCTATACGTTTCTAATTTTAATAGAATCATTGCATTCTGGATTCAATAATAAAATAAAAAGAAAATAGTGTCCTAAATTACGGTACCTCTACCTTTTTGCAAAAATGTTCATTGTGTCCCATTTCCCGGGACATTTCCCTAAACCGGACCCTATATCCCTATTATAGATGTTTACTCGGGGGTCCACGGGATGGCTGTAAGTTTTTTAAAATAACCCAAAAATAAAATAGTTTGAAATTAATTCATATTATTTGATCAATTAAGACCATCAGTTAAAGTAGAAACTGAACATTTTCATTATGAAGCTTATTGAATGTTTATTTGTAATTTTTTTTAGGTTTACGCTAACAGTCGTTAATATTTCTAAGTTTCCGAATATTTTTTTCTTGTGGATTTGAATATACATTAATAGTAAAGTATATTTAATAATATCAGTAATTAATGATTCAGACCTCATTAAAGATGAATATTTTGATTTAAAATCAAAAGATCACAAGATTGTCAAACAAATAATTTAATTAAATTTTGGTGTGCGTTGACAAACACCACGGATGTCTGTGAGCACTGAGCTGTATCTAGGGCAATAACATTTTTATTCTATTCTCTACTACATATTATATCTCTGCGTTTCTAGATTTTGAATTTTCTATAACGGTCACTAAAGTGATTATTCACAATAATGTAATAATGCATTAACTTTTAAAATTATTAATTGATTATAATTTATACTTCAAAGGAGTCCATGACCCAGAAACAGTTCTGTCCTAAATTATTTCAAGTTTCAAGTCCGACAGCATTTTAAATTTGTTGGTACAAAACTATTTATATCTACTAAAACATGTACTTGACATTTAAATTTTAGATTTGTCGTATTACTCATAAATTATTTTTAAACGATGGTGTAATAATTTTTCATCATCTACACCTCATGATTAATAGATGCATAGTGCAATTTATAGGTCAAAAACCTTAAGAAATTAGTTCATATTTTATAGGTATCCACTCAACAGTACAACAGCTTTTTGTATAACGGAGCATATAAGAACTTAGATCTAGAATTTTTTTTTTTTTTTGGGGGGGGGGGGGGTCCAAAACATGTATATTGTAATTTTATTGAATTTAGATTTTGACTTTTGATATTTGATTAAACATAAGACAGAAAAAGATTTAATCTTCTTTTATTAAAATATAATAAAATCAAATAAACAAAATTACTTTGACATCTTACACTATACAAATATGAAATATAAAATTAAGAAATAAAAATAAAAAATAAAAATCATATTATTTTAAACTAAGAGCATTACCACTCATGGCTGCGGCTCCTTCATAGCCTTGGCCAAGTAAATAGTCACATTTTATACCAAGATTTTTTAAAGTAACTAGAATTACTGTGGCCAAACTTGACCAGTGGTAGAATTTACCGGTAAAAATTGTAAGAAGTGTTCTTTCAATACATAATTGTTGATTTTATTTTGTTCAATATTTAAATTATTGTCTAAATAACGTACACACGATGACAGTTGTTCAACACGAGATACGTCAGTTGTCTCGTCGACTATAAAAACAGAAAAACATTTTGCCTGATTAATACATTTTTGATAACTAACTCTTGTATAATTTTTGCACATATATTTATAAAATTATTTTGTATCATAGGACTTATATATGAAGCATTTAACGCTTGATTCTTAATGTGATATGTTAGATTTTTATCTTCACACGAAATGCGCATTCTCAATAATGCTCGGAAGTCACCATCATTGTAAGTAGGTTCAGAATTGTTTAAAGAGAGAGGTCCGTAATCGCTAGTACCGCGTAAAGCTGTTTATTGACGCCCATAAATAATAATTGTTTGAATAATAGGAATTAATCTCTTTCTATTTTGATAAATTTGAATAGCACGCGCTGAATCAAATTTTTGAATAATATTTTGACAGTTTTTGGAATAAACAGCAACAAAATTATCTGCGCGCATAGCAGTTATTGACCATGCTTACAGTTTTACTAATTGTTATTTTATTACATTAATGTAATCTTAAACTAATCAGGTGGAATGTATGTTTCTTCGTTATTACTTAGGTAGCTTATTGAATATTGTATGATTTGTTTTGGAATTTTACCTGTTACTTATGATTGTTTTCTTAACCTAGTTAATAGTTTTAATTTTTATATTTTATATTTTATATTGTATATTATGCATAATACAACATTACTTTTGACCCACGGCTACGAAATGACCAACTAAATTCACTAAATAAACACATCAATGTAAAATCAATTTTAGTTTTCGATGACAGTTATTATTATTATTATTTCGTAAAACTCCACCAGATGGCGTGGCGTATGGCTGTTGCTGTCTGGAGAAGTTTGCCTAAAGCAGTTAGTATTCGCAAAGCGAGTGAAGCTAGTGGTGGCCTGCGCTGTTTCGCGAGGTCGACCCGGCGCTTGAATGTTTAAAAGTGACTAATAAAGTCGTTCTATTGTTGTTTAAATCAGTCGTTAGTTATTTCTTTTTAGTAGTTACTCCTATCTGAGGGAAGAATTTAACAGTATGGAAGTCTATGAGCAGCAACAGAAACACTTAAAATATAAAAAGATATAACAAGTAAAAAAATAAAAGATGATCAAAAATAAACAAACACATTAATAAATATAAATACATTATTAACATAAAATAGATAAGAGGTTCCCCATATGGTAAATTTATACTTCCTGACCACCAAAGCTTATAGTAAATTTATTTCTTGACTAGCTTTTTTGTTATTCAAATGAAACACTGTTACTTCCGTTTTTTTGGGGTTAGGCTTTAGTCTCTACCATTTAAAATATAAGTCTAACTTACTAAGGTCGTTGGTTAGGGGTTCTTCTAGTCCCTCGAAGCTGTTACTCTGACTAGCCAGGGTGATATCATCCACATATATAAACTTTTTGGAAGGTGTTGGAGATATTTTGATTATAAATGAAATAGTAGTGGGGTCAGGACCGATCCTTGTGGTAGGCCGTTATTTAGCACTCTCGTCTTACTTTTTTCCTCTCCTTTGTAGACGGTTAGTTGTCTATTATAGTAGTATAAGTAATGTTTTACAGGGGATTACATCGAGGAATTGAGATAATAGGCCTTTTCGGCAAACTGTGTCGTAAGCAGAGGACAGGTGGACAATAGCTACAGCCGTTTCTAGTTTTTTATCGTAGCCATTTTCAATGTGAGTGAAGAACGCTATGACTTACTTGGTCACATCAATTTCGTTGTGGGCAAAACCCTGCCTGTTCTTGAGGTAAGACCTTATCTATAGTTTCCGATATTCGGTTTTAAATAAATTAATCTCTCGAGTAGTAATGGTCGGTAACTTTTAACGTCGTCATTTAGCTTATCTGGTTTATCTTGCCTTGGTTGTTTTAAATAATGTTGTAATTTATCCCGAGCATAGTATGTCGGAGAAAAAGTCGGCTGACCATTTTCTTGTATTTTTACCACAATTTTTAAGAAATTATAGTAGTAATAACCGTGGTTATATAGGAACCATGGTTGCATAGGAACTATGGTTACCATGGAAATCACGGTTTCTATGTAACCCCGGTTACCATGGTAACCAGTGCCGTTCCCAGGTTTTGCAAGGCCTTGGGCATCATTAGAATTCGAATCCCTGTATTTAAAATATTATATCGAAATCCATAGGTATACTATAATAGTGGTTCTCAATCTTTTTATAGGTACCCAGTCGAGTACCACGAAAATTTCTATTTACTTAACCTAATAACCTTCTTTTGTTATCAAAAGGTAAAAGGTTGTTTAGGGATTATATAAATTTCTACGAATACAAACGACATCTATCCGTCGATATTTATAAAACCACTAACCACCTAATATCAAATACTATTTAATGTTTAAAATAATTAAAATTTGTTTGCCTACTACTTATGTGCTTTCCATGGTAAACGTCCCATAGTTTGACAAATACTGCTCTAGAATACACATTTTTAACATTTAATAGGATTTATTTATGGAACAGCCTACTAATCAATTATGCTCCAAAATAAATACAAATAATACAATTAGAGGAATTTGTTGATTTTAACTTTCTTCAAAACCTTTCAGCTTAAAAAAAACTAAACAATTATTTAGAATAAAAACAAATTTATTTTATTTGAACATAATGACCAAAGTTTGAACTTCGAACATTACTAAAGTTAAGATGAAAATAAAATTCTACATCTATAACTAAAAACAACATAATTTTAATACATAAACAGAAAATTTAAAACGAAATATAGGAGTTGTACACTTGTTGTACCTATCTACAAAAAGTATAAAATAACAATAAAAAATTGAATTTTCTACTTTTCTGTGCTGCTAAGTTTTGAATTATGGTTTTATAGTTTATTTTTACGATATGTATTTCTCAATTGCTAGTGTCGCTAAACCTGTTAATCTCTGTTGGCACATGGAATTTCTTAAATAGTTTTTGACAAGTTTTAAACTTAGAGAAACTACGTTCAGCTCCAGTAGAAGTAATCGATATTTTCAGTAATTACGAAGCGCAATACAAAAATTTGGAAAGCCTCCAAATTATTTTTTAAGAAAGAGAGAACTTCAATTGGTGTTGCATACTCGTCTACAATATTTCTACAAATAATCAATTCTTGATACAGTTCATCGCCACAAATATCACTATCTTCATTTACTGTAAGACATAAAACGAGATCCATACAATGTTTTAATAGCTCTGCCTGAGGTACGTGTCGAAGCTTGCCAATTCTGTATAAAAATCCAAATAATTCATTGAACTTATTAGTTAATTGAAATATTTTTGTTACTGATTCTATAGCTCCGTCTATAACTACCAAAAAGTATAAACACTTGAAATTATATTCCAGGTCTTGTATTTTATTGTCATTTGCTTCATAATCAAACATTTTCTTCATCTTTCTGATACGGGACTGATACTGCTAAGATGTTTGCTTCAGATTTAGCGGTTTCAAATCCATTATTCCTGTATTCTTCTAAAAACACCAAAAGTGCATTTAGTAAAGTGGCTGAAATATCTAAATTCATCATTAGAAGTCTGAAGACTTTTACTGACAAAGTTTATCTCCTGTAAGACTGTATGCCAAACACACAAACTTACTAAAAATTCAAAGCCTCTTATTTCATTAATTAAAGAGTGCGTTTCAATAGTTACTAAACAATCTTTGATATTATCATAGGTTCTTTCAATTGAAATCTAATTGCTTTTATATTATTTGAGTGACTTTCCCACCAAGTTTCAGGCCACCTTTTAACAGTCTATCGATGACAGTGACTTTTAAATATGATCCATCTTCCAGTAGATGCAGAAAACAAAGTATAAAGTCTTTCGACTGTACCAAAAAAGTTTGCTTCTATTGTAGAACTTTTCGCGGTACCACCAAGGACTAAATTTAATATAGCTAATGGCATATAATACGCATGGCATAAACAATGCCCTTGGATTTCATGGCACAGTGCCGACACCTAACCCTGCTTAAATTAACAAATATAACATTCAGGCATCCTGACTAATTAAGTGCCCTCACTTAAATGAACATAATACTTAATACATTTATCATAAATAATACTTAATAATACATAATACTTAATACTTAATAATACAGAATAAAGTTTTATTAATTGAGTAAAAGTTACTAAATTTTCTTATTTACTTATCTTATAGGATACATGCCAAGCTGTTGCTTTTTTCTCTCGTTTGGAATGTGTCTTGGCTGACTCTGATTGCTCATCCTCTTTGCCTACTACGTTTGGTGCATTACTCGTTTTGGATTCTTCATCTTGTTTGGTACTTGTTGTCTCTCCG
This sequence comes from Macrosiphum euphorbiae, assembly GCA_949089665.1. Lineage (NCBI taxonomy): Eukaryota > Metazoa > Arthropoda > Insecta > Hemiptera > Aphididae > Macrosiphum > Macrosiphum euphorbiae. The sequence goes on along the minus strand of CARXXK010000002.1, from coordinate 49,870,701 downwards.
AATGGTTCTTCATTCTCTTGTAAATGGTATCCTTTAACGTGTGAAACATGTACTACAGTTACATAACGTTTACCAGCTTCTGCTCTTCGTCCTGACACTTGGTACACATCTTTAGGCAATACATCTGTTATAACTAGTAGCCCACGATACTTAAATTGTAACTTTGTTGACTCTCCTGTAGCGGCTGGTGGTTTACTTATGAACACCACCTCTCCAACATCATAATGCATAGGTTTTACATGTCTGGAGTCATACCGTTGCTTCCACATTTGATGTTCCTTCGCAATGCGCTCTCGGATCTTACTCTGGATTTCTGCTGTTGAATCCCATCCGTCAACTTTAGTGGCATGATGCAATACACCATCCTTGAAACTGCGGATGCCTTACTGAGTTCAGAGTATGTCGAATACCATACTGGATACAGAATGACTCAAATTATCACTAATTATCCGTTTTGGTGTTCCAAATAACAATATGAATGAATGCAGACTAGAGACTGCTTCCTCTGTACCGCAGCTCTTTACAGGAAATAACTTAACATACTTAGTAAGATTCTCGATCAATACCATAATGTGACTATTACCTTTTGTTGATTTTACAAAGGGACCAATGTGGTCTATATTGATCACTTCAAAAGGTCGTTTACCTGGTGTGATAGGATGAAGCTCACCTGGCTGCCTTCCATGAGGAATTTTGATCAACACACACTCAGGACAACAGTTTAAGTGCATTTTCACATAACAACGCATCAGCGGAAAATAATATTTCTCCTTAATTTTGATTACTGTTCGGTCCACCGCAAAATGTCCAGCCAAGTCATGGAATCTTACAATAATACTTTTCCGCATTGAATCAGATACTGCCCACAACAGTCTCATTTCACCATCAACTATGACCTCCCTATATAACATCCCGTGTCGGAGTTGATAGTATTTCACATGCTCGGTATCAGCTGCTGTACATTCTGACTGTTCTTGACTAAGGGTTTCCATGATTAAACTAAGTCTTGTGTCAGTTCGTTGCATAGATATCACTTGCTCCTCTTCTGAAATTGTAATGAACACTTACAGATGTTCATCAAGTAGTTCCCCTTCGGTATCCTGTGATATACTGGTCGGCGCGTGGCTCGATGTGATCCATTTTGGATCCTGGACGATGTTTAATATCGAAATTGTACTCACTTAACAGTGTTGCCCATCGCGCTACCTGGGGGTTAAAAGTTTTTTGGGTGTTGGGGTGGATAATCGCTTGACAATCCGTGACTACCAAAAACTTGATCCCGATCAAGTAAGGGCGTAATCTACACAACCACCATCAGTTCCTGTTTGCTTGAGTGGTAATTTCGTTCAGCAGGGGTAGTCTTCTTCGACACAGCATGTACCAAATGCAACCTCTTGTCCACGCCTCGTTGAAGTAGCATTCCCCTCAGTCCGACCCTGCTCGTATCACAGTGCAGTTCTGCATCCGCATTCGGATAGAACATTTGGAGCACTGGTTTGCTGCCCAACCTGTCTTTCAACTTGTTGAACGTCTCCACCTGTGACGATGTTTATTCAAATGGTACTTTATCCTTAAGTAGGTCACTGATTGGTCGAGCTATCTCAGCATAGCGTGGAACAATCCTCCGAAAAAAACCACACAAACCATGAAAACGTCGTATATCGTGTTTGTTCTTTGATTGAGAATATTGTTGTATCTCTAAAGACTTTTGGTCACCAGGTCTTACTCCATCTGTCGGCAGCATGTATCCCATTTATGCAACTCCAGTATACCCAAAATGACACTTTCCCAACTTAAGAGACAGTTTCGCTTCTCTTAGTAAATCATTATATAGTAAAATAACATATTACACTGAAACGTTTAAAATTAACTTATTAAGCCAGAAAATTTAGTCGCGTATTGTACTGGGGAGTGCGTTATTTGAGTTATTAGTGTGCAGTATACTTAATATACCTATGTATGTACTATATTTAATGTTGTATAATATACATAATATATTATATATAAATATTTTATAATGTTTAATACGCCGACTTCACCTCATATTTATATAGTATCAGCAGTCCCGTAGGTATATGATTTGCATTGGGAGTTTATAGTTTGCGAATGCTTGTACATTATTCAAGAAATATTTCAAACGTCAGTTTTTGGGCTCGTTCGACATGTTACCACGTTGAACACTATAAAATATATAAAATATTAAATTATATTATATTATATTCATGCTTTTTTTATCAGGGTATCAATAGCTTTGTACAAAATATGTGAATAATATTATTCTATAGATAAAAAATTAACTATTCCATTATCTTATCTTGTTGTATTAAACAAGAAATATATTTCCTTAAATATATGTATTTAATTGAAATCACCCTCGGTGAAATATTAATTTTTCATGAGTTGTAAGTATTAATTGTATAATATTTTTTTTTTTTATCAAAATACTTTATTTTATTATTATTTCTATACTAACATTCTATTAGAATATGTTTTATATTGGTACTTTTAAAACATCATTGAAGACATTTTTGACATTTTTAGATGCCCAACCTTTGGACATGTAAGGGAAAATGACCAAAAAATGAATAAAAAATGAAAGACCACGATTTCGTCATATTCAAATTTTGTTATACCTTTGTAAATTGTAAAGTTAATAATTCTTCAAAATCATAACGTTTACACCGAATACGATATTTACAACTAAACTAACACAATTAGAATTTTGAAAAAAATGTTTGCAATTTTGAGCGATTTAAAGACAGTCAAGATTTTGAGTATTCTAAAATAATTAAATTTGGATTTTACGACACGGGTATTTATTATAAGTTTAAAAGTAGGTATATACCTAGATAATTAATTTAATTTAAATAATCTCAAAAATGTGTACCTAGGTATTGTAAAACAACCGAGAAATTACGAAAAACCGCTAAAATTGGGATTTGAATTTCTAGCGCTTTGTGTATCACCATACAACAGAAAAAAAAATTGTAATATTATAACATCAATTAAACCTACAGGCTACAATAAACAATTAAAATATAAAATATCTAGACTGACAAACCGTCTCCACTCAGAATCCTTTTTGTTATACAATTATATTATATTATTGAATTCAAGTTTAATATAAACAATTATCCGTTGACCCACTTATAACCTACTGTACAGCAGTGCAACATCCACTTACTGGCTTTTTTATTATTAAAATACCTACCACCAACTAGTTTAATTAGTATAACTAATGTTAAATTTTATAATTTATTATACCCATATAAATCATATATGTGTTATTATACATTTTTGTATAGTTGAGAATTTATTATTGTTTTTTAATTGTTGTTAAATTATTAGTATTGTTTATAACTTATAAGTATGTACATTATTTAAACTGATATTCAGAGACATCACAATTTTTTTTAACTCATCAAAAATATATTTTATCTGGAACTAGATCATACAAATAGTAAAACAGGTAAAAATTGACCGAGAAAGACTACTTTTAATAAAAACACTGCCATGATGTCACGAGTCAATTGATGATCAGTTTTGAAAAAATAATTCGGTAAACATTATAACAGGTGTGTAAATGGATTTCCAAATATTTGTAACTTGACAATATTCTTGAAGTGCAAAATACAAAATGATTATATACAATATTATATTAAATATATTTTAAATTCATAAAAAGAAAATAATTGAAAACCAATTTATTTTTTTAAACATTGAAAAGCATAGGAAATTTAATATTTCCTTATTTATACTTCACTATCATACTCCCACGACTCTTGGTCATATTCTTGAATTCTAAAATACAAAATTATTATATACAATATTTTAAAAAGAAAATAATCGAAAACCAATTTTTTAAACATTGAAAAGCATGGGAAATTTAATATTTTTTATGCATATGACATTAGAAATTTAATAATAAGAAACAACAATTTATATCACAAAATTGATAATTTAAACAGTGCTACATAATGAAATGTCAACATGATTTATTCTATTTAAATATGGCCTTTGGATCATAGATTTTTGATTAATCCTATTAGTTTTCCATGTGCGTCAGCGTGTGAACCCTCAAATCGCTACTTATAGAGAACGACTTGTTGCATATATCGCATGCGTACGGTTAATCATCAGTGTGTGTGCTTCGATGTCTTGTCAAATGGCCCTTTTGGGAGAACGACTTGTCGCATACATCAAAAGCGTATGGTTTTTCACCAGTGTGTGTGCGTACATGTTTCGTTAAACTGTCACTCACAGAGAATGATTTGTCACATACATCGCAGGCGTATGGCTTTTCACCAGTGTGTGTGCGTACATGTTTCGTTAAATTCTCCTTCACAGAGAACGACTTGTCGCATATATCGCAGGCGTATGGTTTTTCACCAGTGTGTGTGCGTCGATGTGTTGTCAAATAGCCCTTTTGGGAGAACGACATGTCGCATACATCGCAGGCGTATGGTTTTTCACCAGTGTGTGTGCGTACATGTTTCGTTAAACTGTCGCTCACAGAGAATGATTTGTCGCATATATCGCATTCGTACGGTTTTTCGCCAGTGTGTGTGCGTCGATGTGTTGTCAACTGGCCCTTTTGGGAGAACGACTTGTCGCATACATCGCAGGCGTATGGTTTTTCACCAGTGTGTGTGCGTCGATGCTTTGTCAACTGGCCCTTTTGGGAGAACGACTTGTCGCATACATCGCAGGCGTATGGTTTTTCACCAGTGTGTGTGCGTACATGTTTCGTTAAACTGTCACTCACAGAGAATGATTTTTCGCATATATCGCATTGGTACGGTTTTTCACCAGTGTGTGTGCGTCGATGTGTTGTCAACTGGCCCTTTTGGGAGAACGACTTGTCGCATACATCGCAGGCGTATGGTTTTTCACCAGTGTGTGTGCGTACATGTTTCGTTAAACTGTCACTCACAGAGAATGATTTTTCGCATATATCGCATTCGTACGGTTTTTCACCAGTGTGTGTGCGTCGATGTTTTGTCATCTGGCCCTTTTCGGAGAACGACTTGTCGCATACATCGCAGGCGTATGGTTTTTCACCAGTGTGTGTGCGTCGATGCTTTGTCAACTGGCCCTTTTGGGAGAACGACTTGTCGCATACATCGCAGGCGTATGGTTTTTCACCAGTGTGTGTGCGTACATGTTTCGTTAAACTGTCGCTCACAGAGAATGATTTGTCGCATATATCGCATTCGTACGGTTTTTCGCCAGTGTGTGTGCGTACATGTTTCGTTAAACTGTCCCTCACAGAGAATGATTTGTCACATACATCGCAGGCGTATGGTTTTTCACCAGTGTGTGTGCGTACATGTTTCGTTAAACTGTCGCTCACAGAGAATGATTTGTCACATACATCGCAGGCGTATGGTTTTTCACCAGTGTGTGTGCGTCGATGCTTTGTCAACTGGCCCTTCTCGGAGAACGACTTGTCGCATACATCGCAGGCGTATGGTTTTTCACCAGTGTGTGTGCGTACATGTTTCGTTAAACTGTCGCTCACAGAGAATGATTTGTCGCATATATCGCATTCGTACGGTTTTTCACCAGTGTGTGTGCGTACATGTTTCGTTAAACTGTCGCTCACAGAGAATGATTTGTCGCATACATCGCAGGCGTATGGTTTTTCACCAGTGTGTGTGCGTCGATGCTTTGTCAACTGGCCCTTCTCGGAGAACGACTTGTCGCATACATCAAAAGCGTATGGTTTTTCACCAGTGTGTGTGCGTACATGTTTCGTTAAACTGTCACTCACAGAGAATGATTTGTCACATACATCGCAGGCGTATGGCTTTTCACCAGTGTGTGTGCGTACATGTTTCGTTAAATTCTCCTTCACAGAGAACGACTTGTCGCATATATCGCAGGCGTATGGTTTTTCACCAGTGTGTGTGCGTCGATGTGTTGTCAAATAGCCCTTTTGGGAGAACGACTTGTCGCATACATCGCAGGCGTATGGTTTTTCACCAGTGTGTGTGCGTACATGTTTCGTTAAACTGTCGCTCACAGAGAATGATTTGTCGCATATATCGCATTCGTACGGTTTTTCGCCAGTGTGTGTGCGTCGATGTGTTGTCAACTGGCCCTTTTGGGAGAACGACTTGTCGCATACATCGCAGGCGTATGGTTTTTCACCAGTGTGTGTGCGTCGATGCTTTGTCAACTGGCCCTTTTGGGAGAACGACTTGTCGCATACATCGCAGGCGTATGGTTTTTCACCAGTGTGTGTGCGTACATGTTTCGTTAAACTGTCGCTCACAGAGAATGATTTGTCGCATATATCGCATTCGTACGGTTTTTCGCCAGTGTGTGTGCGTCGATGTGTTGTCAACTGGCCCTTTTGGGAGAACGACTTGTCGCATACATCGCAGGCGTATGGTTTTTCACCAGTGTGTGTGCGTCGATGCTTTGTCAACTGGCCCTTTTGGGAGAACGACTTGTCGCATACATCGCAGGCGTATGGTTTTTCACCAGTGTGTGTGCGTACATGTTTCGTTAAACTGTCACTCACAGAGAATGATTTTTCGCATATATCGCATTGGTACGGTTTTTCACCAGTGTGTGTGCGTCGATGTGTTGTCAACTGGCCCTTTTGGGAGAACGACTTGTCGCATACATCGCAGGCGTATGGTTTTTCACCAGTGTGTGTGCGTACATGTTTCGTTAAACTGTCACTCACAGAGAATGATTTTTCGCATATATCGCATTCGTACGGTTTTTCACCAGTGTGTGTGCGTCGATGTTTTGTCATCTGGCCCTTTTCGGAGAACGACTTGTCGCATACATCGCAGGCGTATGGTTTTTCACCAGTGTGTGTGCGTCGATGCTTTGTCAACTGGCCCTTTTGGGAGAACGACTTGTCGCATACATCGCAGGCGTATGGTTTTTCACCAGTGTGTGTGCGTACATGTTTCGTTAAACTGTCGCTCACAGAGAATGATTTGTCGCATATATCGCATTCGTACGGTTTTTCGCCAGTGTGTGTGCGTACATGTTTCGTTAAACTGTCCCTCACAGAGAATGATTTGTCACATACATCGCAGGCGTATGGTTTTTCACCAGTGTGTGTGCGTACATGTTTCGTTAAACTGTCGCTCACAGAGAATGATTTGTCGCATACATCGCAGGCGTATGGTTTTTCACCAGTGTGTGTGCGTCGATGCTTTGTCAACTGGCCCTTCTCGGAGAACGACTTGTCGCATACATCGCAGGCGTATGGTTTTTCACCAGTGTGTGTGCGTACATGTTTCGTTAAACTGTCGCTCACAGAGAATGATTTGTCGCATATATCGCATTCGTACGGTTTTTCACCAGTGTGTGTGCGTACATGTTTCGTTAAACTGTCGCTCACAGAGAATGATTTGTCGCATACATCGCAGGCGTATGGTTTTTCACCAGTGTGTGTGCGTCGATGCTTTGTCAACTGGCCCTTCTCGGAGAACGACTTGTCGCATACATCGCAGGCGTATGGTTTTTCACCAGTGTGTGTGCGTACATGTTTCGTTAAACTGTCGCTCACAGAGAATGATTTGTCGCATATATCGCATTCGTACGGTTTTTCGCCAGTGTGTGTGCGTCGATGTGTTGTCAAATTGCCCTTATGAGAGAACGACTTGTCGCATACATTGCACTTGTAAGATTTATTTTCCATTTGTTCGTTTTTGTGTCGTCGGTCTGCTTTAATTAATAAATAAGTTATTTCACATGTAACTGTATGAAATACAATTATTTGGTTACTATGCTATTTTGTTTATGATCGATAAGAATTTATTGACTTCACTATATTTTTTTAGCCAGTCATAATTGTTGTATTACTTTTTAGTTTTTACACTTTAAATAAAGTTTATTATGCTTAATATAACTTTATAATTATTTTTATAAAATTATTGATTAATTTTTTTCGTATTTTGTCGGTGTTTTTAACCCCGTCACTCTAAATAAATATTGATTGGTTAATAATTGGTCGAACATTTTTGTGTACCTATCGGTGTATCGCTGATGGACGACGGACGATGATTTTTTGTTTGAATCGTTTGATCTATTATTTCGTCACATGTATTTAATCATATTACAATTGTCAATGCCAAGGTTTAATAAAAAAAAAAAAACAGTATGTAAAATTATGCAGTTTTACAAATAATTGATAAATAAAACTATAAAACCCAAGTCAACCATAAGGTAAATGGTAAATAATATATGATAACATGATTACAAATGATAAAAATAAATAAATAATTTTGAATAGAAGTGAAATTTTACAATATTCTTGTATACAAATAATAATATGTTGTTAAAGATGCAAAATAAAGGTGTTATTCAAAAGTTATATAATATAATACTTATAAATGTGTAATCAAAGCAATTTACTTACATACCAACAATTTAACTATCGATTGAACAGATAGTTTCATATAAAAATTAGAAATATGATGCAACAACAAAAGCATAATAATAACAATTTTTGTTAGGTTTTAAAATTTAAAATTTAACATGATGAAAGTATTGTAAAATTCAATAATGTACACACAAACAATGAACACAAAAAAAAACAATGTAGCATTATAGAAAAAGATTTATATGCAGTTTCAATAAAAGTATTATTGAACTATAATTTCACAATATTAATTTATACGTATGTAATTAATTATGATATAGGTATGTTAAAAGTTACACTAGATAAAATATTTCGGTATATTTATGTAGATAAATATAATTTATATTTTATACATTTCTAATAACTAATAATTTTTATAGACAGAAAGGAAAAAACATAGTTAATAGATGACTGAACTAAAGATAAAAAGTTATATTATACATTAAATATATCAATATAAGATATTATTTTTTATTAACATTTTTTTTTTATTATTAATCATTTGTTTAAGACAATTTTTGTTAAAATGAATATAATAAGATATTAATATTAAAATGCAATACAATAATATTTATATTAACAAATAGTCTTAAGCTATTTTTAAAAATATAAAAAAAGGTTTGTACACATTATTAAATAATATTATACATTGTCACTGATTCAACGACTAAGCTACAAAACTAACTTTTGCAACTCCAGATTTAAATTTTATATTTAACATAAAAATTTTTTTTATTTATTATCAACTAACCCATATTTTAATGTCTTTAAGAAATTCTATAAGTAATCAAGATATAATATTTTATTATTCACTTAAATATTTGTCTATGTGTATTTATTAATTTTAATCAATATTTGAATTCATTGTATATTATATGTATACTAAACATGTAGGTGCCAGGTGCCTTAATAACTTAATATATATTATTTTAATAATATGTAATTGTTTTGTATCTATAGGTAGTTAATATGTAATTTCAAATTTTTCTCATAATAAACGATATACCTAATTACTGTTTGATTTAAATTTGAAATTCAAAATTGAGTGTTAAATATTTCATTTCGTTTTTTTTTATAAGTATGATGAAAAAGAAAAATAATATTTTATAAAAAAAAAATACTAAATACGGACATTCAAAGTTAATAGTCATCCACACATGTGTACATTAATGTTGTACCTCGCCATAACGTAGGTAACTACTCTTAAAAAACGCAATAATGCAATATATCCATTTAAGTAACTACTTACTAAAATATTGAATGCACACGCCTGCACACAGATCTCTAACTCAAAACTCGTATTCACATACAACAGTACTACATACATGTTTGATAACTTCTGAAAACCCCGTATACAAACATACACATGACAAGTCATATTATCGTATTCACATTATTCATACATCGATATAATATATGTCCCTAAATCCAAAATATAAGACATAGGTTACACAATAAGTAAACTCAAAATATAGGTATATACGCATACAAACACGACACGCCAAGTCAAAATATCGCATAAATATAAAACACATGTCAAGTCAAAATATCGTAATCACGCGCATTCACTCAAATTAACTCATAATATCGTATTCACATACTCAATAGTCAATACCCACGTAAAGGTGAATCCAAAATATCACACATTCATGGAAACGCAAAATATCGTCTTCAAGCTCACATGCAAAAAATAATTCGTATACACTAAAGTTATGCCAAGGGTTAATACATACGATGTACCCAAATAAATAAGCATTAAAAAAAAACTGTGCTACGGTTGAGGTACCAAAACACGAAAATACTCACGTAAAAATCCAAATTCAGTGCACAAACACCCAAATGCTGAGTAAAAAAATCGTGTATATATAACACACACACACACACACACACACACACACACACACAAAGGTTGTAGAGTTAAGAGCCACGAGTTGGTTGCCACTTTGTCGTATACGCCGATGACAGACGTACACAAATAAACAAACCAATAATAATATAAGCACTTTTATTAAAAAACGTTTACGTCCAGTGGCGATCGAGTCACACGTTCACCACTTATTTGGCTCTAACACTGGTGGTCAGTGGTAGTCGAGTCACACGACCACCGCCAACTGACCATCTATCTGTCTTCCCATATTACTTATATATAAATATTACAATCGAAGCACTACTTATAATTACTGACTATGCTTAAAATTATACTAATTGTTATTGTATTACATAATAATTGATATCTTATCCTAATTTGGTGAAATGCATAATTTGTTTCTATGTTGTTACTTAGCTTATTGATTATATGATTTGATTTGTTTTGGTATTTTACCTGTTACTTATGAATGTTTAATTAACCTAGTTAATAATACTTTTTATATATTCTGCATGATACAACAGTAGTACAAGTGACAAACCAAAAGGTAGTTATAGAGATTTGCGGTATCCAATTAAAAAAAAAAACGAGAATTTAATAGTAAGAAACTTAATATTTCCTTATTTATACTTCACTATCATACTCCCACGACTCTTGGTCATATTCTTGAATTCTAAAATACAAAATTATTATATACAATATTTTAAAAAGAAAATAATCGAAAACCAATTTTTTAAACATTGAAAAGCATAGGAAATTTAATATTTTTTATGCATATGACATTAGAAATTTAATAATAAGAAACAACAATTTATATCACAAAATTGATAATTTAAACAGTGCTACATAATGAAATGTCAACATGATTTATTCTATTTAAATATGGCCTTTGGATCATAGATTTTTGATTAATCCTATTAGTTTTCCATGTGCGTCAGCGTGTGAACCCTCAAATCGCTACTTATAGAGAACGACTTGTTGCATATATCGCATGCGTACGGTTAATCATCAGTGTGTGTGCTTCGATGTCTTGTCAAATGGCCCTTTTGGGAGAACGACTTGTCGCATACATGGCAGGCGTATGGTTTTTCACCAGTGTGTGTGCGTACATGTTTCGTTAAACTGTCACTCACAGAGAATGATTTGTCACATACATCGCAGGCGTATGGCTTTTCACCAGTGTGTGTGCGTACATGTTTCGTTAAACTGTCACTCACAGAGAATGATTTGTCGCATATATCGCATTCGTATGGTTTTTCACCAGTGTGTGTGCGTCGATGCTTTGTCAACTGGCCCTTTTGGGAGAACGACTTGTCGCATACATCGCAGGCGTATGGTTTTTCACCAGTGTGTGTGCGTACATGTTTCGTTAAACTGTCGCTCACAGAGAATGATTTGTCGCATATATCGCATTCGTACGGTTTTTCGCCAGTGTGTGTGCGTCGATGTATTGTCATCTGGCCCTTTTGGGAGAACGACTTGTCGCATACATCGCAGGCGTATGGTTTTTCACCAGTGTGTGTGCGTCGATGTTTTGTCAAATGGCCTTTTTCGGAGAACGACTTGTCGCATACATCGCAGGCGTATGGTTTTTCACCAGTGTGTGTGCGTCGATGTGTTGTCAAATAGCACTTTTGGGAGAACGACTTGTCGCATACATCGCAGGCGTATGGTTTTTCACCAGTGTGTGTGCGTACATGTTTCGTTAAACTGTCGCTCACAGAGAATGACTTGTTGCATACATCGCAGGCGTATGGTTTTTCACCAGTGTGTGTGCGTACATGTTTCGTTAAACTGTCGCTCACAGAGAATGACTTGTTGCATATATCGCATTCGTACGGTTTTTCGCCAGTGTGTGTGCGTCGATGCCTTGTCATCTGGCCCTTTTCGGAGAACGACTTGTCGCATACATCGCAGGCGTATGGCTTTTCACCAGTGTGTGTGCGTACATGTTTCGTTAAATTGCCCTTATGAGAGAACGACTTTTCGCATACATTGCACTTGTAAGATTTATTTTCCATTTGTTCGTTTTTGTGTCGTCGGTCTGCTTTAATTAATAAATAGGTTATTTCACATGTAACTGTATTTCATACAATTATTTGGTTACTATGCTATTTTGTTTATGATCGATGAGAATTTATTGACTTCACTATATTTTTTTAGCCAGTCATAATTGTTGTATTATTTTTTACAATTTACATAAAGTTTATTATGCTGAATATAACTTTATAATTATTTTTATAAAATTATTAATTAATTTTTTTCGTATTTTGTCATTGTTTTATCCCCGTCACTTTAAATAAATATTGAGAAAATTGAAAAATTACATCTTTAAATTAGCATCTTGATGAAATTTTCTAAAATATAAGATATTTTATTTTGTTGAAATCGAAGCACTGTTTCAGGTTAGACATTTTGTATACAGAATAAAAAAAAAGTAAAATAAAATAAAATGAATAATAAACACCATTGTAAAACCACTAGATCCCTCGCTCCGCTGAGAATCTAAAATGTTTATATTTATACAGCGTATTAATCATAATATGTAATAAAAGTGATAAACCACAAGTCAGTTATAGGGATTTGCGGTATCCAATTAAAAAAAAAAACGAGATCAAGTAAAAACACAAAACAATATTTTCACTTCGCCCAAAAAATGTTCAGAATTTGTTGATTGGGAACCAATATTTTTAGTTATTATTCAATTCATTTGAATGTTTATTATTAATTTATAATTTTTGATTGCGTATTTAAAAACATTATTTTACTTTTCATAATCGCTGTAAACACATTGGGGCCGCCTAACACAAGCAAAAGTGGGCTACAATTGGCCTCACGAACCACCCCTTAAATATGGACCTGAGCCTTCAAATAATTTTAATAGTCTTCTGAAAAATTTCAAAAAATATAACAGTCCACTTGTTTAATTATAAAATTAATAAACTCTTAAGAGATAAGGATGGTTGCAATGAAACCATACATTAAAAACTATTAAAAACTATTTAATAAATCTTATTATACCATTTAATAAGTGTCCTTTACGGATTAAAACTTCTTTTTTTAAACGACTATATTTTTATTTATTTGTTTTATCAGATAATATTTTGGAAATTGTTTATCTAGGTAAAAATAATTTAAATTATAAATTGTTCTTCGTTTGTTCTTGTTTGTTCCGAAAATTTCGCCAAGTTGTTCCGTCACCTTTCCTGATTTATAGCCGATTAACCATGGGAATTCCTTAGGAATGCCCCGTGTTTTTTAAATATACTCACTATCTATATTATACATATGCATACAATAAGAAAAAATGTATTAATATGTAATACAAAATATATATTATAAATAAAAATATTATTTTAATATTTCAATTATTGGTGTGCCCTCAAAAATCTGATGAATAAAAAGTACCAAATTTAACTTTTCCGTTGCCCGGTATAATAATAATAATTCTGATTCGCAGCAGTATATTATCAGGCAATCAATCTACCTGTGGTAGATCGCGGACCCCTTAATGTTTGTACGTAAATGTATGATTTAACTCTAAAGTATCAGAGTTATACCAAGTTTGTTGTATTCCACATATTATGGTGGATTAATATAATCAGTTAATACAAAATCCTAACCGTACTATCAGATGCATAAAAAAAACAAATTTAACCATTTTTAAATTAGCCTGTCTTCTTCCCAGAGATATAATCTACACACAAACATTCATTTATTTATATATATTATATTGACAAAAAACAAAATACAAATCAACAAAGATGCCCGATTAACAAATAGCAACCAATATAAATTATAATACACTGTTGCGCCGCTGTTTATTTATAAACCGTGATTTCCATTGTAACCATCTAGTTAGGTTATTTAAAATTAAATAAACATTTTGAAAAATTATGAAACTAAAAAAAACCTTATATTAATATGTAAGTATTTTACAAAACGTTGCTCACCTTAGCGTATATGTTTAGAAACATGCTTAGAAAAATTGTACTCAAGCGGCACAAACGTTGTCTTGTCGGTCAGACAAAAATCGAACGCGTATGTGTTACTCACTCGTATACAAAAACACAAAATTGAGTTCTGAGTTTTCTACTGTACCCAAAACACACAAAAAGTATATTTTATTTCAACTGGTAAAAAAAAAACACTAAACTTGCACCGGGTTTTATTACCCGAAACGTACACATTTGTCGTACTTCACTTTTTTTTTTTTTTTTTTTTTTTAACATAAATCTTTTATATTTATATTTATTTATTTATTTATTTGTTAACGGGCTGGGCCCTATTCAACAGTTTAACATAATACAATAATACATAATTTAAAATAATTCATACAATGACATAATTAAATTTATATAAGATAATAATTACAGAATAATAATGATAATAATGATAATAAAACAAATATAAAAATATATAATAATAAATGTATCAGTTTTGATAAACAGTGCTCTCATTGGCCAGCCGCATGATGCGGTCTAACGGATTATTTCTGCCATAATTGGTAGTGTGCGCAGGAACAACGAAGGGAGCATGGTATCTAGTAGCACGGGAAGGAACTCTGAAATTGACTATCGAGAGAAGTGAGGGAGCATCTATACGACCATCAACCAGTTTATTCAGAAACTCTATGTTAGCTTTAACTCGCCTGTCGGCCAGTGAAATGAGGCTGAGTTCCTGCATAACTAAGAAATAGTCATGGGGAGGATGATTTATTTTTAAGACAAAAGCTGCGTAAGATAAGAACCGTCTCTGAACACGTTCTAATTGACATGAGTCAGATACCGTATAAGGGTCCCATAGGACCGATGCATACTCTAAAAGTGAACGGACCAATGAGCAGTATAAAGTTTTTAATGTAGAAGATAGATTGAACTCCTTTGATATGCGCATTACAAACCCAAGCGTTTTTAAGGCTTTGCAGCATATCATTTCGGTGTGGGAGTGAAAATTGAGATCGGAATTAAAGATAACACCTAGCTCTTTCTTACTACAAACCGATGTTACACTTGAACCATTGATGGAGTAAGTATAGTTAATAGGGGAGTGGTGTCTTAAAAATGACATGGAATGACATTTATTTACATTAAACTGAAGACCAATATTATTAAACCAGGAGACCAGGTTTTTGAGATCATTCTGGAGCGTAGAGCAGTCAGATAAGTTATCAATCTTCCTAAAGAGCTTCAAGTCGTCGGCGAACATGAGAAGTTCACAGTTTTTGACAATTTCCTTGATGCCATTTACATACAAAGAAAACAATATTGGAGATAAATGTCCTCCTTGGGGAACTCCAGAAGAGACCTCTGAGATGGATGATTTGAATCCGAACACTTTTACCCATTGGACTCTGTCTGACAAATAAAATTTGAACCAAGACAACAATGGTTCACCGAACCCAGTTTTGTATAGGGTCTCGATTAGGCGGCCATGGTCGACTCTATCGAAGGCTTTAGTAAAGTCTGTGAAAATAACATCAACTTGGATGTGCTTCTCGACAGCCTTCATAACAAAATTGTTAAAAACGAGTAAATTAGTAGTGGTCGAGCGACCAGGCCTAAACCCATGTTGCTCGTCGATTAGAATAGAGTTAATTGGTGATTGAATACTTCTCAATACTAGAAGTTTAAACAGTTTGGATATGTGGCTCAAAATAGAGACAGGTCTATAATTTTTGACATCAGCTTTATCACCAGATTTAAAAATAGGAGTGACAGAGCTAATCTTGAAAGAAGAAGGAAAAACTCCGCTTTCGATTGAACGCTTAAAAAGTAGCCACAGTGGAAAACATAATGAAGATTTCACATTGTATAAGAATATACCTGACAAGCCGTCGGGGCCTACGGACTTAAAATTTTTTAGTGCGTCTAGACCAGCGTCAACATCATCGATGTCGAATGAACAAGTGCTAGGTAGGTCATGGAACAAAAAAGGAGACGAATGGTCATTAGACAAAGGAGGGACATAGACTGTATTGAAGTAATGGGAAAATAAGTTAGAGACAGACTCTGAACCCGAGCTTTGTAAATTCTCAAAATGTACTGAGTGGGGAATTTCGTTGCTAGATTTATTAACTCGGACAAAGTCCCAAAACGACCTGGGGTTAGATTTAAGCATAGACTCAGTGCGAGACAGGTAGACAGTATGACATCTCTTGTATTCAGCCTTGTAAGAGGCACGAAGTGCGGAAAATTCCGCATAATCAAGGGGACAGCGTGAAGCTTTAAACTTGGCATGTGCCCTTTTCTTGCTTAAAACAATATGCTTAATATTTTTTGAAAACCATTTCGGGAATGTCGAAGGTATATAAGACACTTCCGGAACAAAGTTTAAAATGCAAAAGTGCAAGGCGTCATAAATTGCCTTAGCCGCTTCATCAACGTCGAGAGATATTATGGTCTCCAACCAATTAAATGAATTTAAGAATTCGCATATTTTTGAATAGGGAGCACGGCGGAAGTCATAATAATTATGGGAACGATCAAGTAAAGGGGAGAGTTTATCCAACTTTATCATAATATCAAGAGCCGGGTGGTAGGGATCACAAGGTACTGCTGGAGTTACGGCTTTAGAGATATAGATTCTGTTATCATTGGAGAACACAAGGTCCAAGACAACACCAAAAGAGTTTTGAATATCATTAAGTTGGAAAAAGTTAAAGAACGCAAATGCATCAGGGATACATTGAACTCTGGGATTAGAAACCGTATTGTAAAGTAAACCAAAATCATCGTTGGACCATATAATATCTGGCAAATTGAAGTCACCACAAAAAAAGAAAACACATTCTGGATGAAGGAGAAGAACAGATTGTACAGCGGAAATAAAAGACTCATAAGCAGAAAGCGGGCATTTAGGAGGAAAGTACACTGAGCACACTACATAGTTGATGTTATT
Organism: Macrosiphum euphorbiae; assembly: GCA_949089665.1. NCBI lineage: Eukaryota > Metazoa > Arthropoda > Insecta > Hemiptera > Aphididae > Macrosiphum > Macrosiphum euphorbiae. The sequence goes on along the minus strand of CARXXK010000002.1, from coordinate 49,853,542 downwards.
ATAACTAAGTTTAACAAATAGATGTTCAACATTGGTAGCTGGAGTGTAAATTAAATTAGATACTATGTCACTACGAATGGCAATGAGAGCGCCTCCACCCCTAGAAAAATTACTTGTTAAACTATTTCTATCACATCTATAAATGATGTAGTTGGATAGACCAAGCTCACTATCATAGAAGCTGCCACATAGCCATGTTTCAGTGAAATAGATAAAAACATAATCAAAAACAGCGACATTACATTTTAAATTACTTAGTTTGGTTCTTAACCCGCGGCAATTTTGATAAAAACCTAAGAGAATATGGTTACAAGTACATAAATCACTACATAAACAATAATCCTTACTATTATAATTATAAGAGTGTATATCAACAGGAGGATCACAGATAGGCGTACAAGAAGAAATTAGTTTTTTGGAGTGTTGCTTAGAATCATCTCGGGCGTAAGACGACCCCAAAAGCGTTTGACCATTACGCCATCAGGCCAGAATGTAGGTTCGAGGACTTCATCAAGCTTCTCCGCAGGCAGGCGCACATGAAATGAATAATATGATGGGTGTTATGTCACTAATTTATTTATGGTCACATCTGAGTAGCTATTGAACAATTCAGATTCAAGCATAGCGGTCGTTACACATGGCTCAAGTCTTGAGACAAAGATATCAATATGCCTCCGCACTGGCACTGAAGACAACTTGGAGGATACACTTTTATGAGAGCCAACGATAAATTTTGATTTTATGGACGAGGATAAACTAGCAGTCGATTGGATTGCAGGCTGTCTAGAATGAGTAACCGCATTCAGCTTGGAGAGTAAAGTAGTTGGTTGATTGTTTGAACCAGTATTTAAATTAGGAGAAGTGGAAACCTTAGCAGTCGTATTGAGACGGTTTAGCTTATCATGTAACTTAGAGTTACTAAGTGCTACAGATTTGAGCTCATCGACAACAGATTGAAGAATAGTGGCCACATTTAATGAGTTCTCAGAAGATCCTTTTAAGAATGTTGACAATTCCTCACTCAATTTCACCCCAGTAGGTAGTGATTGAGTAATAATGAAGTCAACGATCACGCTTTTTGTCCACTTATTCAGCTCAGTAGAAAGTAGATCATTACTTTGGGCCATTGCGTTAACGACTAATAGTTTAACTAATAGGCAAATAATCAAAATTAATTAAAATAAAACAAGATGCCTTTGAAAATGTAGATAGGCCAATTAAATTATACCCGACGCTAAAAGCAGCTATAAGTGTTGGCCTTGACACGTGCCGTGTTCTAATCAAGGAAAACTGAGACGCGGGACGCCGCAACTTATCGTTAGTCGATAAGCCGTAATTAACTGATAAAGTGAATTTATTTGGTTTTACCTTTTCACGTTCACGTAGTATAACAGAATTAAAAAACTAACATTAAGTGAAGAAATATTAGGAAGACTGACTCAACAACGACACCAGTCATTCGCGCACTTTTTATAAACTTAACAAGCTTAAAAACGTAAAAAACGGTTAACTATTTCCAAAGGAAACAAGAAGCGAACACAGAGCGTAATTGACCACTTGTTCACGTCGCACTTCTCACTTGTACACAACAAAAAATTGGTGTGCCAAAGGAATTTTTTCCAGACGACACGTTAAAACTGTTGTACTTCCTGGTACATTAACACTCCGAAAAATTAAAACGTGCCAAGGTTGAAGTACCAGGGCACATAATCAAAAAAATGTCTCTGACTGTAGATAAGTAACCCAGTTGGGCGCCACTCTGTGATATCACCGGTATCGAGAATGACACACAATAAAACCTACTTTATGCCTTACCTTCGTACACTTTAAGCTAATGACTATCTCTAGAATAAATTCAGCTTAGCACTGTTTACCTTTGAGGCACGATGGTATGGGTTTGTCGATTCTACGTCCGTTTCCTAAATTGAAATGACTATTATTACCTGACAACCAGAGTACTGTTCAGTTTGCAATAAACCTCATTGACTATAGGTATGTGTGTCTAAAGGTAAGAACTAAGAAGAATTTTAAATAATATTCAACTCGGGTTTTTAGGTCAGAAACACTTTTATTAAGTTGAAACAATCAAAAATAATTCACATATTTTAAAAATACGCTGTCCTCACTATTACTGCCTCTTCACACGCGCAGTCGTCGTACCCATGATAAAGAAAAGAGTTATGTCATAAACTTTGTGATACGCATATCCGCCATATTGCTTTTCTCCGCAATGTTTAAAACATAGACACTGATAATAAAATTGACGGAGAAAAGCAATATGGCTGCCAACGCCATAGGAAACACATAGGAAATAGTGGGGATTCGCCAACATGATTCAAATTCGGAAAGTTGCGTACCTCTTTTCTTTGTCATGGTCGTACCTACGTTCTCGCCGAATCACTCAGCGACAACTGACCGTGCCTGCGTGTGCGGCTGTGTTATAAAATTAAATATTGTTGCTGCCTCAGCACATCTTGCTTCATTGGCCTGACCTATGTTAATATCAAAATTGCTAAATTATTTCCTACCTATATTATGTGTACATTAAGTATATTAACGAGACGACTGTCTACAATATACGACAGTATGTAACTACGGTTCCTAGATAACCACGGTTCCTATGTAACCACCAGGGCCGTATTTACACTTTTTACGCCAGGGGCAACAATACTTGTACGACGCCCCCCCCCCCCCCAAAAAAAATCTCTTTTAGATTCTGAGTGGAACGATGAATGTATTTATATTACAATGATGTGTGTTTTTTTATTTTTTATTTTTGTGTCTGTGTACACGATAAATATTCTTCGATTTTATACTTCAGTATCATGTTCGTTGGGAAAGTGAATATTGTTGATGCATTGGGGAGGTCAAAATTTAATATAGTTTTCAAAATCAAATTAAATTTTTATAAGACTTTGAAATCCACATTTTTACAATACAGGATATTCACTCGTTTTCTCATGTAGCAGTTTTATTATTTTATTGTTATTCAAAAACGAATAACTGTAGATAGATGAAAATTGTATTGAATGTTTATATTTTAATTGTCTATACACCATAACATTTTGAAAATATTTTGATTTTTTTTTGGGGCTGTTTGCGGACATTTTCAGTTTTCAATTTTTATAGTTTTTTTTTCTATAAATATCAATGAAATTGTTATTGCTGGGTAAAATAGCGTGAAAATTTAACGCAAGGCTCCTGATATACAATTGTTATAAAGTTAAAGTAGAAAGCATTAAGTATTTAGTTATATCATAGGCTGACTGTCCATTTTCGCTCAGAATCGTTTTTCTTATACAATTATATTATATCATTGAATTCAAATTTAACACCATCCATTATAGTGATTAACTTGTAACCTACTCTATAGCATAGCGACATCCACTTACCCACTTTTTTAATTGTTTAGTAGTAGTTCTTAAATTATTAAAATGTAGTTAAGAACACAGATCATGGTGATATATTATTTTAATTACTGTCAAAATGTATGAAAACATCCAAATGTTGTCTATAAAAAAACTACAAAAATTATTGTTATCATTGATTGATAAAATGAGTAAATGACGCCAAATGGCCGTTTGGTCATGCAATGCAAAAAATCCAAGTAAACTCAAACAAATTCTTACCAGAAAAAAAAATATATTATTTATATAATATACACTGGCTTTTGGCCACCCCTCTATATTGTTTCAAAAATTGACCACCCGGGAAAAATGTCCCCTTTGCCCCCCTTAAATACGGCCCTGGTTACCACTGTTGGATCCTAAAAATTTGAATACTATTCACAACGATAGCTCATTAAAGAATTTTGATAAATGTTTCTTAGGTTTATAAAAGGAGACAGCATATTTTGACGTCACAAACGGCTCAAAAAGAGTCAAATTTTTAGGTTTCAACCATGGTTACATAGGAATCGTGGTTAAATATTTATCGATGTTACCATGGTAACCGTGGTTACACAGGAACCATGGTTACCATGGTAATCGTGGTTATATAGGAACCTCGGTCTAAGTTTAGGTACCGTCAACCCGGGTGACTTGGAACGATTTTCACCTTTTAACTACTGTAACTCATTCATTATTGATAATTAAATTCTGTAAAAAATCATGCAGTGTCGCACACCTCCAAGGAATAGATTGAGCAAAAAAAAATTAAGGTCTTAAGTAAATTAAGGTAAAAAAAAAATAAAAAGTGCTTGTTCCAAGTCACCCGGATTTTTTGGTGACTTGGAACATGCGTTTTTTCAAATGCAGATTGCATTTAATCATATGTGGGAAGGTCACTTGGAACGCTACAAATATTTTTAAAAAAAAAAAAATTGTTAAAAACCATATTTTTCCGGTGTAATTACCGAAATTTAATACCGTAAATTTCGGTACGTACGACTGCCAGGTATACATTTATAATAGTTCCAAGTGACCCACTTTTTTTTTACCTAAAATAAAAACAACCCTGAAAAATGTAAACAATATTATTTCCTAATTCTACTAAGCGATTAACACTAACAACACATTAGGAATTCACTAAAAAATAACAATACCTTGATTTTAGAAGCTCAAGTTACACTTTCAAAGCTCTTAAATTAGGATTTGAAAATTTGGATTTTTTTTACTAAATTATGGTTGTATCACATGGCTTATTGATAAGAGATAACACATTTTCGATGATAACAAAACTTTTACAAAACTTTCCGAAAAATATTTTTGTGGAGACAGAATTTTATTTCCCTTATCTAGCATAAAATTAACCGCTGTTATCAAAAAATAATGCAATTGTTCCAAGTCACCTCCAAGTTCCAAGTCACCCGGGTTGACGGTACCTAATAATTGTATATATTGTACACAGGGGCGATCCTAGAGTTTATTTTTAGGGGGGTTTGGAGTGAATATTGCCGACTTTCAATGATAAATCTGCCGACTGTATACTTAATGTTATAATAATTACTTTTTCCTATTGTAATAAATTATATTGATCAAATAGTTATGAAATTGCATTTTTCTATTTATTCATTTTAATGCTGACCAAGAAATAAATTTGATTCATTATATTACACTGAATCAAAAAATACTATTTTTATTTATCATATTTTATGGGTTTTATTTGAAACGCATATAATAATATTTTAAGAACATAAATGCATACTTTCTTCATAAATGTACAGCAAATTTATAAGAATATTATTAAAATAGGTTACTAACCCAACCTACCCTAAACTCCTAAATTTTACTTTTATGTATCGAAATACTGTATCTAAATATTTTGCTTTCAAAGATGAAATTAAAACTTATATTTTTGAGATTTTTTGGTTACAGAATACTTACGTGCAACCTTGTTTTAAATTTTCAAACCTTATATAGCTATAAAAGTTGAATATTAATTCATACGGTTTAACTACAAAATCGTTTTTAAATCTGTCTGTGAACCAATATATTAGGATCTTTGTATTAAATCAAGCTTTTTTTACCCAAAAAATAACATTTTATTGACATTCAAAGAAAAAAAAACTAAAAAAAAGGTGGGCAAGTGGGTGTCGCTCTTTTGTACAGTAGGTTACAAGTGGGTCACTGTATAATAGATGATATTAAATTTGAATTCAACGATATAATATCATTGTATAAGAAAAACGATTCTGAGCGGAGACGGTATGTCAGTCTAGGTATAATAAGACATATTATATACATATCTATTGTATAAAACAAAAATTGACCTTTAATAGGTACCTATAATAAATTCCAAATTAATCATATCACAATATCCATTAGGTACTTATAACGCGTTATACATCAACAAAAACCGTGATACAAGTAGAAGTTTCAAGTACCCACGAATAATATTATTCAATCACAACAAAATAACTAAAATAGTTATTCTAGGTTTTTTAATATGTAATTTCGTCCAAATTTGAATTTATAATGTCTGTAAAAAATAACTGTGTTCATGTATTTTTTTAGATTTTTTGGTTTCAGTATGAACTATTTATGAGAACCTCTGTTTTGAATTTGCAATCCTTAGCTATAAAAACTGAACATTTTATAATTTATTAATTACAATGATTGACAATTTTCGAGATTTTGATAAATTTTGTCAAAATTCGATCCTTAAATGCTTATAAAAAAAAACTGTGCCTATGTATTTTTAATATTTTTCAACTGATATTGTAACAATATATCAGGAGCCTTCGATTAAATTTTTACACTTTTTGGCCCAACAGAAAAACTTTATTGATATTTATAGAAAAAAAAACTAAAAAAATTGAAAACTTAAAATGTCCGTAAACAGCCCAAAAAGATTCAAAATATTTTCAAAACTGTATTGGGTATAATAAATGCTAATATAAACATTTAGTGACATTTTCATGTATCTACAGTTATTCGTTTTTGCATTACAACAAAATAAGGAAATCGCTACATGAGAAATCGAGTGAACATTCAATGTTGTAAAAATTTGAATTTCAAACGCTCATAAAAATTTAATTTGACTTTCCGGTAGAGATTTTTTTATTGATAAAGGTAGACAAACTTATGAGTAATCTTGTATTACATTTTCAAATCTTAGATTTAAAAGAAAAATTTTTACGAATTCTTAACTCAAAATAATTCGCTAATTTTCGTGATTTTTCCATATTTTGTCAATTTTTGAACTTTAAATGCTTATAAAAAAAAAACTGTGCTAACGATTTTTAATATTTTTCATCTGCTTTTGAAACAATATACTAGGAGCCTTCTATTAAATTTTCAAGCTTTTTTAACCAACAAATAAAATTTCATTGATATTTCTAGAAAAAAAACTAAAAAAAAATGAAAAATGAAAATGTCCCTAAACAGTTCAAAATAAATCAAAATATTTTGAAAATGTTATCATGTAAAAATGCTGAAAACAACTAGGGAAAAAGTCATGTATCTACGTTACTTTGTTTTAGAGTTATACCAAAAACCAATATCGATTTTGTAGAAAAACAATTTTGTGTAAACATTCCCGGTTTTCCTTAATTTTTTTTTTTGGTTTCCCCGGCGCTTTTAAAAACTATTTGGAATTTTTTACTTTTGACCCCCCCCCCCAAGTACCTACAAACTAGATTCACTTTCTTATCAGTAAAGATTGGACTGTTGAAGAAAATCTAAGCATTTTTAGTGTCCTAAAAGGTGATGACAGCCGCAAAAAAAACACATTGACATTGTACAATAAATTAATACATTTGTTGCTCCGCTCAGAATCAATAAAAAGTTGGATTTTTTAATTTCTTAAAATTGCCGACTTGTATTTATAATTGCCGACATTCGGGGGGTGTCAAACCCCCCCACACCCCCCTGTAAAATCGCCCCTGATTGTACATGAGTTTATTTAGCAAGTTTAAATAAATCACACAAATTGTGTAACAATTATAGGAGGATTAACAAAAATATAGCATAATATTCCTTGATTTTCACTGCTATTTTATTTTTACATCTTTTTATTTATTAATATACTATGTATAGTAACTGTAGCAGTATTTGCAGTATGCTACATTAAATAATTAATTACCAAAATAAGAAAATGGCTATTTGATTACCTCAACCAATTAACTCACCTGACAACTGTAATATTATATTGATATGTATGCATTTATTAGGTAGTTCATATGACATGGGTATACAATATATGTATTTTTGGTTTGTGTGTAGTATATAGTTTGAATTGTGTGTTTAATAGAATAGTTATTTATAAACAAGGCATATTATGATATTAAGTATGTATATGAATTAATAGTGAAATTAGTACCAACGTAAATGTAATTTCATATATGTACTCCAAGAGTACATAATATTGATAGACTGATAGACAGAAACTAGGTAACGGAAACAGAGGATTATCTTTGAAATGTTTTTTTTTTTAAATTTGCACATATAATATTATATTATAAAAATGCAATATTCACAACATTCAATAAGTTATATTGACGTTGCAGCTATATGTTGCTTAACGTACTCACAACTCTGAAATGTCGATTATTATATTTTTATAGACGCGCACTTAGCGATTCCGCAACAAATGAAAATAACGAGTTTAAATTACTTTGGCACAAAATAATATTCTTTATTCAATTGTAATGATGTTTATTTAAAAGAAATACTCTGAAATTGTCTGTAATGGTCTGTCGTTACACCAAGACTAACTGCTACGTGTGCGAGCCCCGCATACGAGCTGTTCGTCCGTTTAAAAAAGGGTTCATTCAGCCGATTCCTTAGACCAGTCGTATGGAGAAGGGAGTCCTACTCGCCTGTTGTCACACACGTATCAGCTTACAATATTATTAAACAGAAATTATTCACATTAATACTACAAGAACCATAGAATAATATTACTATATAACAGTATTCAGGGATTCTTTACAATGTGTATATATGTAACAAACTATAATGTATTCGTATTATTTCTCTCTTTGAGACGTCGGACCTCCCCGTTGGAGACATATTCGCATTCACCGCTAAATACTCGGCCGTACGGTTCCTTTGGTTCAAAACTTTGTTAAAATGTGTTTTTAAGGGGGGTAATAATATCCAAGCATATAATTAACGATGTTAAAAATTATGACAAACTATTTTTGAACAACAAACGGATCGTTGATTATATGCTAGGATATTATTAGTACCCCCCTTAAAAACACATTTTAACAAAGTTTTGAACCGAAGGAACCGTACGGCCGAGTATTTAGCGGTGAATGCGAATATGTAAACACAAAACCGAAGGGGTAAAAATAATCTACTATAAATATTCAATGGGAGGTAAATATATTCTAGTATATTTTAATCAGATCATTAATTATATGCTATGATATTTTTACCCCCCCCCCCGGTAAAACGATTCTAAAGGGGGTAAAAATAATTATATTGTAGACTATATTAATTATTAAAGTTTAACTGTAAATCTAATGGATTTATAATTGTATTCCTTTATTTAAAAACAGAAGGTAGGTAAAATAACGCAATTAAAATATTATAAAGTAAATAATAAAATAACATAAATACAATTACCAAGGAACTTATTGGTTTACCTCTTTATGGATCAAAACTTTTATCATTTATTAATTTTTTTAATTGTATATAGGTAAAACAAAATGTTTTATACAAACTATATTTAAATTATATTTAATTATTTAATAAGTGGTGGATTAACATCTGCCACAACTGAATAATGGTTTCTATTTACGTGACACATGTATAAACAATTTTCAGTTGCCCTAACTCCGTCTTTGTAGGTACCATTCTTACCAAATAACTGCCAAGATTTATGGTAATCTGAATAAATATATATGTTTGTGTTCAACATTAGTGCTGTTGCAAAAATTTCTACATCGGTAGCCCATGTCCCGATTATATTTAAAGGGTTGATATCCAAATACGATTCCATATCTCCAACATATGCTCTCATTCGATCATGTGTGATGAAAAACTGTAGAAACCAATATTATTTTATGCATGTACTTTATATTATATTATAAATATTTTTTTGATGATTTAATATGTTACATAATAATATATTACCTGATACAGTTTTAGTCGAACGAGTTCATGGTGTTCTTCAGTTCCATTTATCCATACTGATATACCTAACCTATACCAACAATTTCCATCACCCAAGACGTCGATTAATTTTTTTGGCTTGGTTAATGGTTTTGTATGTTTTGGAATCTTGCATTTTATGCTTGATAAATCAATTTTTAAAGTCTTACATTGGTTAACCTTCCAATATTTACTGATGGGCCGAAATAACATTTTATGGGAGATTATAGGTTCGACATCTTGAGGAGATGAAATCAATTTGATTTCTGGTTCACTATTTATAAAAATATTATGGTCTTCTTGTGTGGGTTCATAGATTTTTTTTATATTTTTCAAATGCCGTTTGCTTTTGAGGATCCTATCTCCCTTCTTTAAAGTGCATGTATTTTTGTCTGAGATACTTTCAATAACAAATAGTCCAATCCATGGCATAACTGACCAACCACCTTTTCTGTCATTTCTTCTCAAATTTTTCAATAGCACTTTATCACCTGGATTAAACATCGTATCAGCTTTAGAGTTGCGTTTGGCGTATGATTCTCTTTGCCTTAATTGCACGTCATCAATGTTTAATTTCGCTTTATTTTCCACAACTATAATAATATAATAATTATAATACATAAATGGACTGATAACTAAATAAGATTTTTTTTTTCGATTAAAACTTTCTAATGAACTTTATACATTATTAATATAAATTAACTTTTAGCTATACATATAGTTTTTCTATTTATTACTTTTAAAATATTTATTTAAATTATGAACTCTAATTTGTTCTTAAGCATAAATTATTTTGTTTATATTTGATTAAGAATAAAATATACAGTATTACAGTGTATATGCTTACCTCTTAACTGAAGCATTGTTTCAATTGTCTTTGAAAAATCTAATTTATCAAAATCAAAATCAAAATTTTCATATATATCAATACCAATTTCTTCATTATTATCTATTTATCTACGTCAATGGGAAGAACTGGTTCTCGCTGTTAAAGCATAAAAAAGGGAGAATATTTTGTGGAACTGTGAACTTCAGTTCTGTATGCGAATAGCACACCCTGCAAAATATCTGGCCACTTAAAAACATCATTCTGTTGTACCTAAAATAATAAATTGGAAATAAATCCATTAAGAAAATACATTTCAGGATTAATAATATAATTCGTATAATTTAATAAAATTGTTTAAACCAAAAAATTAGTTAAACTTAATTTTTTAAAATGTACAGCTAGGTGAGATTTAAAAATGCTCAATATTAAAAAACTAATATACACAAGAGCTAATTGTGACAAATATAACAATTATATTTTGTTTTACTTAAAAAATTTGCACAATACATTTTTGCCACACCTGCAGAGGTAGTTATTATTGTTAGGTAGTTAGTTTATAGTTATTCAATGAAAGAAATATCTAATTACTTAGTTAGGGGATACAAAATATATTATAGTATTAATTAACCTTTAACAAACTGGTCTTCAGTATCCTGTTTAGGCGTTCTACAAGACCATATCCATAACCTCGAAGAAAATTTACAACACAATTTAAATCAATATGTTGATTACGGCCTTCCTTAATAAAGACTGATTCCAAAGTAAGATCATATTGTAAGTCTTCTTTAGGTGGAGTACTGTTATTATTAGGTTTGTAAAACGGCTCCTGATGAACTAAAAACAAATTATACAAACATATTATATATATAAAATAAATTTAATAAACATTAACAACCATTAAACATTTTTTTTAAAATAAACGATGTAATTTTTCGTACCATCAATAATTAAAAAACAGTTTTTATTAACATTTGAATTATGCACACATTTTCTAATAGTTAAACTTCATACAGCTTGTAATTCGAATACATAAGATTTGAAAATTTAATATAAATGTGTTATGGTATATATTTATAAAAAAAACTGAAAAAATCAAATATTTCAAATGTCTATAAATAGCTTAAAAACAAACGAAATATTTTGAATATTGAAGTATACAAAGAATATACTAATGAAAGCTTTTTGTAAAAGGAAAGTTTCTACGATAAGAAATTTTTTAAAAATAACAAAAATCTGAAATTGTGTAATACCTACTAAATTGTTATTTTACGCGTGAATTTTTGATTTCATACAAATTAATACTCTATAGACACATTAGACTTCTTTTATTTGTGTGAGAAAAACTTATGGACAACCTTATGGCATTTTTAGTTCTTAGCATTCTGTAAAAAATTGTTTTTGACTACAAATTAATTAGCAAATTTTTGTGATTTCGACAAATTTTTTCAATATTAAAACTCCAAACGCTAATCTTAAATTGTGTTTATGTATTTTAATAATTTTTGAATAACTTTAGTCTGTAAGAAAAACTGTTTGAATTACTGTATGCAAAATGCTTTGAAATCTTATATTCAATTTTCAAGTTTTTTGTAATAGCGAAATTTTTTTTATCAATATTTATAAAAAAAAACAAATTAAAAATTGAACATTTCAAATATCTATAAATATTAAAGAAGTGTACAAGTGGGTACCGCTCTACAGTAGTTGTCGAGCATATCGTTGTAATGAATGTGTTATGATTGAACACAATGATAAATCACTGTATACGAAAATGATTCTGAGCGGAGATGATGTTGTATCAGCCTAACATACTTGTATACATATACAATTAAATTTAAAATTAAAAGAAAATAATAAAAGTGTGTCTGTGTGTGTGTGTTACCAGTACGCGCGCAGGAAGTTAAACTTCTTTTGAACGGTACACGTGAGTGAGAAAGAATGTCATGGATAGACTTGGGTTATTTGTGTATAGAGTATTAACTAGTTCTACAAAATCTAGTCTTATAATATTCAGTTGACACACATAAATCAATAAAAACGGACTCTGAGATTAATAATTATGAAAATTGCAAAATTATTATTTATGCAGCGGTATAATATATTTATATTATTATGTTGCCAAGTACTTGATATTATACAAACCTAACTCACCAAGTAACCATTAAAATTACCTAGGAACTTACCTAATAACAATATTATTATATTAACAATGACCAAAAGCACACTGGCTAGGTGGGACGGCGGCGGTGAGCTATGTGACTGTCGCCGCCGCCGCCGCCACTTCCACCCACCCACCGATCGAAAAACCGCCTAGCCGCACGACTTTAATCGCAATTCGCAACTGCGCGTGTATGATATTATTTTATTCCCGGTGACGTGTTATTATTGTTATCGTTTATTGTTATTTTGAACTCTCGGGGCCCCGGAAGACAGGGAAAAACATCTCGTACAGTCTCGACATAAGACGCCAAATTTCACCACCGACCTACATACTATAAGAGAACTCTGCGTAAAGAAGTTTAACTTCAAAAATCGAAAATATTTCATAGCTATAAATAGTGGAACATTCCGATGAACTTTTTCTTTTTGATAGAGTAAGTGAACCTTGTTGATAACCTTCTCTTAAAATGTCTAATGTTAGCTATGAAAAGAATAGCATTTATGCATTTCTAACTGAAAAATAATTTACAAAATTTTATAGAACTCAAAAATAGAATATTTAAAATGTGCATAATTGCTATAAAAACACTTATTGTAGTTTTAGCCGATATTATTGTTTTCGTACCGACCAATTGGTTATTTATAAACAGTGTACTGCCGCAGTGACGGCCTATGCAAGGTACCTACTATAATGCGCGTGGTGTGGTGTTATGAATACGGTTTTGGATTGCTGCCGCTGTAGCCACGAGAACAGCCCTATGCAGACGTTTGTAAAATATGAATCAAAATGTCTAAAAACATGTCTCAGGAGAACCGCTTTCATTCAGAATACAATGAACGTAAAAAACCAAACATTTATAAAATAATGATGACAATATTATCTGTGTTTGTATGTTATATATTATAATAGATACGTTAACTCAGTCAGTTCATATGATGCAAATTACAAACAACTAAATTCTTACACAGTAAATTAAAATTAGTGTATATAGATAAAATGAGTGTATTGAAAACACAAGTATTATTGTCATCTTAATGTGTGCAAAATGTGATAATTGTATATTTGTGTAATTGCATAATTGTACAACTTCTGTAACCCAAATGAGAACCATTCGACTGAATCATGTATTTGAAGTTTTGAACGGAAAATACGGGTGTGTTACGCAATTTAAAATTATAAATGTTTGACAATTAAAATACACTCGAAATTTAGTACTGTTTTTTGGCCGATGCAATATCGGTCACGTATTTATAGCTATTTTTAGTAAGACTATAATATCGATAATATTATAAACACGATTGCCTTTATGTAGGATCATTGTGGCTAGTGCCAAAAAAAAATATTCGTTTAAAATAAGTGACACATACCCACCTAATAGGTATAAAAATATTGCAGTAAAATAACATTTTAGCTATACAAGTACCAATTTTTCATAAATACTAGGTACTTTATTTGTGAATTTATTGATCAATAAAACATTAAATAATATGTAAATATGACTTTTATGATAAAAAAAAATACTTACCATCTAATTCCTGAATTCCTCGATTTTGGATTCCCATGGTCTAAACATAATTATGGTATTTAAAACAAATATCTAAAATGTTTAATATAAATACTAATATGCTCAACAGTCACTTGCAACACGTCCAACTAACAAATGAATAATGTAAATTCAATTGATATTAATATTATTGTTATCGATAGCCCATTGGCGCGTCGCGTCAAATCCTAAATAGGCAAACCTACTGCATAATTCCATTTTCATGTATATTTACGGAATTACCCACTACCGCATTACATCGTTTTTTTCTATTTATATTTTTACAAAACTCGTATAATCTGGTTTGTGAGGGCAGACAGATCGTAGCGTTACCAGCTAAAAATTTGCAGAAGAACGCACACGACAAGCGTGAAAAATAAAATATTTGTATTTTTTGCGTCTGAAGGTGAAATCCCGATCTAAGAGGCGCATCCTATATAATAGTCCAGTCAATAGAGCTCAGACAAAGGCATTGCTTTGCATAAAATACTAAAGTTTTGTCTTTGGGCCCTGATTCACCAAAAAAAAAATGAGCCATCCCTCCGAGGTCCGCAACCGTCCGTGGTACATTGAATATTATTTTACATTTTTCATTTTTTTACGGTTTTTTTACAATATCTCTAAAATTATTAACTTTACAACAAAATTAGATTTTATAAAAATTGAAGATCCTAATATTTTTGACGAGAAGGATTCTATAATATACTCTTTTAAGCGACAAAGTCCATCCGTCCGTCATTGAATATGACGTATAAATGACGTATTTAAAAAATAGTTTGTCATACTAACTTGAAATAAGCATCAAATAGATATTTGCTTTTCATTATGTATATAATTTTCAAAATATTTGGCTTGTAGATTGATATATCATATTTAAAAATAAATTATAGTATAACCTAAAATAAATTGAAGTCTGACCTGGTAGGTATAAATATAATATCCTAGTGTATATACTTAACTAGCCGGTAATTATAGGCTAGAACATTTATACCCCCCTAAAACCAAATTTTTGTTGAATACAAATTACCGTAAACGTAGACAGTTATTCGGTAAGAATGGTACCTACAAAGACGGAGTTAAGGTAATTGAACATTTTATATACATGTGTCATGTACATAGAAACCATTACTCAGTTGTGACAGATATTAATCCACCAATTGTGTTAAATAAATACTTATTTAAATATAATTCGATTAAAAAAGTTGTTTTATATACAATTTATAAAGGAATAAAATTATAAGTCCAATTGATTTACAGTTAAATTTTAATAATTAATATAGTCCCTTTACCTAATACATAAATATACGATATAACTTATATTACAAATAATATTATGATAAATATTACGAAAATTAACACATATTTCAGTTATGATAATTTAAAAATGTACCTACCTATGTATAACCTACCTAACTTGGTGGTTAAAATCTACGTATGCTGATATTAATTTCAAGTACTGTGTAATAGTATCATATGTAAATCGTAAAATTATCCTAGTATATTTTTACCCCCCTTAAATTTTACCGGGGGTATAATTAATATCCTAGGTTAATTTTACCCCCGGGGTTAAACACATTTGAGGGTTTTAAAATCCTGCGACACCGGGTCTCGGGCTGATTAACATCGTATAGAGCGCTGCTGTCGCACGTCGTATCGCTATTACTATAATAGCAGGCTTCAATACAGGTGCCTGAAATGTTTTGAATTTTTTTCACGTAATTTATTACTCAATTTTGCGTTGTCGGTGACAGTAATGAAAGATGTCCGTGATTTGACGCAGTCGGATTGCATACCTGATGACGTGCCCTAGTGAGTGAGATAATTAACAGATAATTAACTGGATTTGGCAACTAGGGAAACACCTAATTATTCCTGCGTATACCATCGTGTATCCTAAATCGTTTAAGATAATACTATGTAAAAGAAAAATAAGAATTCAGTTTGTTTTCATGCTTCGTGGCTTTTATTCTTGTAACAATTTTATATCTTATGGCAATTTGCACAGTAAATGTATGTGTCACATAAGGCATAATTTGACATGTCTAAATGTCTTATGTGACACATACTTGACTATACTACGGGTATTAGTATGTATGTGTTTGCTAATTGAATTAAGAAATAATTATTTGTTTAGTTTTTTTTTTAATCATTATAATATTTTACATTGTGATTAAACAAAAATATGTTAAATTATCTAATAATTTTAACCATAATAAATTTGAACATGTAAGTAGTGTTTCAAACAAAAATGATTTTAAAGTATATCTTTTAAATAAATGTCCTTCATTACAATTATTAGGTTCGATTTCCTTTGGTTATTATGTCTATGGTCCCTCAAAAAAAAAAAATCAGTGCCCATTCTCTTACAACAAGTTGTTTTCAGTTCCGACCTAGGTAGAAAATTTAACAACTTTTTTTTTTTTTGGGGGGGGGGGGGTTCTGTAACGCCACATAATTTTAAGCATTATTTAATATTATCATTTATTCCCCCAAGCATATACCTTTCAATATATTATCTACAACGAGCGTACCTGTTCGATACCATAATCTGCATGATTATTATTAAAAAGTTATTGCGCGTCTAAATATAAAGTAAACAAAAAATTCACCGACGAGTAACTCGAGATCGTGCAGGAGTTATTCATTCCCAACACACGACTAGGACCATAAAGGTAAATATTAATATTCGACCGATTTGAGGGTCGACGAGTTGTATCTAAGGACTAGAAGCATTGGATAATGTTGAAAATGCTGAGTTAATAATTATAATATTATACTGCAAGGCAGTGCAAGGTAAGATTTATTCATATTATATTTATATTACAGATAAATATAGTTTAAAAATATTAGTAAAAATCTAAAAAAATGAATATATTTTTATAGTAATAATGATAAATATGTCAAATAATCAAAATAATAGTAATGGATCTTTAAATCTCAAATAAATTAAATTGTGAAAAACAAAATTAATTTTTAAGTCAACTATACTTAGTAATGTTTATTATTTCGCAAAAATAGATTTCAAAATCAAATGACGGAAACAGTTTTGTTATGTATCGTTTATGTATTAATTTCGTGAAATGCTATCCATATTGTATAATATTAATATATTATTATTTATTAATCACGAAAAGAAGAAAAGTCGATGTTTCGTTTCGTGTAATATTTAGGTGCACGTTGTCGGTTGTAATAAATTTCACGAAATGGATAATAAAACGCGATATGGATGTGACATAATAATATTACATTACACATAATGGATGCTTGCTGCCTTGTGGGCTGATGGCACTATGGAAGACATTTCTTTTGAATGACATAATATGAGCCAAGTCTAAAAATAACACATTTAAGAATAACGAACAATTATGAGGAAAGCAGGTTGTAGTAGTTGTAGGTGTCGAGTGTACCTCATCAATGAGTAACTGTATAATGTATAGGGTATATTAAATTGGAATTTTATGATAAATAATGAAAATGTCGTTGGATTTATAAATATATATAATAATAAACGTACAAGTTTCAAGTTACTTCGAATAACATTTTTGAATTTTGAATTACAACTAAATAATTAAAATTGTTATTTTTTGTTTATTATCTAATTTTATCCAAGTTTGGACTTTATATTATTATGTCTATAAGAAAAATTTAAAAAATGTACAAGTACAATACTTTTTATAGACATTTGGAAAAACAAATTCAAGGAGTGAAACCCAAAATATATTCCGATTTCGATTTCGGTTTCGGTTAGCGATATTTATTTTTTCTGATTTTGATTACGGTTACGGAATTCGGTATTTAGTATTTTTTGATTTCAGTTTCGGTGTTGATTACCGGAATTGATTTTTTTCGATTTTGTTTCGATTCGGTATCGATTTCGGTTATAGACGGTATTCAAAATCGTTTTCAAGCCCTGGTTTAAATTTTCATGAAATTAGTTATTTTAACAAAAAAATTAAAGTTTTTATTATTTTTATCTTGCCTTTAATTTCCAAGACTTTTCTATAATATTGAATATTTTATTAACATTTTAAAAACAAAATAAATTGAAAATGTTTAAATAATGAACAAATCTAGTTATCATTTGTAATTCTAACGAAAAAGCGAAAACTTATCGCGAACAGAAATATTATCATATATAAAAATAAAAAGGTAAAAATTAAAGTATCTTTAAACATCGCAGTTAATAGTGATGTTATCCTTATTTTTTTTTTAACAAGATTAATATATAAATAATTAGCATATACAAACTTAGGACCGTCATGCTTAAGAATAAGTATTGCTTAAACTAAATACTTACCTATGACTAAAATGAGATTCATAAACGAGACTTTGACTTAAGAAAATAAAAACTTTTTAAAGTATTACTTGTTTCTAAGGTTGGTCGAGAGCATCGCACATTATTATTATTATTAGTTTATTTACGCCAAACGTAAATTTAATATGGATACAAAAATGTACAAATGAGTTAATGGTATGATAGTAAAGTTAGTATAGTTAATAACTATAATACAACCATAACTATTAGTTATTATTACAAATTTTGTATTTTTTGTTATCAAAATTAGCTTGAGCAATATTTATTCTTGAGCGTTCACTATAAATATAGCCCTTACAATTGACCAATTTAAAATATTTTGAGTTAAAAAGTTAAAATTAACTTAACTTTAACTTTTTATCTCGTTTATGCACAGGCTGGTTTTTCGTATGCGAAGATTTATCATTGAATTAAAATTTAACACTTCCATTTTAGTGACCTGTTTAATGACGAGATACACTCGTGTCTTGTGTTTGTTGGTTGAAAAGCTGGAAAATGTAATAAGGGTTTTTCATAAGTTATCTTATAGGAAGTAATTATTCCAAATTATTGAAAATACGAAGACATATTTTTTTTTATAAGCATTATTATTTCAAGTTTTTACAGAAATCGTAAAAATGTGTAAACGACTTAGTGGTTTTTATTTAAATACCAATATAGCTTGTAAAATAACACAATGTTTCTCATAAGGGGTTTTTACAACAATTAGAATAATGATTTTTTTTTTTTTTTTTTACTTCTTTGTGATTAAGAGACGACATGTGTGCTGTGGTTTAAAGGACCCGGTTCAAAAGTATATACGGCAGTCATAATTATCATTTATTATAGCTGTTATGAGACACCGGATACTTATCCATGATATTTCAAGCTTAAATTGCCTATCTTCAACGCCGTGTATTCATATTTATGTAATTTAAATAATATACCAACTTCAAAGTGTAATAATGAATAAATTATATAAATTACAATATACAACATAGTATTATGTTAAGGCGATTGGATACCGTGATTTTCTGCCTTTGTCTAACACACTAGCTACATACGATTTTCTACTAATTTTACTTCAATCCGTCCCCAATCGTTGTATTGATGCAATAAAAATTCTGAAAATGTATTTGAATTCAGCGTGAAGACTACTTGAGATCGGTAGGATTACATTTTTGAATTTTGACCTCAAAATTCCACAAATTTGATTGAAATTAAATCTTGTAGTCATGTTAAAAAAATATTATTAAATAAAACTGAAAAAGTGGCCCGATCGATGTCAAGTAGATTTCACTCTGAATTCAAATAAACTTTCAGAATTGTTATCACTTTAATACAAAGATTAGACTGATTGAAGTAAAATTAGTAGAAAATCGCATGTCCCGCATGTGTAGACAAATACAGAAAATTACGATACCCAATCCCCTTAATAAAAACATACTATCAATTTCTAAAGATGTATCAAACATTCAAGCAACATACACGTGAACCAAATGAGAGCATAGGTAATGGAAAAATTTATAATTTTCAGGTTTGAAATTAAAAAAAAATTCTATCGTTTTTACGTTTTTGGGTATTTAAACGTTAAATAATTTTAATGTATGGTTTTATTATACGTCCAAATATTATTTGATTTTTTCGTATACACCCGTAACTGTACCTTTAGGGGCAATATGCCCCATGTTTTTAAGAATTTTGTAATGTGGTTACAGAGTGTATATTATATTATATTCTTGTTTGTTCTAATAAAAAAAAAAATATTTAGGTAAGTCCACCGAAAAAATTAGGATATTCGTCACTTTATTAACTAAATGTCAAATCGCGTAAGAGTTGTTAAATATTTTAGTATTGATGGTATTCAACATTTCAAACAATTTTGCATGTGTTAAATACTATCTGTCAACCTAATATAATTCCAGTACATTTTAAATACCTTCTATTTTACTGTACAGAATATTACTTTCTCACTTACTCAATTTACTTATTTACTTTCTTAATTAATATTACTTTCCTATAAATAATTTTTTTCCTTTTTTGAATTAAAAATATTTCAAAACTGTTGTTAAATAAACAATCATATATCACCCAGCAATATCAACCACTTTATAACTTTACGTTTATAAATTGTACTGCTAAGATGACTGATAGGTACTAATTTTAACTATCAATGTATTTGAAATGTAAAAGATATTAATATGATAAAGTAAATATACAATGGTACCTACGTAATAATTTAAATTTAACTTAAAAATAAAACTTTTGTCATTAAAATGACATGTTCTTGATAATTATTTTCAATTTTAATATATTAATAGTAATAAGTTAGTTAATAAATATTTGATATTGTTAGTTAACAAATAATATTTGGTATAACAACCAACACGTTTCCATTAAGTATTAAAATTAATAATTATTTATATTCCTAACTACTAATTATTGGTTAATACCTAATTTAAATTAAGTTTCAAAACGATTGTTAACTGTAGTTTAACTGATATTTAAAATTATTAATTTTATCGAAAAAACCATAAATCTGAGTACATATTATAATTATTTAGTATTTACTAATTGATTAAACGATAGAATTAATCTTGTCTTACATACTTTTAAAGCGTTTGAATAATTTAAATATAAATTATCTTTAAAAGGCTCAAAAGGTCCAAAATATTTTGAAAAGCATAGGTACTATAATGTATTGAATATTTTAATATAAGCAATTGATGAACATTTTGAGTGTCGACGACGCTAAAGAACAAAAAAAAAAAATCAAAAAATCTGTTTTTTCGTTAAAATTCCCGCTTTTCTCTAATTTGTTTTATGTTTAAGAAATGTACTGGGCATTTTTATTTTTGACCTACCAAAAGGATCAAATACTTCGCCTGTTGCTAGAACTTACCGAAAATACAATTTAAGATATTTATACAGTTCTACTACAGTCGAGTGTTATTATGCTTGGTTTTTTACCCTCTAAATGTACCTTTTATCCTGTGTTGGATAGTAACGCGTAACGAATGTAACGTGATGCTGTAACGTGATTTTTCGATTTTCGTTGTTTCAAAGTAACAAATAAAGTAAGAAATAAAGCGCTACTGTTTCTACTTGTTTCAAGTACCTATACTGTGAATTAACAAAAAAATTCAATTCAATATTTGCACAACTCAATAACATAATTTTTTCGCATGAATAAGTATAGATATATAATTTATATAAATTTATAAAATGAACTTTTTTCAAACGAGTTCACATTTCCTGTAACATATAATATAATATATTATAGTAAATATTACACGTATTTAAAAAAAAAAATACGAACGTAAGTAATCAATAAAGTTAGTAAACAAAACCATTATTAAAATTATATAATAATTGGGTATTTAGGGCTATAACTTTTAAACCAAAAAATACGTCGGACTTGGGCACTACAGTTCTATATTACGAGGGTGGTTTTCTCTAGTATACTCAGTACAACTATAGGTTTACAAGTTCAGACAAAATACGGATATATTTTTTAAGACTTGATGTCTAAGAAGCAAAATACTTTTGACTACGTGTTTTATACTTCTATGTATATTATGTTTTTGTATTAACTTGTTTTTTGTATCCACTCATCATAAAACCTGATTTATTATTTATTGCCTATAGTTTATAAGTTATAATTATAGGTAGGTTCAGTAGGTAGGAACTTGACGGTTGGTAGGTAGAAGGTTCGACAAAAAATTACACAAATCATTTTGTTTATAATGTTTAATTCATATAATAATTTAAAATGAAACACACGGTTGGCTCTTAATCAAATGACTTTATATTATTACAGCTAGTTAAAAGCGAAATTCTATCGACTGACATTAAAATACATATTACATTTAATAATAATTAATATATTCATATAATAGTTTACACAATGGCAGTCAAAAATAATAATAATAATAATAATAATAATAATAATAATAATATAATAATTAAAATAAATAAAACTCTACACTACAAGCTATATAATATAACAATAATAATATACTTTATTATATTATGTTTACTATAACGGTGCGCTACTATCTATAATATAATTTCTGGACACGATTTGACCGAAAAAAACAAACTTTTTATAAACTTTTACTGCGGTGCGTACGTTATTTAATTACTCGTAAAACTGGTGCGAACTAATGCACACAATCTTAAAACGCAGTGTATGTATATTTATATCATAATAATATATAAATAGGCTTAGGGAATAGGGAATATAAAACAGTATTGTCCAAATATAATATATTCTATTATGTGAACAAACTGAATTCAACGTTTATCGTTCAGCAGAGACAGCAGGAAAACACCAAAAAATGCAGTGATATACCAAAGAGAGGGAGAGGTATGGACTCGGGATCTACCCCTCTCCCCCTTAGAGAGGGTTAAATTCAAATTTGGGGGTAGTCAAACTACACAGCTCCTCACCTTAAGCAAAATGTTCAACTTGTGGTTGGTTTAAAAAAAAATCGATTATGTTAGTACTTCAGTCGATCTGATCATTATCCTTAGGACTTTAAATTATATTAATTTTAGGTGAATATTTTACATTATATTATTATACAATATAATGCGTGTGTAGAGGTACATTTTCTCACGTCTACGTTGCAAATTGTTAAAAAGTGAACGTGTCTGCGATTTAATTTAACTGTACCTATACGAGAATAATATTATACGATTTTAAGGAAAAACATGTAAATGAGGTGTTAAGTGGCGTTGTACACTGCACCGTGTTAGTGTAGGTCTTCACGAGTGCAGCGAGAGCAATTATTAAATTTTTCTGTGCAGAGAGCCACTCGGCAGAAAGAAGAGCGGTTCTCTCGTCAAATTAATCAAAAGTGTTTTTTTTTTTTTAAATTACATTTGTTTTTACTTATGAGAGGATGGTTGTAAATAATATAGTGTGGTAATATTTCTATGAGGATTGTTGGTCGCTATTTTTTTGATTTTGAACGTTTTAATCTGTTCTTTGCACTACTAGCTAGCTATCCGCTAAAATTGTTTAATTTAAGAAGCGATGTAACCGATTCGAATGGTTCGGAACGACCAAAGTCGTTTTTGAATGACATAACGTCATAGTGTCCATGACGATATCTTACGACAATGTATTATTATAAATTGAAAAATAATATAAGTTTATGGTCTCGAATTTGTCTCGTCCGTTCGGAGGAGAGATCGATAAACAAGTACGTCGTACACTATAATTTATACGCGGATATTATATGCACACAGAAAACAAAAAACCCAAAGTCAAAGTCAAAGTCGTAAGCGTAACGGAAGTCTCTGGCACAAAGGCTTTTCGAGGAGCGTAAAGGTGCAGTACTATATTACACCATATATAGGATTGCTGCACACGTGTTTTGCGGGCGTGTGGGTGAAATATTTTAGTGCATTAAATTCGTCGGACCCTCTATATGTAACCGAGGTATCCACGGTATAACATTTTTTTGATGTACGGTGCGAGAGAAAAGGGTCGTCTGTATGACGAAAATAAAAATGTAAGAGTTCCGGTGAAATGTAATATTATGTATATTATTAACAGCGGTGACGCGACTGTGTTATTGGAAGGGTGCAATTGTTCACAGTTTTTTAATAAAAGCAATTTTGTTTGATTTTCAATAATACTAACTAGAATTCCGACTAAAGTTGTGCACAGGTAGGTGTATACCTGTAAGTTATACGATTGTTGAAATCTCGTAATGCGCAAATATCTCGTGATGCGGAAAGTGTATATAGTGTACAAGGGGACGAAGGTGGAGATAAGATACTGTCAACCCACCAGCCTCTGCAAGTGCGCTAATAAGGTGACTGAAGTTAACTGTGAAAATACGCACAACGATCGTTTCCGAACTTACATTTATTATTATCTTTTGTACCAGTAAAAATCACTATAAGCATTATACTATATTATTAATTTAAATAGGATCTGGTGCATCAATGCGCACCTAAGGAATTCAATGAAATATAAATAATATTATATTATATTTGATATTCGGTATCCGGTGACATATTTTAATAATAATATGTTAAAATATAACTCATCGATAACATTGTTTCTTGATTTATTATGATTCTTTGATAATGCGTTGCGTACTAATGAGATTTTTTTCACCGTTTATGAAAATGAAAACATTGTTAGAAAATTAATGATCAATCAAACAACAAATGCTTTAACATCCTTCGGTGAGAAACACGAATACGTGTACTACCGACTAATTCTATGGCGTTATTAAGCGTGTTTGCAGAGGGTTCTGACGAATTTTGATGTAAGTTTGTGAGTCGAGCTGCATTATAGTGCCGGAGCAATAAAACAAAAGTATATTTTATTGAAAAAAGGATAAAGTTTAATATTTTTACAAGCAATAAAGTTTTAAAAATTACATTACGGAGTTCCCTCTATTCGCATATTATAACAACTGATAATTATAGATATTACTCCCAACATTAATGTTGAACTTTGGACACAATTTTGAACCAGGAATGTTGATTCACAAGGCAAAGTGTCCACGACCGTCACTGTCCACTGATAATGAAAAACTCTATCATGAATCACCTATCATGAACTTTAATCGAGCAATAAACCGACGGAACGCACTTCAATTCATCAGAACCCACTGCCTCGTATTTTTGTTTATCATATTATTATTTATCGTGGTATTGGTTAATTCACTTGGTTCCCATATCGCATCTATTTTCTTTTTTCACCCCATGAGCCAAATAGGTCCATGATTTGTATATTTTATTTACAGTTTGAACTTTTCTAATTTGTACTCAAAGTTAAGTGTAAGTTTGATTTGAAGTAATACTATTGATTGGCAATATAAATTCCGAATAATAATTATAAACTATGTATAATTTATAAATGTAGATACCTACCACAATTTTGATTAAAAAAAATGTTGAATATTATTTTTAAGATGATGTGAAGAAAATATTCAGCGTGCTTGACTATACGGAATTTCACTATAGCTGCAAATAGATTTGACATGTAGAGGTGTCCAGAAGTGGTAAATTCGAAGTTCGAACGGTAACCGATCGGAGTAGAATCTCGTTTAAATACCCATTTACGAATGTTAATATCGGCTGTTCGGTGGAATTGATGCGGGATGGATAAATATATAGGTATTATCTCAACTTTGTGATAAGCAGGTGTCATGGTCACCACTGGCAGTGAATATTATCACTTATTTATATTTAGCCATGCCTAAGACAATGTGATGCAACTGCCGCTGCAGCAGTCTATAATGGTTATTGGTAGGGAAAAGATTCGTTCAAAGAAAGTACACCACACAACGGAAAGAGAAATGTTCTCAGAGCACATAATTATAATAATATAATATTATTAAACAATCTCAACGGTGTGGTAGGTGTGGCTGGTACGGGGGCACTTCAGTGGCTTACGTCTTTATATATATCATCAGCTTTATACAGGTCTGGACACGGGTTTTAGACTATATGGTACATATAATATGACATGACAACAATATACCTATGATATAATATTACACTTGTATACTCTATAGGCGTGCGAACTTTGCTGAAAATCGACGAGTAAAGGGCGGAAAATCGTAGGCTACAGCGCATCTAAGGGCACGCGTCTGACACGTCACATCGAGGGACATTTTCTATCAGCAACAACAATAATAATTAAAATAAATTATTACATCGGGCGGCGTGGACGGGGTTGGGTGTGTTGGGTGGAGGGCGGGGTGGCGGGCGTACGTGCAGCAGGCCTATCGCACGTTGTAGGTCTCCAACAGCTCCTGGACGGACAGGCAGTGGCTGCACCCGTCGTCGTGCACGAACAGACTGTGCGACACCAGCCCGAACTTGGGGTCGGGCTTAGGTGGCGTCGGTAAGTCGTCCCTGACGTGAACCACGGACACGGACACGTGCTTGGATGGCGGCTTGTTGTCGCGGATGGACGATGCGCCGCCGCCGTAGTTGTGGCCACCGTTCATGCGCTCCACTGCCTCGTCGTACGTGGGCAGTCCAGTGACGATCGTGTAGCTGGGCAGCGAGTCGGCGTCATACTTTCGCGAGTTCTTCTCGTTCCTCCTACGCTGAACTGTACCGGAAACACACAAAACAGCGATAATATAATAACAGTGTTAGATATTATGGTTGTGGGGGGTAGTGCTAATGGTGGACTTACAGCATAAAAATTTACATTGTAATATTATGCATAGTATTCGAAATCTAATTCGGCGCAAATTCATTTCATAACAAACCTAAAAATGTATGTTGCATATTTGCAAATTTTAAGAGATTTTGCTTGATTCTATTAATATTATAAACGCATATGCTAAAAAAATTTTAAAAAATGTGCAAGAAATTTTTATACAGTATCTATTTATAAAAATCATATTGCATACGAGTTTGCAATGAAGTACCACATTTTATGTCTTTGTTGTCCTTGCTATCATATATCTATCACCTAATAATAAGCTCGTACGTCGAGTTCGAATTATAAAAATGATATTTTGCAATTTTTTTCGTAACATTATGTTTTTTTTGAAACGTAACGTTTTTCGATTTCGATTCTATGTGCCAAAACAAAGACATAATAATAATTATTATAATAGTTATAAAACCCATGGCAACCATTTATAAACATAAATAAATAACGTAACGTTTTTCGATTCTATGTGCCAAAGCAAAGACATAAAATGTCAAAAATGTAAATTATAAACAAATGCGTAATTTTATAATAAAAAGTCTACAAGTACCCCCCATTATAATATTTTAAATCACACTATACTTATAGATTTAATAACAGTTTTTATTTTGTATTTAATATTAATATTTAAAGTTAAATAAACAAATGAAACATTACCTTTTAATAATAATAATAAAAAATATAATGCGTTATTTACACTGAGTATTTAATATTGATTCAATGAATATTATGTATCAATGCACATATTTCATTGATGTTTAGTGTACAAGCATCTGAGCCCTGAATATTATATTACGGACAAAATAATACACGTTCGTCAAAACAACTAATTATTGAAGTATTTTAAGTTGCCTATATGGTATGCCTGACCCATATAGATTCTATACGGTTTGCACATTCCATCAGCTTTATGACTAATATATTATTACATCCCATAGCTCAATTATCAGATTAAACGCAACGTATTGGATCATTTATCGTACCTACATATTAATATTCAATACGGTTAGGTTAGGTTGTTAAAATGACAAGTTTTATAACTAAAATATTTAGTCTGCTATTGACTATTACACAGAGATATCCTTGAAATAGATGTGCACTGAGATAAGGTATGGATAAAAAGAACGACAAATAATCAAAACTAGGTATTCATGCCGATCGTGAATGTGGTGGTATTTTGACGGAGGAATTATTGTATTTAATCTGATCGCGATACAGTCTTACACAAAATCACTGCTAAAATGGGACATAAAGTGACGACAAAATTAGGTTTACAGGAGCCTAGGGCCAGTCTCGTTAAGTATTCAAATGCTTGTATTTAAATACTTTTAGATTCTGAGCGAAGCATCAGAATAATGTAGTTTTTTTTTTTTTGTGTCTGTACTCGATAAGTAGTTGACAATTTTCATGTTCAGTATCTTTTCCAGTGAGAAAGTGAATTTAGTTGCTGCGTTGGGGAGACCAAAATTAAAAATTCACTTTTTGTTTTCAAAAACCAAAAAAAAAAAATGAATCAAAAACGGGGACTTTTACGCAAAATGTATTTTAGTTTTTGGTGTAACTCTTAAAAATATAAAAATATTAAGGTAAATACATGAAATTGTCATTGATTATTTATAATAGAAATTTCTATGCACCATACATTTTTCAAAAGACTAATAAAAACAAAAAGTGACAAGTCCAGGGCTTGCATTTGAAAAAAAATTCCATTTTATGTTATTTACAATTAAAACGTTACACAATTTTTGAGTTTTTCGTTATTTAGAACTAAAACGTTCTACAAGTTTTGCGTGTATCGTTATTTAAAATAGTGTTAACAACTATTAAATTTAAAAATAATAACTAATGTGGGTAGGTAATGGCCCGGAAACGGAATATAATATTATAATCAATTCATATTTGATTGTTTGCATGAAATAAATGTTTTTACGAAAAATATACCTTTTAAATAAATAGATTTTAAAATATTTCGTTGTGCGTTTTTTTTTCGGTCAATGATATTCTATAAATTACGATTTGCGTTATTTTTCGTTTAATGATACTCTATAAACTATACGTTTCACGTTATGTTTTGTTTAATGATATATAATATATTTTGTAAATCGTTATGTTTTTTTTTGCGGTATTTAATTATTTTTGTTTACAAATTTCAATCGTTTTTTGTCAATTATAATCATAACGTTATTATAGCGTTTGCAAACCCTGGACTAACAGCACAAATATTATAATTTATAAACCTTTACCTATAGGTACTCGGTAGTCAGTTCAATTAGATTGAAGAAAGTAGTTAAACGTCCCATAAATAAACTGATAATTCAACAGATTAGTAAGCAAGAATGATTTGTTATAAATGAATCACTTATTTTTATAGGATAGTGATAATTTATTGATCACATATATAGATTATTAACTTTTGTTTTCAACATTAACCTATTATAATATATAATATATGTTTTGAAATGAATGCATTTGCTCATAAAATACATTTTAAATGTATTTGATAGTTAAAGTGTTTTGCAATCATTAATTTCCAAATGTGAAGAAAAATAAATCGATTAAGATAATTAAATAATATTGATAGGTAATTGTAATAACTTTACTGTATAATTATATAATATTATAATAAATAATAATACATAATTATTATTATAATTTTTAATTCATATAATATTCTGCAATATGTTCACCCTTCATGTACCAGGTACATAGGTCACTTGCCTTTTCATGATATTCTTCACTCCAATTTATAACTACAATTTATTAAGAAACATGTCGTCGTTCGTGCGTTCCGCATATTCGTCGTTACACGAGGCTATGAAATTGGTCTCAGAAAACGAAATATTAGTTATTATTTATTAATTGTTACCAACCCATGTACAAATGTCAAATATACGATATCATAGATTTTTTCAGCTATTGTCAAGTATTAAATTTTATTTTATTTCTATTTTAAATTTTAAATCGATTTGTATAATATACAAATTTGAAAACGATTATTATTTTGATTAAAATATTATCAATTTCAATTTTTTTAAATTTTTTTATTATACTTTTACTTCTTGGATGATTTTTAAATCTGATTTCAAGCTTCATATGCCTTCGACATAGATATACCCGGTGAGAGGGACAAACTGGAGCACTTGCTCCCCTGGCTTTTGGATTTTTTTTTTAATTGGTCACATTATGATAAATTAATAAACTATTGTATAACAAATTTAAAGTGAGTAAACTAAAAAAAAAGGCCACTATCAAAAAAAAATCCTGTTAAAGTTAGTACTGTTCTGTGTTAACAATCTTGACCCCCCCCCTAGAGAAATTTATGCGGGCGTCTATGCCTGTGTGATGTGTATATAAAATACCATTGACATGATTCACGATTCGGAGGAGAAATAAAATATAATATATTATACGGCCGAGAATAAACGTTTTTATTTTTAGTGAAATAAAAATTACACAAATTATTATTATCATTGTGTGGTCATATTATTATAGGCATGACAACAAGGCCACATGACACGCGTATATAGGTACGTACACGTTAGATACTCGTTAGTTACATTATATTGGGTGGTGCAATACAAACATATATAGTCTATAGTGTGTTCACACTGCTCACAGTAGGATATTATGTGGTTGTCAAAATAATATATCGTCTCGCTTTGAAAAAAAAAAGTATCAAACCGTTTAATTTTTAATCGGTACGTATGACGGTGCGTATGTGCGTGTCAAATCGTTGACCAATAGATAAACAACATCATACTAAATGACAATCTATCTTATTATTCTATCGTATACTTGACTATACGGTTAACACGGAGGCTCGTCTATCACTGTTTTTATTTCTACAAGAAATGCCCAATTTATAGGTTTGCAGTATACATCGTGTTGTCATTTTTTTTTTGGGAGAGGGGGAGCACATAACTCTAAGATTAGGAAGATTTTGCACTAAACATGCAACATTTGAAATATATACATTAAACTATTTAATAAAAATTAAAGAACGGGTTTAAATATATATATATATATAAATAATATATTATATAATTATCAATTTAAAATTACCGGTAGGTAGATAAAGTTTTTTTTAATAAAGAGAGTGCGCAGAGAGTTTCAATTCAACAGCAGTTTGTTTTAAATGTTCGACTGTGTATTTGCAGAATGTATGATATATTATTATCATTTATTTACCTTCATATATAAACCTATTTAATTTATATAGGTAAACATATAACTAGACATAACTTTTCTAGTGCATGAAGTCACATTTTCCCAGTTCTGATGTTTTATGCATGGTTAATTTATTTTGAATGGAATTTAATTGGTTTGTGTGAAACGACGTTCCAATCATTAAGATTTAATCGATTTAATCGAAGAGTAAAGTAAGTTAGGCAAACCTAATAGTATACTCTATAATAATATTTATAATTTTTAAACATTTTATGTGTAATAGGTATGGAAAAGCCATGACTAACCCTTTTCCCCATTCCCCAACAATGTATGACCATGTGTATAAGATATGAAAAAAAAGCCATCTAGGGATGATAATTTTTATTTCAAGTAAATACCTAGTGAGGGAATTACTTGATGGTTTTTTTTTCAAAATAAGTATTAAAAACTGTTCACCATTACCCTTCATTAAAATAAAAATCTGAGAGAGAGGATGGAGCTGCAGTCGTTGCAGTAATCTCCAATAATGCTGAAGGTATATTGTGCAACGGCGGTTAAACACACACGAGTGCAGCTGCTCTATTAATTACATAATTTATACAAACAAACATAGTGTGAAGCATCATCATTAATCGACTCGTTTATGGATGCTTAGATGAAAACAAGAAACCCATCGGGTTTAGTGTAACTGTATGAACTACGAGTAATGATTATGAAAAGATCATCAGCCACATCAAATAGACGTATTTAACCGTAACATGATAAATTAATCATCAGACGTTTTAGTCGATAATCGGGAATTACATGTAAGCAGAGGCTTATGTATGTCGTATGTTATTAATTAATGTTTGATCCCGGAAATATTAATTATCGAGGACTTTAAACATTCGCTACGATACACATATATATTATAGCTGGGTTAAATCAAACACAAATGGGGTATTATATTATAAATCGATAATTATAAATAATGAGCAATTTATATTGGAATCCCTCAAAATTAGTCTCAAGGAAATTTAAAAAAAAAAAATTAATAAAAAACCGGTTAAGACGTCGTAAAATGAAATAGTTTATCTGTTGATTGAATTATTGATCGATTATTAATAACCTTTGATTATAATCTTTGTTTCCAAAAAAAAAAAAAAAAACAACCAATTATACATATTTTATATAAGGTCAATCTGGAAGGCTGGGCAAGTCAACTATTTTGTTCAACTCGTTCAGTTAAGTTATTAGAACAAGTTACGTAACATTTTTCAAACGTTACTAGTTCAATAGAAACAAAAAGTAACACAACACTGAAAAAAAAAAGTTCAAAAGTCAGTTCAATTAATTTTTAATTAAAAATAATAAATATAATATTACATATATTACGATAAGAAAATATTTTGATAAAATTATATAAATACACAAAAACAGACAAATTAGAGTACCTAACTGATAGAAAAATAACTAAATGGTAGACCAATTATAGAACCTTACTAACTAAAGCTATAAATTGGTTTGGTTAATTTTTAACAGACCAACGTCTCTTGGGTCTGGTAGACATATTTGAAATGAATATAATATGTTCGGGTGAGATAAAATAATTTTAGGTATTGCGCGTAAATAATAACAAGTTGTAATCGTTTTGATAATGAAACGCATACCAACAGGCTCCTAAGTTGAATGATCGACCACGTGGCTAAATAGAAGTGAAGTAGGTATAATATTTGTTTCCAGTCATTAAATGAAATGGTTGTGTTTTGATTCTTTTAATAATAGTATAATATAATACAATTATAATTGATTAACCGATTAGTATAACTATAGATAATATCAGGAAAACAATTTAACTCGTTAAATTATAGATGTGGGTAATATTTTAAAGAACAAATAGGTATACCTAACTCGTTATGTAACTTAACTTTTTATCCTAACTTCATATATATTTCAACGTGATAGTGGCCAGCTTTGTCAATATTGTGTAAGGTGCAATTGATGAGATGATATCACTATAATTGCACACTGATCAGCAACCTGAAATCACCATACCTATACTTATCAATTTAGCTGAAATCAAGTTACATAATATCATGTGTGGAGCTCATTGTATGCCATTCATTATTGTCACTTTAAGTTTCAATCAAATATTTATAATTTTTGGTATTGTAATAATAAATAGTTATTGTAATCGTAACGCATACAAGCAGCTACTGTTGAGTGCTCGTCCACGTGGCTAAATACATATTATAATAATATGACGTATAACTCGTATAATATATTTGGATTTCAATCATTAAATGAAATCGTTGTGTTTTGATTCTTTTAAATAATAATAATATTATAATAATTGCGTAATCTCGTTAACACATTTTTGTACGCGTGTAATATAATTGCATCTGTACGCTCAAATAACATCGAAATTCGAAACTATCACAGTTTTATAGTCGTAGCCCGTAGGTACATCACGTGATGCAATGCGAATTATATTATACTCAATACTATATTATCATTGCACACAATGTCGAAGGCGAAATGACGATTGCATTATAATATTGTCATATGCCTATAATACAAGATGGAACTGAAAGACCTGACAAATGAAAAATTAAAATTGATATAGGTACCTAAGTAAAAGGTATGAAAAAAATTATGGAAATTATAATATGTAAATTATTTAAGATTTATACTTATGTCTGAAAATTAACAAAATCAATATTTTGAAAAAAGTAGATTAAGATTAATTATAAGACTTGAATTAATTACCTCATTAAAAAAAAAAAAAAATAATAATAATATGATGCCTATTTTAAAATATTGTAAAAATACACTACTTGACTGAAATAAACGTTTTTGACATACAATTTTTTTTGTATAATTAGATTTACATAATTTTTAGTATTTAAAAATAAACATGAAAATTGTATGCCACACTTATAGAGCGATCGTCTATAAACTAAACACACATATATATAAAAATATATATATATGAAAAAAAATTGTTTAAACATTGATTTAGAACAAAAGTTATTTCATTCGTCAGGTCTTTATGTTACACCTTTTACAAATGTACAAGAGATATTCCGCATAGGTATTCAATATTGTTAAGAATATTCATCATACAATTTTTTTTTGTGTTGTTGGGCTGGTTTATTTATCTACTTTTCACGTTGTACTTATGCACCTCCACTTCGCAGTTATAAACTTATTTTTGAATACACGTTACTTACAATATAATATACATATTATGTCATTATGATAACGATATTCACAAACATCATAATACTGTATAATAGGATATTATAATATTACAATATTGTCCATTTGAATTTTATTTTGAATTCATATTTTATTCAAACAAATGTACAAAAAGACACGTGGAGTGGAAGAAAAAAAATCGCAAATTTTAATTTATGCGAGCAAGTACTTCCCCTACCCGGCGCCAACCCCACACATAAACCGCGGATATACGGACGTTATATTGTGGTATTATAGGTACCTACTTGCACCGCGGTACCTATTGTATAACCCACTTTTTAATTAAAATTTAAAAGTCAATATTATTGTGCACTCTGTAGTGGTAGGCGCTGGTACATGAAATCAATTGAAAATCTGTTTTTTTTTTTTAAACGTCGCGGTTGCAGTTAATTACATTATTGATTACAAAAAGCCATCACCGTCAGACCAACGTCAAACAAATATGTACATACATAATATGAAATATTACATTATATTATATATGTATATACACGTACCTACGTACACGTTTTTTAATTGATCTAAATCCAATTTGTCCAGATGATATAATAATTATTAGACGTCACCCGATATGAACATAAACGATTATCGATTGTCTTGATATTAATTGGAAAACAAAATTATAATTTTAGATTATGTCGTACTCGTTATATAATGGCAACTAGCAGATGTCATTTTATCGTACTAAAAATAGGCGACTTAATTTGGGTGGGCATAGAATTTAATATGAAAATATTTACGATTTTTTAACGATAACTGTTCGAGGTTGTTTAATCATAAAAATTTATAAAAATAACAAAAAACCAAAAAATGGGGGAATTAGGTATAACCGATTTTCTGTTGTACAGTAAGAGTGTTTCTATTTTCATTGAGTGACAATGTATATGTAATCGTAATGTATGTGTTAAATTTGAATTCAGTGATGTATCATAAAAATTATAATATATTATAAAATAATGATTTATAAATCACTGAATAACGATTTCGCTGGTTGTTAAAGTGTTAATAAGTGTCTAAGTAGGTAAGTATAGATATATGTATAGGTATTATTTATACTGAACAGTGGCGTAAATTGGGCTAAAATGTTAAGGTTGATATCAATTTGTAGAGTAAAGAAACTTGGGGAAGAGCGGAAGGCTTTGCCCCCACACCCCTTAAACAAGTTTTTTTTAGATCCTAAATTTAACGTTAAAATATCAAGGTTATGTTATATGATTTCTCATGTAGCGATTTTCTTATTTTGTTGTAATTCAAAAATGTTGTACTGTAGATACAAGCAAATTTCACTGAATGTTTATAGTTTAATTTTATATACACCATAAAATGTTGAAAAATGTTTAATTCATTTTGAGCTTTTTACGGACAATTTCAGATTTCATTTTTTTTAGTTTTTTTTTCTACAATTATCAATCAAATTTTATTTGTTGGGCCAAAAAACGTGAACATTTAATACAAGGCTCCTGATATATTGCTTAACAATAGCAGTTGAAAAATTTTTAAAATACATAAGTACAATTTTTTTTATAATCATTTAAAGTTGAAATTTTGACCAAACTTAATAATTGTTTTGTGGTTAAAAATTTATAAATTGTTCAACTTTTATCTAAGGATTGACAATTTAAAACAAGGTTCCACGTAAATAGGTTATATATAAATAACTTAATTCATAATAATATCTTCAAAATATACTTAGTAATATCATATGGGATGACTGATCGTCTTCGCTCAGAATCGTTTTCTTATACAATGATAATACTATATCATTGAATTTAAATTTAACACCATCCATTATACAGTGACGCACTTGTAACCTACTGTACAGCAGAGCGACACCCACTTCACACTTGCCCACCTTTTTTTTGGTTTCTCTTGCTCGGCGTCCTTGATAACTACGGGTAATTTTTCATTTTTACCTCTAAAATTCACCATCTAGAGTGTAAGGTGCAACTCTCTATTGGTTCGATACTGAAACAGCTTGCTGTTGTTATAATTAGGGCCCGTTTGTGACGGCAGTAACTGTCACGAAGTCGATAATTTCTGCCATGGTAGTACGACAGCTCTATCACACAATCTACTTTACTATCACCGAAGTGCTAACCACGACAGTTGTACTGCGATCATGAAACGGGCCATAAAGCGTATTGTTTATAGGTAGGTACTGCACGGAGGTGTACATTCGACCACAAGAAATAATAAGAAAATAAGAAAGGAAAATTCAACTATATTTAGATATAGGTCCTACTTACCCACAGGGAGGACGGAAGATCGCGTATAGATGATGTTTTTTACCTTCGTTCCATTGAACACATTCGTCCGTGAACCTATTAAAATAGTTATTGACCCTTGCGGTGCTGTGAATTAACCTACATTCGTTGTGACTATTGTAACGATTCGTATCTATACCTAATATACCGCGGTTTAACCTCTGGCACCACGCGCGTAACGATAGATTAAAATATCGATATAATGTGCGAGTATTATTATTGTTATTATTAGTTAGGTATAGGTACCAACTATAATGTTATCGTGCCATAGCGTAGGTATATTTTCAACAATATTTT
Source organism: Macrosiphum euphorbiae (assembly GCA_949089665.1). NCBI lineage: Eukaryota > Metazoa > Arthropoda > Insecta > Hemiptera > Aphididae > Macrosiphum > Macrosiphum euphorbiae. The sequence continues at coordinate 49,817,002 of CARXXK010000002.1, read as the reverse complement.
ATTCTCCGATTTGCAGAACACCGCGACCGCGATGAATTGTTTTCAACCATGTATAACCATGACTACCCATCTATACCTATATAATATTGTGTTATGAATTAGGTATAATAATATTGTATTGTTCCCGATTACAATAATTTATCTATAAATGATTTTTTAAGCTCGCGGTGCACTGCGAAGACCTCGAAAAGTTAATTTAAGATACGCTTGGAGACTATATAGTGTAGGTATATCTATATATGTATACGAACAAACTTCAACCGAGTCCATAAACGAGTTTTTGTGTCACTATGTACAAAATCTATTCGTAAATTAACTACTTACGCCTAATTGGTTTCCAGTGTTGGTTTTTTTGTCGATTTTTTTATATGAAAAAAATATTATTATTATCAAATTTAAGTATAATATTATACCTATAGGACATATAGATGTATAGGTACTAAATATACGATATAGGTACCTATCTATTAATATGCATAGAAATTACTCGAAACATAAATACTTCATGACTCCATTTTATCCGTAGCAAAAAAGGTTCTTGTGAAAAAAATTGTGTATGGTTGCAAGGCTATTGAGAGGTTATTTGTAAAAAGAGGCTTTCTATAGGAAAATCCATATTAACGGTAATTTATAACATAATTTGTTCAAAGCAATACAATAATTATTATTCACGCATAAAATACGTTATAAAATTAATTAACTTGGGTGATTAAGAAATCAGAAGAATATAAAAAAAAAGAACGAGTAAAATTGTACTCCTCCCGGGAAATTCTCCCTAGTGAAATTTTACCCCCGAATATTATACCATGGTAGGTAAATTTTCACGCAGTAGGTAATATGGGTGGTTCCATTTTCCTCCAAAAGCGAGATACCGTTTTCATCTAAAAAAAAAAAGTTAATTTCCATTTTCCTCCACATTATTTTAGACCGAAATTATGTCTATTTTCCTCCAATATTTTAGCCAGTGTAGTAGTATTACGTTCCGTATAATAAAGATAGAGTAAGTAAGGTCTTGGATCCTGCACCTTGGATCCAGGGCTTGCAAACGTTTTATTTGACATAAAACGATTGAAATTTGTAAACGTAATGATAACGCAAAGCGATAATCAAAAATAATTAAATACCTCAAAACAAAACATAACGATTAACAAAATATATTATAAATCATTAAACAAAACATAACCCAAAACGTAATCTAAAGAATATCATTAAAAAAAACATAACGAAAAACGTAATTTATGGAATATCATTAAACGAAAAATAACTCCAAAACGAAATATTTGAAAATCTATTTATTTTAAAGGTCTATTGGTTTTGTAAAAACATTTATTTCATGCGACAATCTAAGAATTGATTATATTATATTTGTATCCGAGCCATTATTACCTACTCGGATTAGTTTTTATTTTTAAATTTTATAGGTATTAACACTATTTTAAATAACGATAAACGCATAATACTTGTATAACGTTTTAGTTCTAAATAACGATAAACGCAAAACTTGGATAACGTTTTAATTCTAAATAACGATAAACGCAAATTTTGGGTAACGTTTTAATTCTAAATAACATAAAACAGAATTTTTTTTTCAAATTCAAGTCCTGCTACTTGCTAGGATCACATTTTCGGTTGGTTCATTCTATTATCGGCTATATCTATATCAGCTGTCGATTAAGCTTCATAAAGAATATTTTTTTATTTTTTTGATATGCATAAATAATTATTTATTATTTTATTTATTATTTATTGGAAGAAAATGGAAAGTGCAAAAAAATGTGGTCAAGATTTATTTTTTATTTTTTTTTGGTGGAAAATGGATAGTGGAGGAAAATGGTATCTCGTTTTTGGATGAAAATTGCTACGGCCGGTAATATAGACGAGGATAGACCACCGTTTGGATCAAACGTCGCTTAGGAGACTGTCTCATTATAATTTTAGACTTAGCGTCATAGACTCACTGCTATAACGGACAGTGCACATACCGTTCGACGTATTACACAATTGTCCATTAATTATATTATTTTGTAAACTCAATTCAACGTACCTTTTCACGTTAAAATTAACACAATTTTATATCGAAATACGGATTGTTATCAATATACAATAATATTATCCTGTTTGGCCCCGACAATATAATACTAGAATGATTTATAATACGAGTGTTCATATACATTTATAATAGCAAAAATAATCCCAATATAGGTAATAATATTGATATCAACTGGTTATTAACGAACTGATGTAACTTATTAATTGTTGGTAAAAACGTTATTGAGTTCGTAATAAAATTGAGTGAAGAAAAATATTTAGGTACACCTATAAAGAAAATTACCAGTAAATTTACTTGTAAAACTTATCTATAATTTTTTTACGGTAGAGGTCCCTCATCACTAACTTGAACACTCTGCATATAATATCATATTATATGAACCGATTTCAAAACGGTATTTTCCTATTTGTAAAATAAACCTATAAATATGACACGCACCACATATAAACAATATGTAATAAAATGTGTTTTATTGATTAGCACAGCATCGAGTCATCTGAGCAATTTTTACGTGTGTTGATAATATTCAAATAAACATAGCTCGATGTGAAGTCCAAAAGAGTTGGCCACTCAATAATAGGAGCCGTTTTTGGTGTCGACAAACTGGCGGGTAGGTGTGTATTGCGAAACGTAACGTCATCGTCACGGGGTCACATTTATGCTTATTATTATAATAATATATATGGTACCCATACCGATTATAATAATATAATATTATAATCGCTTCGTCGATTTAGACTCACCATATTATTCTCTTAAATAAAATAATCGTACAATATTATATTTGAGTAGGTACCTATATATACTGCAACGATATCCTTGCCGATATTATGACTATAATATAGTCGCGCTGTAATAATTAGGTATTATCGTAACACCATTTTATATTTTTGTTTTTAATATTGTGGGCTTGTATACCCACACGCTGGTTCTAGTGCTTAAAATAATTAATGAAACATTTTAAGAAATTCAATGGAAACAAAACAGGGAAGTCGCTTCACTGTGCAATAGGTATATATATAGGTTTTGAGTGGGCGAAACAAGTTTTCTTTGAGACTTGTCAATTTCCACCAAATGAGACACTCACCGGTTCCACGATTCTATTAAAAACAATTACGGATGCGATAGAATAAATTGTTCATATTTTTGTAGAATTTCACTCTGGTTCCAAAAATAAAATGTTTGCACTCGTTCCGATCATCGTCACAGATATAGTTCGACGATCGGTTTAAGCATAATTTGCAATATTGAAATCCTATAAACCTTTTTTTTTATAATAGTTATATAATATTATATATAAACTATTTATAATTTCAAAATAATAATTAAACGTAAGGAGATTTATTTGGAGAGTAATATCAGCTGTAGTATTACTCAGTGGATTATGTTGTTATAAGTAAGTGATTGGAGTGACAATATAATGAGCTGTCTATAATGAGAAAATAATGAAATAAATATAATATATTGTTCATTTTTTTTTATAATATTAATCAACAATTTTTTTTCAAAATAGTAATATAAAATAATGTATTTGCGTTTATTCTTAAATGTTTTACGTCAATTGTAAAACTAAATCGATTGACAAGCTTAAAATATTGTCAGTTAAATATTTATAAGTTTGTTATATGAACAATCCGATTGAGTGCAGTTAAACGATCCATATATCAATAGGTATACTATTTAACACTGCAGTTATGAATACAATAAGTTTATTTAAAATAGTATAAGATATTGATAACAATAGTAGGTTAGTAGGTAGGTTATAAATTATAGATAAGTACATTTTAATAAAATAATTTGTAGAGCAATAATAACAGAACATTGTACCGACACCGAAGTCATAAGTTGATCGGATAAATAAGTAAAAATACGCGGAAAAAAACAAAAAAAAATACCACGGAAAAAAATAAAACCTACGGAAAAATAACCAAAATGATAATAATATGATAATTTATCAATTTATTCAGGGCTAGGATTTCTATGCATATATATTTTTTCCTTTAGTACAAATACATAGCTTTTCGGTTATATTTGGCTCATACTGAATTAAATAGAACAATTTTTTTCTTTCATATTGTCCTATATGTTGTAAATATAGTATTTATAAACTGACACATGGTCGGTTATAACGAGTAAAATATTAGATTTTATATTAATTTAGTCTTGTTACCTAACTATGCAGTGGTTAAAAAAAGTGTTTGTCTAGTGTAGACGCATAATAGTTAAACATTTATTTAGGTATAAACCATTGGTTAAAATGCCCAAAGTTTAAAGTGAGTGTGCTAAATTAGGAACACCTGTAGGCTGTTGAAGAATTATCTAGTAAAGTTTGCAAAACTGGTGGTGAAATACTTTGTTGTGTTATTTGCGACTTTGTGATTGATAGAATTTAAAATATTAATGTTTTTAGATAAGTTGCATATTTTACCATTTTTTTATTACACATAAATAATATCCTAACTCGAATGATACATAATATATTAATACAAGTAATAAAAGTAAGTACCTACCTAACTTTAGCATACCTATTCACAGAATATAATCTAAAATCTGTCTGTAGTGTTATCGATGTAATTCTGCGATGTTATGGAATATTCACTTAAAAAGCTCCGTTCTCTGAAAAGCCGAGAAAACTTAAGATACATTTTTTTTTTGTTAACCTTCATAGGTATATGTAATATTATGTACAGTACATTTTAAGTATTGAAATTCTGTCTGTACTTTAATTAGATTTTTTATTAATAATTTCTACATTTAACAAAGTTATGTAAAACTTAAACAGCTTTTTGCTTTTTGTGAGAACAAAATGTTCCATACATTAGACTATTAGAGTGAAATCTTAAAGATTTCTCAGTTTCATATAATAATAAAATGTTTACTATAATACAATTCACAACGACTTGTCTGATTATATTGATGTGTTTTTTTTTAAATTTTTGAAAGCGATAGTAGGTTATAGTAGGGTATAGTTGGAAAAACTAAAATTATCGTTATAGTATATTACACTGCTTTTTTAAATAAACTGGTCACAGGTTGAACAACAATCTTTTTTAATTTTACCTATATAAAAAAAATATATTATATAAATTATATTTATTTTTATTTTATTAGTAGTTTTGATTATTTGTTCATAATATTGATTTAACTATAGTTATATTTATAATATAATCAATTTTAGTATCGCGTACAGCTAATGAGGATCCATTATTTTTATTAATTACAATTTTTTTATAGTGCCTTTATAATACGTTGGTAGAAGAAGTTGGCATAAACATGTTTGCATTAAGTCTGCTCTAGGCCAACTTTATCTAAATATGTTTATATAATATGTAATATATACGGTTATACCTAAAAATATCCATGCACAATATTGGACAAAATAAATAAATACATAATTTACTATGTCAAATCGAACACGAACCGATAAATTAACAATATGGTTGATTGGTTAATACCAAACTGAACCCGAACCGATCTTTTGAATCAAACTTTTTAGTTTTGTCAAAATAATAATTTAAAAATAAACACCGAAAACATTTTAATGTTTGACACGTATTTATAACGTGTTCGAAGTTTTTTAGAGTTTGAACTATTTTTTAGTTCGTATTAATTATAGAATATTAAACGGTTTGTTTGAATTCATGTTCGGTTCTGGTTTAATTTTTCGAACCTCGAACAAGTTTGATCCACCACTAAAATGTACCTATTACACCAAGGATATTTATTGAAAAGGTTTTCTTTTCTAATATAAATAATATTTGTTTTAGTATCCTAAATATTCTTCTAATAAATATTAATTAATTATCATTAAATCTCACTCGGAATTAAGAAATCTTTGGCATTATAAATTTCTTGAGGACACAATAACCAGATAATTAATTTACATAATATGATATGAATTAATTTTTCAATTTGAATTCAATGTCTTTTGAGTTTGGATTAATTTATTACCTAACTTAATTAAGGCGGATTCAAAATAAAAAAGATTCCAACCGACTCACAACTGCAGCAGAGTACGAAACTTTACCATTCCTAATTTCATATAAATAATGAAAAGAATAGCTTATTTATTCGTAAATTCATAAGTCCATTATAATACAGATGATTAAATGGAATTGTATTTTTTTAACATACTTTTTCATATTATAGTGTCAAATTTTGGCCAAATAAGTATCTAACGTTGTGCTGTTGGCTATTTTGGTTATTATAAGCTTGTAATTTTAGTTTCGAAGACGACATTTAAATACAAGGTTAATTTACAATACGGTTTGTTCAAACAATATTTGAAAAAAAAACACTTAAATTGGTTTTTACTTTTTACATTTAAAATGATAATGAAGTGAATTAATTAATTTCATGGCTACTTTATTTTTAGACTTATGTTGTTAAAATCTTAGATATTAATTAAAACTAGTTATGATTTCCACATTACATGGATCTAATTACTTACTCATAACTCATTTGCTCGCTAAAAATTAAAATATATTTTTTTATTCAAAATTGTCTAAAATAACTCAATGCGAGACCATTATCTAATTTTAAAAATTTTCCCATGCAAAATTAATCATTAAAAATATTGGCCAATTTTAGGTACAGTATGGACCAGAATAAATTGTTGATGTATGAAATGTTTTTCATCATACAACGAAACAAATACAAGTCTGCCCTAAAAAAATTCTGATATAATTTCATAGAAGTAAATATGGAACATATTGGTACAGTAGTAGTGTATAGTTTTCCTAATTAATATTAAAATTTATTGTATAAATTTACATACTATTTTAACTTTTTTTTCGAACAACCATTAGGTACAATTTCTTATATTATGTATTATATAAGTACCTCATGTTTGCTTTATGTCATTTTTTTTACTTAATGTTTAAATTATGCTTTAAATTAATGTTATAATAGTAGGTACAATTATAATAATTGAATATTAAATAAAAATAAATACATTTTATAGGTACCTAATACCTAATACCTATAGCATATTTTATAATTTTTCTTGCGTAATATATAAATGCATATTAAATAATCACTTATTTGTGCATGAAAATCCGGTCTTTAGTTAGGATAAGTTATAAATTATTCTCAGAATCAATCATCTATTATTGCATCAAATCGTATTTCGACAGCAATTATACTATTTTACTATTTTACATGCGTTAATGGGTACCTATATTAATATTATCTATACCTATTCCCACTACCCTGCGCCAAGATGGCAAAATGAGTTACAAATAGCACAGGTAAATACTAGATAGGAGATATTATTCAAACAGTATTCGACTCAAGTTTCGTACAAAATATCGTATATATTTCCTTGAACGATATCCTTAAACAATATAATATGGCAAAATGTGTCCGGAATTCATATAATACTGCAAATATAGTGATATCTGTCGTGAAAAATCAATAAAGGCGTAGGGTGATCAAATATATTGGGGGGGCTGCAAAAAAAATTAATAATAATAAATTGAAGTTTTTACTGATGATATTATTATAATATTATCGATACCTATATATATACCTGCTACTTGAAAATTAAACAGAACATATACTGACGCACCGTGTATACGGATTTTTGATATTTACAGTCAATAAAAATAACGAGACAATCCAAATACACCATATAGTCCTTGAAATTCCTCTATTGTAAATATGTATACACAAATGCGCGTAAATAACTACGTAATATTACCTATATAGTTTCTCGTTTCATTTGTGTTGTTTTAATAGCAATCCTGCACTGGTGGCAGACAACAATAATAATATTGTTGACTGCAATATTATTACGATCGTAAATCAACTGCATTTATTATGCACTTACGTATGTGTATAATATACAATTTGTATTATGGTTTGTGATAAACAATAATACATTTATTTATTCATATCGCGATACATATAGGATCAAACAGGTGGCGTGTTTCGACGTGTTCTCTTCCCGACCTAAAGGGACTGATCCATCTGCTGTGGCTCAACTAACTCAAGGATCTCAGGGGGGGGGGCTGAAGGCTTTATCTTATATTTTCCTGAAAAATAACCCTTTGGAACTTTGCCCCCACCTCCTTATGGCATTGCCTTTACTTTTATTATGAAAAATAACGGTTTTACTATAGTATTATTTTCATTTATTATTAGCTATAAGTACTTACCAATGAAAATGTTCAAGACTTGTATCAAGTTTCCTTAACGATTTTAAACTTAATCATTTACCAGTTTTTTTTTTAAAAAAAAGGTGGGTACATAATAATATAAACTATTTATTTTGTTCTTCGAGATGAAATAGATCGATATAAGACTTAACAACAAAATACAATTGACAGAACATTAAAGAAAAAAAAATTACAAAATGTCTTATGAAGTTAAGCGTATAATGGTTGTGTTTAGCATTGCCGTTGAATATGTGTCACGTGCAACATTTTACTATGAAATGTGCATTATTATTGTTATTATTATTTGTTTTTAATTGATATTATATGACTTTTGATGATTAATTTATCTTTAGAGGGTTATGAGTAAGTTTATTTGAGAGGCAAGCCCCTTAGCCCCCCTATTACCGCTTACGCTATCGATATAATAAATATGAGATTTAAAAATTCTGAAAATAGATTTGTCTACAAATTAAGATTGATTTTCACTCGTTTTCGTTCCTTTATTTGGTTATACCAAGAAAAAATTAATCTAAGTATACATTTCAACTTTACAATTTTTTTATGTAATTCGCACTTGGGCGTCACCACTTATACAGAACGCGTCTAAATTGTACGTATGACGGACTTCTAATCAAATCCCCATGAAAGAACGAAAATATTAGTATAATACTATACTATATGTTTCGCTTAATTTCGAAACCAATGACCAGTTTATATTATATTTAATTAACTCTTTTAGAATATAATTTACGTAATATATCTCATACGACATTCAAGTATCAAATAAAATGTAAATTATACAAAATAATGTAAGTAACAAGATTAAACGGATAATACAGCTGACGAATGATTAAGCTCAATTTACAGTTACAATTTAAAGTTACTGGTCAAAAATTATGAAATCGCATACTTATCGATATACATATTTAAGTAATACAACAGTATTGCATATTATTACAATGCAGGTCGTGTTATTCATTTAAACAAATCCGATACACACAACACGTTTCTAAATTTTAGTTTCTAAAATGAACCATAACACATATTATTATATTATAATTACCATTGGAATTAATTGTATGATTTTTGGGTTTAACGCATTTAATTTCGGTCGTCAAAATAATTTGAAAAATATTACAAATAATACTGATAATCATCTAATACAAATACATACTATTATTACTATTATTACTATTATTTAGCGACTAAATAAATGTATAATGTATAATATATAATTAATTGAATTACCGAGTCAGTATATCAATCAATATGTCAATATTCAATAATTGTATTGATAAATAGGTAGGTAACTACTACAGAAAACATACTTCAGCCATAAATCGTACAGCAAAACATAAGAATACTCTATTCATATCTGCCTCAACAAAAAGTAAATCTGAATCTACTTAGGAAATCATAAAGGACTTGGTGTATAGGCACTAGATGTGTATATTTTGTATTAAAAATACGTACTACCTATTTATTTTATTCTGGAAAAATTCCTTCAAAGGTAAAATATGTATTTAATAAGCATGAAATCATAGCATGGTGCAAAAAATCATTATTCAAAAAAAGTATAGGCCAAAATTAATTGTTTATAAAGAACCTTAACCGTTCTATTATCATGTATTATATAAAAATGCGAAAAGTAGGAACTACAAAATATAGGTACTTGAGTTAATGTTAATATACTTTGATATTTAAATCATTCATTATTATTTGATTTGTAAGTTGTATTAAATTAGACCTAATATTATTTAACTGTTATATTTCATTCTGTTTATTATTGTAGATTAGATGCAAATATTATATTAATATTATAATATTGTGTTTAAAATCATCAATGTTAACTCTCCACATCTCCAACTGAAGTTTTGATTATAGGAGGTAGATAAATCATAATAATAATATGTTTCAAGGTAATTAATTGTACGATTTCAAAATATTATTAAATGTTAAAAATATTTATTATTAAACAAAAAAAAAAAAAATATTATATTATCTGTCGACGGCTTTTCTATTAGTACCTACCTATACCTATGACTATTAAATACATATTACTGTGTGTTGTACTGTTGTTACACTATATAAACTATTAATTTATAAACACGTTATCAAAAACCAGTTAAAATATTAATGTCACCGTACGAGGTGCTTATATAAGTTATTTGTCATCGACTGACGACCATCGTCTATAATCATGCATTTTGAGTAAACATTATCGTTCTAAGTGAAACAAATTTTTTTGTTTTGGTAAAAAAAATTATATTTATTGCAAAATCACTAATAATATATGTGTTCAAAAAATAGATTTTAATTATTTGATTAGATCCTGTCTTATTGAAGATGATAGCTACACCAATTTTATTTAAGTTATAAGTTATAACTTACAGCTTTTTTAGATTCTGAGCGGAGCGATGAATGTATTGGTTTTACAATGATGTGTGTTTTTATATTTTTATATTTTTATATTTTTTTTTGTGTCTGTCATCACGTTTTAGGACAGTAAAAGTGCTTGGATTTTCTTCATCAGTAGCTTTTCTGATAGGAAAGTGAATCTAGTTGGTACTTTGGGGGGTCAAAAGTATAAATTTCCCAGTAGTTTTCACAAACGCCGGGAAAAACAACATAAAAATTAAGGAAAAACGGGAATTTTTACGCAAAATTGGTTTTCCAAAAAATCGATTTTGGTTATTGGTGTAACTCTAAAACAAATGAACGTATATACATGAAACTTTCACTGGTTGTTTATATTTGCATTTTCTATACACGATAACATTTTCAAAATATTTTGATTTATTTTGAACTGTTTAGGGACATTTTCATTTTCCATTTTTTTTTAGTTTTTTTTCTAAAAATATCAATAAAATTTTATTTGTTGGTTGCGAAAGCTTGAAAATTTAATAGAAGGCTCCTAATATGTTGTTACAAAGGCAGATGAAAAATATTAAAAATCCTTAGTCACAATTTTTTTTATAAGCATTTAAAGTTCAAAAATTGACAAAATATGGAAAAATCACGAAAATTAGCAAATTATTTTGAGTTAAGAATTCGTAAAAATTTTTCTTTTTAAATCTAAGATTTGAAAATGAAACACAAGATTCCTTATAAGATTATCTACCTTTATCAATAAAAAAATCTCTACCGGACAGTCAAATTAAATTTTATGAGCATTTGAAATTCAAATTTTTACAACATTGGATTTTCACTCGATTACTCATGTAGCGATTTCCTTATTTTGTTGCAATTCAAAAACGAACAACTGTAGATACATGAAAATTTCACTGAATGTTTAAATTAGCATTTTCTATACACCATACAATTTTGAAAAGATTTTGACTCTTTTTGAGCTGTTTATGGACATTTACAGCTTTCAATTTTTTTAGTTTTTTTTTCCATAAATATCAACAAAGTTTTATCTGTTGGGCCAAAAAGTGTAAGAATTTAATACAAGGCTCCTGATATATTGTTACAATAGCAGTTGAAAAATATTAAAAATACATAGACACAGTTTTTTTTTATAAGCATTTAAAGATCAAATTTTGACAAAATTTATCAAAATCTCGAAAATTATCAATCATTGTAATTAATAAATTATAAAATGTTCAGTTTTTATAGCTAAGGATTACAAATTCAACACAAAGGTTCTCATAAATAGTTCATACTATAACCAAAAATCTAAAAAATATATGAACACACTTATTTTTTACAGACATTTTAAATTCAAATTTGGACGAAATTACATATTAAAAAACCTAGAATAACTATTTTAGTTATTTTGTTGTGATTGAATAATATTATTCGTGGATACTTGAAACTTCTAAAGTGTACTATTATATATCTATGATAGTATCACGGTTTTTGTTGATGTATAACGCGTTATAAGTACCTAATGGATATTTTGATATGATTAATTTTGGAATTTATTATAGGTACCTACCTATTATAGGTCAAATTTTGGTTTAGTACCATAGATATGTATAATGTATATAATATGTCTTATACCTAGACTGACATACTGTCTCCGCTCAGAATCGTTTTTCTTATACAATGATATTATATCGTTGAATTCAAATTTAATATCATCCATTATACAGTGACCCACTTGTAACCTACTGTACAGCAGAGCGACACCCACTTTTTTAATTCAATTTTATCATGTTTATTTGTCTTAACATTTTTTAAGTTTTAGTTACATCTTAAATTCAATGAAAAGTTGCTTAGAATTTGTACTTAAATAATAAATATTGTAATAACTTCGACGTAAATAAGTAGCAAACTAAATATATTGTTGATTTTTCAGAAAATGTTTATATTTAATTTTATTCTCACCAGCAAGGTTTTATATTATAGTTATAAATATTTATGAATCGTTTTTAAATGAAAAACAATCGTATATTGTTATTTTTATAAGCAAGTCATTACGTAATTTAGTGACATTAGATACGATTAGACAACATATACAGGTGGTAATTAGTAATTGTATCACAGATTAAATGTCGACAGTTCATCATAGAAATAAGATCCTATAAACATAATGTTATCTGCAGAGGATAACATCAACAAGTAGTAAGAAGTAAATATTTTCTTTTTGGAAAATTAAAAAAACCGCAACAAGAAGAAATGAATAAAACGAATTTTTAAATTAACTCTTTGATGTTATAACATTGAAAACCAACAATAATATATTTAGTGATTTTATAAAAATATTTTGGAGTTTGAAGTATGCATATAAAGGTATTATAATATGATAATATGTTTGCTCTTGTTAATTAGTAGGTCGTGATAAGCGTTGAGGTGATAATATAATATATATGGCTCTGTCAAGCAAAAGTTTAGATCTGTCATTTGTCATTACTCATTAGGGTTAGGATTTATATTCTTAATTTTCTCTTAATTATGGTTTTTTGATTTCATATTATTATACCTTCATAGATCTATGGATACGTTATCCATTCATGGTTAGAAAATAAAATTGATTTGTGGCCGCGGAGTGATCGATCACACTTTATGGAAATCGTAATGAAATTTGGTGGGATTATAAAATTCTTAATTATTATATATAATATTAGCGTTGGTCGTTAGATAGTAACAAAATTAAAGTGTTAATTTTTTTTTAATTAATCAGAAAAAATAACAATATAGGTACTATAAATACACTATATTCACTTTTCACCTTGGAAAACATATTTATTTGCTCTGTACCTAATTTATTGACTCTTCTCGAAATAGATTTTTTTCTTTTGACATCTTGTTAAAATTAATCTTAGCTACACACAGATATTTCCACTAAAGTCTCTTTTGGATTTATAAAAAAATAGAGAATTATTATATCTGTGTAATGTTTTTTGTAACGTGAAAAAAACGACGTTACTTTTTTTTAATTTAAAAGTCATGCCATTTTAATGAAATTTTATATGAGTAGCGGTTAACTGAGTAACTTAGTTGTCTCTAAACACTTATATAACTAGTACTTTACGATCTTAATTAGGTACTTTTGAAAAGTAACTCGTCCAATATATTGTTATCTCATTGAAATCAATCACAGTTTTAAACAATTGCATTTTTTTTGTATTCACATTTATTTGTTCTATTATGCCCAACAGTAGGTACCTATCTACAATGTCTAAAAAATCAGACCCACTGATTTCATCACCTACCAGTCTATACACACTTGACAAGATCATATTTTTTCCATTACCGAATTTAACAAATAATATTATAGTACCTAGGTGACAGGTGTCTACTGTTAAAAAAGGCGGACGTAATAATATGTCACAAATAATAACAACTAGTAGCAGTTATAAATAAAAATGTACATATGCCTATAATATAAACCCGTATGCACTTAAACCCATTATAATAGTAGTAACTTTGGATAAAGAATTAAATTATGTTCTTTTGTCTAACATTCAAATAAAACATTAGACTCAAATAAGAATAAGACAATATAAATTGTATTTTATTGGTTGATTTTCATAATAGTATTTTTAATTATCAGCCTTGGACATTTATGAGGTGATTGCAATAGAAGATATACAATTAAAATATCATACGAATATGAAATAATTACTTTATATACGAATTCATTAAACAAGAAAAACAATTGATTCTATAATAAGATGCCTTATAATTTATTTAATATACATATTGTAAAAGTTTTTGTCTAACAATTTAATTTATTTTGAATACAGTTCATGAAATTTGAAATTTGAATACTAATTAACAGTATCTATATTCAATATATGCAATAATATAATAATTATTGCATAATATATTCAAGAAATGTTTTTGTAAATGCAAACAATGTTGATATTATGTTTGATATAAGTTGGTTAAAATATCAACATACCTATTTTGAATAAATCTTAGTATAAAGCATAAAAAGTACCTATCTACCAAATCTATACTTTCTGTCTTTTAACACTAACCAAATATTTATAATATTTTATAGTTACACAATAGTTGTAGGTAATAGAAAACTATAAAAGGTATATGATGTGGGACGGTGTTTGCACTACGGCAAGTGACGAGACTTTATAGTAGGTACACGGAAATTCCATTAGGTGACACCTGCACCGAAATAAAGTATGATACGTACCTACCTAAATGTATTTACCTGTAAGTAAAACCACCATTGCTGGTTACACGATACGAGTCGTTTTTAAAATATATATATATAACTATTAATAATAGTATAATGTATCGTCCTGGACTTTAATAGGTATTTATTATATCAAACATTTTCATTTTTAACATTTTATGCTATTTCGCCTCAGTAGAGTACCTATATAGAGGGGACGAGAGTTACTGAGTTAGGGTTTCAACCCCTACCCTCCAACACCGAAATTAAATATTGTGTATGCTACTTTTTAGGGACGAAGGTAACAGATACAAAAAATACATACATTAGATCCTACAGGTTAGCAAAAAGTACATAATATTATGTAAGTTCCTATACGGCAAAAACGAGGTATGTATGTTGGTTCCTACACGGTGGAAAAGGTTAAATATGTATTTGTGACAATGCACTTTAACGATTTGCATTATAATTTTCAATCATCATATTATATTATATTAATTTGTGACAATGCACTATAACAATTTTTATTCTATTTTTTAATCATCCTATTATTTTATATCAATTTGTGACAATGCACTATAACGATTTTTATTATATTTTTTAATCATCATATATTTAATTTTTTAAATTCGTATAAACATATTTAACCTTTTCCGCCGTGTAGGAACTAACATACGTACCTGGTTTCTTCGTGTAGGAACTAACGTATGTAATTGTTTACTTGCTACTCTCGTGTAGGAACTTACTATTCCCCCCTTTTAGTCTATCACTTATCAGTGCGAGTAGCAGAGTAGCAGTCTTGTAAAGTACGTACTTGAGTCAAATACTTTTTAAATAGGTAGGTACCAATTCAAATACATATTTTAAATACTTTTGTAAAATTTAATTGGACAAAGTATTTTAAATATGGTCTTAAAAAGTATCTGTATTTAAAATCAAATACTAATTTTCAACGAGGTAAGTACTTGTTTTTTATAGTTCATAATAATATATCTTTTTACAAGACTGTTGAGCAGCGATATTACCATAGATAATATATTATACATTGATAGAACATCCCTATACCGAATATACCTAGTATACTGTCAGCGAAGAGTCTCCTAGTTATAGGTACCATAATATATGCGGTTATTGATACTGGTTTATGATATAGAAAACTTTTTATCAATCTGATATCTGCCAATATTTTAATGAAATACCTACCTACCCAACATTTAGAATTGCCTGAATGGTGGCTTAGTAAATCGTTGTTATTTGTAGAGGTATCAGGCATATGTACTGTAGCGAAGAAAATTATAAAAGCGAAACTTCAATAGTTGATTGATATGTTTATTAGGTATGATTCACGTAGATACCCTTTGCTTATTTTATGAATGAGCGTAATATTGTACTCATGTAAGCTGTTACAATTTAAAAATGCTCATATAGGTATCGCTGAAAACTGAAATATTTTTTAAAAAAGTCAATGTTCAAATAACACATATTTTAATGTTCTTAACTTTAAGCTTGACAATAGATCATATCACTCTAATATTAAAACTTATCAAGACTAATAACACTAATTGGTTCTGTTCAATGAAAATAAGCTATAGAACTATGTACAAATGATGCAGCTGAGTAGCATAACTGCTGACATTCTCACTCCTCAAGGCTCAGACAAAGGTCTGTCAAAAGAACATTATTAAATAAAAACCAAAACTATGGTTTTGCAATAACTGCAAACAGTAAGCTGTTTTATGACTGATTATCAATTATTAATATTTAATCTATTATTAACAGTAAAATTATTGTATTGTTTGTGTGATAAAATATTATTAACGATTAAATAGTGAAATAATATATTTTATTTTCCGTATATGTTTTGAATGTACAGCTGTGTAAAAAAGTTGAATAATTACTAACACGATATAAGTCAAAACTCAGTCGTTAGTCGACGGTGAATTTATCACAATTTTATAACTATTGAAATTGGACCATAGTAATATTTTAACTGATAGAATAAAACATCAACAATCAATATGTATTATCTATGTGGCAAAATATTAATAACGACTAAATTGTGAAATAACAATATTATATTCTGTATAATTATTTTCTGCAGAGTAAACCATATATTTTCTTTATTACTACCTATTATGACTTATGCTAAGAGTAACAACTAATAATATAATATGATTGATGAACAATAATATTAATAACAATGAAAATAATAAAAATAATAAATATCCAAGGTTATATTAATTACATATTTATATTGGAGTGTGATATTTGTATTATAACCAAAATAATATATTTGTTATATCACTATATTCGGACCAATCACAGCACTGGACGCGAAAATAGGTAGATATGCGTCGGAGTCTGTAATTGCTACTTCCTATTAATCGTACATTTTTGTCTTTAAGGACAAACATAAAAAAGAAAAGTACAAGAACAAAGACGTGTGATTAAATAGAGGTAAACAGCGTGTTTGGTTGTGTGGAAAAGTGTAAGTACGTCATTTTTAAATACATTTTTACATTTTGTAAAACATTTGTGTAAATATTTCTCTATCAGAATTTTAAACGCTTAAAATAACGTTCAGACGGTATACGTGGTAGGACGAGAAGGGGGATAAACCCTCGGGGAATTTTGTTTAGTTTGTTTAGTCAGTAGTCACCCCTCCCCTCCTCTATAATGGTTATGTGTTATATACCATTTTTTACGTCCATGTATGAAAACTGAAAAAGGTTTTATATTATTTATTTTTTTTAACATGAATGCAAACCCTAAACATGTTGTATATTATTATCATAGTCATTATATCATATCATTCACAAAATTATTTTTTCACCGAGAACCTTATTATAGTTAATATCATGATTCGTTTTAAAGTTTTTTTTATAATTTTGTTTTAATATGTTGTTTAGGTATCAGCTGGTATATTATATATTTACTATTTTATAAACTTTCAATACAAAATTGTTAAAACTTAATAGAATAATAATATGTATGTTAACATGCTTAAGTTATTTATTTATAATCAAAAGGGTTTTTAGTTTTCTAACGTCAATTTATATAGTTACCTTAAACTATAGGTGAACGTATTAAATTTATTAAAGAATGTTCCTAAATGAGTTGATTTATAATTAAAATAAATACAATAATATTATTATGTTGTAGATACACCTTAAATACGTATATTATTTAAGTAAGATATTATACGTATATTATTTAAGTAAATGTGTCTTTTATACTTACAAATTACAAGACATATTCAGAATCTACCACCGTCGCCAGCTCGTTATATGCCCACCATACATTTGATAAAAATAAGTTAAACTTGATGTAAGTAGAATTTGTAAAAGTCATTATAAAAATGTATATCCTGAATAAGAGGTCTGCTCACGAATAAGATAGATTGGTACTATATAGGTAGATAGGTACTTATGACAACTTGCTTCCGACTAGTCCGTCGATGATGCAGACATATTTTAATATTTACATATACCTACTTAGGTATAATAATAATAATAACCGGTAGAGCATAATAATATTGTTGTTGAGAGCGTACCTCCTTAATTGTTATTTAATCAATTCCATATTATAATGGTTCTGGCTTCGGTATATTGTAATATATATATATATATAGGTGTATTGTATAGCAACTGACAGGTATAGTGTTGGTGTGCACACCGCGAGTGTATAATAATATTGCCGGCAAAACGTAGATAGACCACCTGTGTGAGCATGCGCGTGGCGGGAGAAGCAGCCGCAACAACTTACTATTATACGCTGCAACTACTACTGAAGCTGATTTATATAAAACAACCGTCAGCAACGCGAGTATACATAATACATAGGTAGGTAGGTAGGTAGGTAATTATTATGAATTATAATAATATTAATATTATTATTATAAACGCCTCATGCCCGCAACGACGATGTCGTAAATTTCCGCACGGATTCCACATATATGTATAACACCTAATATTATTATATTACGACTAAAGAGCGGATTTTTAGGTTCTTGAAAGTTTAAAATATGATCCTAATATATACCCTAAATAAAACCTAGAAGTGTAAAGATTTTCAATCGTTATTATTTGTAAGATTATAAAATATAAGCATAAATTAATAGTACCTAATATGATAAATGGGTATTTTTAAAACGGGTAAATCTTCGAGGTTATGATGGATTCTCAACTTTGGTTTGGTCATTGGTTCTCAAGATGTGTTTTGATAATCACCTGATGTTTACTGTAATACGAGTACCGCCTTGATATTTGCAAATAATTATAGAATATTTTGTTTACATCACTGAAAATTATAACAAGTAAAAAACATATATTATTGTAAGTTTAGTGAGTATTTACTCTAAAAAAAATACACGAGAAGTGAAATTATTTACTCCGTATACCATCGTATATACCACTGATTACTTAAAATTGGAATACTTATTTAAACAAACTTTGAAAAATTAGTGGGTGGGTAGGCATGGTTTTGTCATACATATGAGGTCAAATAATTGGACGCCGTACTGTATATCGCTAATAGATATGTGATGGGTCTGAACACGTCTTGTCGTATAGGTTGGTACTTACATAATAATTATTTCAAAAATCATCTTAGAAATCAATAGTAGGTCCCTAATATTAAAATCGGAATTTTTTTTTATGATATTCAATAATATGTTGAAATGGAAAAAAATTGAAATCATAAATTTAAACTAAAATAATAATTTATTGTTTTATACAATTTTTATTTACAAATTAATTACGTTTTAAAATTTAACGATAGCCAATATAGGTTTAAATATTGTTTATCGATTGAAATTAGTAATCAAAATTAAAATACTTAGTTAAAATGTATAATTTATATTTTAAATCGAAAAAATTAAAATAATGTTTACCAATCAAATCAATATAAATATCATCAAATTATAAAATCGATATAATATATTAAATTTAAATTACAAAAAAAAAGATCGATGATAACATAGTGAAATTGAAATTGAAATCGAAAATGTTCTTTTCGATTTCAAGCTCTGGACTATATTATAGTCTCGTAGGTTGTAAAAAGCGAAAACACTCCTTACGTCGTATAGTTTGAATTTAACAAGGTAAAAAACATAATAATTAACAACGATAATAATATTTAAAAGGTAGGTAAGATTATTATTAGTATTATTATACGCGTCAAACAGCTTCTACGCCTCTACAGCAATATAATATACATATAAATATATCTATACCTACTATACACTACACTGCTACTACATACTACGCATTATAATCATTGTGCTACGATGGTATTATTATGTAAATATTATTGTTTGAACAAATATATAATACCTATCGTAGAAAATAAAATAACTGCCTAGACACGCCGGTCGAGTATAATTAGGTAGGTACCTACCTACATAATATATTTGAAATATTATTTACTGCCTGTGATGAATTACACGCATAAAACAAACATTCATTAAAACAAAATATGTATTGTAGAGTCGCGATATCATCGTACATTTGGTTTGCTGTCACACTGCTGAGGGGAAATGTTACAACCGTTTTATCAGATATTTCAGAAAAATTTACATTTCATTTACAGGTAAATACGGGCCCCTGAGCTAGGGGCGAGGGAATCAATTGCAAATTTTACACAGGTGCACCCTGCACCGCCACCTGCTGAGCGCGGCACGTGTATCTATAATAATATGTTGAAGTCCGATACAAAAATAATCGCATGGGTGGCATTATTGTGCACAAAGTGTTAAAGCGGAAAATATTCGTCAAGTCGTGGAGGCGTGTGATGTGCGTGACCACCGCAGTGTTGTATAATAATATACTAGGTATCTGGTATACTCGTCCTCCGCGCCGTATCGTCCGAACCGGTGAAAATATTATAATATGACAAATGAACGGTTTTGATCAATTAAGAGGATCACGAATTCACGAAATATAATAATACAATGTAATTGAGTGTAGTATTATGTACGGACAAACTTTACGGTGAATTTGATACAATGAAACAACGAACAGCATTATATATGTGTATTATAATATTACGTACCTAGCAATCATTTATTGTTATGTACCTATACGAATATTATAATGAATAATAATCCGGTGGTCCTCTATTTAAAAGCTCAACTCGTTTTTGATAGTATGATTGTGAAATATGTTATAGTAATACTTACAAACAATAGACATATTATGCATCTGTGTCCAATTTTCGTACACATGATTAATATAATATTATGTATACTATTATCGCGTATATATTATAAAATATACTAATTTCAATTCAGTACCTGCAATGTTCCATGTTTAATAATCGTTCATTCGGCTCTTATCCGATCTACTCTTGAGTATGATGGGCGTATGGCACAATTATTTGGAACCTTGTTTAGTTTGAAATGCGGAGTTCAGAAACATTTCATAAGTTGAGCTGCTCCTTACTAAAAATGTATCACTCTCTAAATTTGTATTAACCCGTCATGGAAGCTCTAAATCTCAGTTTCGTCGAGATCAAAGGCTTTGGGCAGATCAAACATTTTAAGTTAGATTACTGCGAGGAAAGACTAATTTCCCTCGGCTCCTTGAGTCCTGACCTAGTCTTCGAGTTCCAATGGTCCTTTAAAATTGTCTAATGAAGATCCTTTGGTCAGAATTTTGATTTAAATGATATTAATATTTTCAGGCCTTCAACACACTTAGTTTTATAATCAATCAAGTACCTATACTATTTTTGTCCATTTCACTTATTTTATCAATGTTGTTCCTATATCTATCGTTTTGTATTATTTAATGTTTAATTTATTGTTTAAAATCCATTTAAAAAATAATTAAGTACAGCCTTAAAGGCGTGTCCAAGACATTTTTTTGTAGAGAGCGTAACCTAAGCTTTAAACCATTATAATTCACACCCACTCAGTAGGTTTTAACTATATAAGTTGCCTGTGTACCGTATACCTATAACCACATCGTGTGTACCGCGAATTTCTTTAAATTTGACTAACTGACATTTCTATAAAATGACGAGAAAATAATGTTGATTTAAATTTACATTTTAGAACTGCAATAGACACTAGAGTATAGTACTATAATAAGTAACTTCTAGAATCAGCAACTTCTTTTTCCTTGTGATTAATATCATAGCATGATAATTACAAATACAACATTTAAAAACTAAACTAAAATAAAATAATTAACAAATATAAATATATATTTAAAATAAATTATAATAAGTCTGATGTTTAAACTACAGATATGTAGTATACGGTAGGTAATTATACGAATAACAAATCAATATAAATTGTTATCACAACACTCAAACATCTTCAGCAGCACATATAATTGTTAGCATTGACAATAGACAACACTGCAAAATATAATATACATAAAAACATATTAATATATTATACAACTATTTTATAATATTACAATATTTAAATATGTTTTTATATGCAAGTAAACATTTTTCTTTATACTTCAATATTTATTATAATTAAAAATTGTGTTTTAGGACTTCTAACTTTATATTGTAGTTTTTAAAAAATACACTTATAAAATATTCTATCGTAAAAAAATGAAATTCAATAGATACTCCCACAACTGCAATAAAAAATAAACAATCAAAATCTATACATTATAATACAATACAAATTATATACCTACGACTTGGACGTTTTTCTTACTATATACAATATAATATAAAATAATAATTATATATTAATGTGTAGGTATGCGAATGACATCAAACCTTTTTAAATTGTATGGGCAATAAAAAATACATTGTAAAATCAATACATTCATCATAATCAAAAATGTAAGGTATTTCAAGTAGTTTTATCTAGGTACAAAATAATTTTAAATCCTCGCGATTTTAACTAACTTTTTAAAATTTCTATCTTTTAAAAGCTCATAAAATATTATTGTGCTTTACTATGAAATATTTTTAAATTCCAGTATAAATAACTTACAAGGAACCTTTTATTACATTTTTAAGATATTTTTCCAAATGAATATTTTTTTATCGACATTTATAGAAAAAAAACTTAAATAAATCAAAGACGGTCCAAGCGGCGCGGAGGTGGGCAAACTTTTTGGTAACTAAACAGTTATTTTAATAATTATATTAACATTTTAACAAATTATCATATTATTCGTGTTTTGTTTTTCCCGAATATTTTAAAAAGCACTGAAAATTTTCAATTTTAACCTCCCAAACGTACCAATTAGATCCAATTTTCTACTAGAAACCTCTATCGAAGTTATCAAGCTTATGATCAAAGCATTTTTTTTATTAGAAAAATTGTCTCCAGACACAAAACAACAAAAACCACATATCATTGTAAAATTAATACATTCTTCTCTACGCTCTGCAGAATCCCAAAACAATTTTTTTTTACTGTAAATTGTAAAAAAAATGATTTTTTTTAATCTAAATCAAAATTTGAATGAATAGTTTCAGATGGTTATTTATATATATATATTTAGAATAATAAACCTTAAAATAGTTTTACGAAAATATAAAATGAATTTAATATTGGATCTGTATTATCTATTATACTTGTACAATTTTTAAAAATTATAAAATATCGATAGATTAATATTAATAGGTAAGTATAATCTTCAAACCGTCATTATCATTAGTATATAAATTTAGATAACTCGAAAAATTTCAAATAAAATTAAATATACCTACATAACATTTTTCAAAATAGTTGCAACGGTGATTAACCATTTAAAGGAAAATAAGTGTAATTCTCGTTTGAAAATAAAATATGTTGCAAGTATCTCCGCAGCTTGGACACTCCTTAAATGGTATAAAAAAATCTAAACGTTTGAAAATAATATGTGTTTATTGGAATAAGTTAATTATTGAAGAATAAAATGGAGGTGAATATGAATCACTCTGTATATTGTACGAAATATATTTACTGGGGTTGGACTAGGACGACGAGTGAGAGACTTTATAATACAAGTGAACGTTATACCTAATAATATTATTAGATGTCTGGTTTACATGAATCTTTATGCAAGTGGAGAATAGTATTAAGGTATCCATACGAATCTTATGATACGATTGATATTGCATTGTATCGAAGAGTAACGATTTTTGGTGCATAAAAATGCAAATTTTGAACGAAAAGATTAATTTTTTTAGTTCGTTAAGGAATATTTTCAGGTACACTTTATTAATCAAAATTTGATATTAATTCGAGGCTTGACATAAACGAGTTGAGAAGTTAAAGTTAGATTATTTTGAACCAAGTTACACACTTTTTTTTAAATATAACTTCTAACTACTTCATTTTTATTACACAAAAAAAATTATAACCAGAAATAGTAATATTATTTATAAATGTAGGTAATCAAATCATAATCTTACCCAAACATATTCATTTCAAATCCGTCAACAACAACATAATAACATGCATCAGATAACCTAATTGGAGTGTAAAGAGATGTCTTAAAAATTAACTCAAATAATTGATGACTCCAGTTAGTATAATACTTAATGTTCTATCATTGTTGTATCTGTCAGTTTATTTTTTCTACAATATTACTCTCTCTCTCTCTCTCTCTCTCTCTCTCTCTCTCTCTTAACGGAACTAATTAACAAAAACTGCTGAACGTAAATATTTTCCACACATTTGCAAGACCAAGACTGCACAATATGCGGGTGACGTCCTGATCTTAAGCTTGGCGTCGTATGTAAGTACCATGTCGATGTTACCCATATGTAGTATATATAGTATTAGATAGTAGTTGCTACGACCGGTTACCGACTACGGTCGAGGTCACCTGCAGCGGCAACCGATCTCGCGGTTCTGGCAGCTAGATAGGTAAAGCGCAAAAGTCTTATATAAGCAGGTACCCACTTACTTGGCGCTCGAGTGTCCTGCATTTCGACATAAACTTTTTCGCGTAAAGGTGGGTTTACACTAGAGTGACCATATTGTATGTAGAAAAAAAACGACTCAAACGATGTTTGGCTCAACTCTAAAAAAAAAAAAAACCAACAGCAATAATATTCATAGGCGTGAGCACAGGGGGTGCCGGGGGTGCCCAGGCTACCTAACCCTTCACCAAAAACGAAAGAGCCCTAATTATGAATTAAGTGTAAATTAATGACGAATTCAAAAATGTTGTTCCTTTTAAAAGTCGATTAGGTATCATTAAAGATTGTATATCTATATATTGTTATGTAATATTTATTAGAATGAATAATAAAATAAAATAAATATTTTTAGTGCATTTGATATCTTTAAAACATTTGTCTGTATCTATAATTGTTTTCAAAACTACTGTGGGTCCTAATTTTTAGTGTGCACCCCCGGAACCAAAAGTCTGTTCACTTCTATGATAATATTATATTGTATAGTAATCTTTATATTTAAACGAAGATTATTGGAGATTATGTTTGCATGTTCTACTCGGTTAAGGGTTGAGCCCATGTTGTAAAGGTTCATAATATTTTACTGTAGTGTACACAATACGCCAGTAAAAGACATGTCTCACGCTTATCGCAGACAACTGTTCGTCGTCACTTCTCGACACTCGTCATATAAAAACTGTGTTTATAGTTATAACAGTATTAATTTTGCAGTTTTCAGCAATAATAACTCAATATAAACAGTAAACGTATAATGTTTTGTGTTTTTTTTCGCTCACAGGTTTTTCATTTAGACACATCCTATTTATAAGGATATAAAAAAGGGGCAACTGCCAACCTCTACGCTATCACCATAGCTTGCAATTTACATGATTAGTTTTGTATATATACGCCAAAATTGGAATTTACAGATATAGTTGCACAGACATAACATAATGGTACGTTTTAAATGCCCATATTCATTTGCCCATGGCTTGACAAGTTTACTAAGTGTTTTAATTTCTTGAGTTAACTTAATACAAGTTCATTAGTCCAGTTTGGTTGAAGTTTGCTTTTCTAATTTGCATAAGTTACAAGTTAAAATTTGTTACATTTTTCTTCTTTTTTAAACTAAACACAACATGATATACTATGTAAATTGTACATTATAAAAAAAAAATTCTACATTTTTAATATTTATGGGTTTTTTTCTCTCAATAATTCATGAAAACATCAACCTAACCAAAAAAAAAATAAAACTATTCCAAATTTTTATTTCTTGCCAATAATTAGCATGTAAATAGCTTGAATTTTTCGAGAACTATATCGTAAACGCACACCAAAAGCCCCTATTTTTAATAAAATCTTGGGAAACTCACCGTATTAATTTCGTGCTGCTCCTGAAATCAGAATCCTGAGTAGTCTTTAAATAAATTCCTAAATGTGGTATGGCAGTCTTTAAAAAAAAAAGCCATGGAGGATACGATACCCAAATCCCTTACCCCCCATAATACACCACTGTTGAATTACAAAAACAGTGTATATATAAGCTTTATATTTTAATATTAATTACACTATTTTTTTCCATAGTGTTTGTTATTTAAATATTCTTAAGACAAACAATAATTACCACCACTATTGTTATCTCAAAATGTTACACAGATCTAAAAATAGTAACCTTGATAAAAATGGTTATTATCCTGTAAACTTTTACATAGCTATAGGCTACATAAATATAAATTATTTATGCAGAGCATATTTATTTTTCTATGGCCCACAACATTTTAAGCAATGTTAACATTAGAACTATGCACGCGGGCAGTTCTTATTAGCACGATTATTGTCTCAAAGCAGCCGCCTCTTTCGAAACCCCTCACACCACCCACAGCGAAGGCACTAGTAATCGATTTTATATATCCTTTTTTTAAAAAAAGTATTGCGAAAAACGAGTGTAAACAGCGATCTACAGTTTGTATGCGGCAATCACGCCTATCCCTTTTTTATTTAGTAGTTATCCAAAATCTGATTTTTAGAATTTTTAAATATACTTTAAGACCGTGTTTTAAAATTCTTGAGATTTTTTGTACTGCTACTTGTACTGTGAAAAAACAAGCTTATATATATATTGGCCTTATCTATATCATATAATATTGTCCTTGGTACTATAAACTATACTCGCTCTAATTTCAAGTTAGGTGCATTAATATTTTCAAAATAACTATACACTAAACAATTGATAGTAAAAAAGAAGAGAGGGGGTGCTTATAAATTGAAAAACAGAAGTTATTGTTGCACCACAGGAAACTAATTAAGTACTTAAAACAAATTCAAGAATTTAACCAAATAGTCTTTGAGTATATTCAAAAATTCTAAAAAATAAATCGTAAAAATAGGTGTGAAAAGGCTTGGGGAATTACCCTGTATAATATGTAGTATCTACAACTTGAAAGATAGGTACATCAACACAATTATCTGTTGAACATAATCGTTATTTGTATACACTATATTACGTAGACATTATTAACCACCGAACAGTAGTTGAATTGTTTTATATTTATCGCAACAAGTGATAGTTTATTCGAAAACATGATAATGAACATAATATGAACGGCTAACTTCCTACTCAAAAGTATTAATTATTGTTGATAGGTTTATATAGATACTTATATCGACTAGTAAAAGGAAAAGCGATAGTTTTACTTCTTTCCAGGAGAGCAAAATCAAAATGTTCATACTATGTGTATTCCTATGTTCATAATTTGGGGCTTCTGTTTTTATGAAAGCTCTAGGAATGAGGTTGATATATTCTATTTATTATTTATATTCCATATTATTATGTTACTTGAACAGCCTACAGCAATTGAATAGTATTTATAAAAAAAAAAACTGTCTTTATCTATATATATATAAATAAATGTACATTTTGATTTTAGTATATAATCATTGCTATGTCATTCGAATATTCGATTTAAGTAATATTATCATCCCTCTCCCCAACCATCAATAAGAAATGACGTATTAGTATGTACCTACATTTCTTTACTGTTAGCAAACGTCACTTGTTTCAAAAATTAGAAATATCTCATTAATCATTATAAATGGTCAGAGGAACATTATATAGCGCTTGTACGATCGAATTCTTGTACTGTCCATGTGAATAATCTACTGTTGTCCCATAATGTCACTTAGCCGTTTTTCCCTATTATCAGTGGAATTATGGTGTTGAGACGGAATATTGCTGCATATAATTGACCTATGTTATAATAAACTGTTGCATTGCAGAGATATGATCGGTTATTAATTATTAAACATTTTAAAACGAAATTTGTTATTGAAAGCTCGTTAACTGATAAGAAAATTATGTAAACTCGTAAACATTTTGGTATCTCCGTTCGTTAAATGAATTTAACCATGAAGACAATATTGTTTTAAGTAACGAAATTAACAAGCAACATAATTACAATACATCTATAAAAAAAAAAGTAAAAACAGTTATAACAATTGTTATTATTATTAAATGATCGATCCTCAAATCACGCCGAGACCATTAAATTTTGGTAAACGAAATAATTATGATTTTTATGTTCATAAACATATTTCATGCCCCCTCTCGGCCCTCTCTTGTAATACTCATAGTTCATACTGCTCACATGCAGTTTGAGAAGAACTGCTTTGGGAAAATGACACACGGAAAAAAAATTTACTATAATATCATAGTTAAACAAATTATAGTAAATATAACTATGTAATAGGTAAAGTAACTATAATGATTTACTTATTATCAGTGGCGTCTGCAGGGGGGCTAAAGCCCCCCCCCCCAATTGCCCGTATTATATTACTTAAAAAAAAATATTTATCAAGTTTCAACTGTCAAATATAATAAGCAAGACATAAATTTCATATACTTCTTACCAGAATGATTTCATTTTTGAAAAAACATTGTATTTGCTACCAATTTTCCTAATATTATCTATAATTTTTCGGTAAAAGTATGAACTACTTGTATGAAAGACCTTGTATTCAATTTTCTAGTCTTAGCTTATACAAATTTAATATTTTATAAGTTTTGAACTACAAATTAACTGTGGTTTTGAAAATATGTGAACTTTAAATGCTTATAAAAAATAACCATGTCTGCATTATTATTACTTTTTCGAAAAATATTTATCAAGCTTCAACTGCCAACTATGGTAAGCAAGACGTACATTTCATATATGTCTTACCAGAATGAATTCATTTTTGAAAAAAACATTGTATTAACATACCAATTTTTATAAATTATGATATTATCTGTAATTTTTCGGTAAAAGTATGAACTACTTGTAAAAAAGACCTTGTATTAAATTGTCTAGCCTTAGCTATACACATTTAATATTTTATAAATTTTGAACTACAAATTAACAGTGGTTTTGACGAAATTTGAACTTTAAATGCTTATAAAAAAAAACAATGATGCCTATGCATCGTTAATATTTTAGGTATAATAAAAACTTACGTTTTACCTTTTTAGGCTTTTTGATCAGATGAGTAATTTTTTATTGACATTTATAGAAAAATAAATGTTAATTAACAAAATACAATCCAAGTGAGGACGGTACAAACGCAGAATAGATATTTAATCTATTCTGTAGTACAACCAAGCTGGTTACCAAACAATTTTAATACATTTTCATTTTTTTTCTCTAATTATTTAAAAAGCACTGAGCATTTTCAATTTCGACCTCCTAAATAAGCACCAACTAGATCCAATTTGCTTCCAAAAATATACACCGGGCATCGAAGCTTATGATCAGAGCATTTTTTCTACCAGAAAAGTTGAAAAGTTACAAACATTTTAAAATACCTCAAATAAACGTCTGAAATCATTAGACTGGACAAAATAAAAATTACTAATTTTCAAGCCCCCTCCATTGAAAAATCCTGCATACGCCACTGCTTATTATGACTATATAAATATAGTTATTTGTTATGATAATATGTTTACTATAAATAATAGTTAACGTAGTTTTAAAGGTTTGAATTAACTAAAAAATATAGTTAAAATGGCATATTTCAGTTCGAATAACTATAATAACTTGACTATGATATTTTGATGAATCTGACTAACCTTATAGCTATCCCTATAGCAATTGTAATGTACAGTCAATCCTACTATTTTTATAGTACAAACAACTATTTTGTTTTTTCCGTGCACATTTCTAGACCACCTTACTTGACATAATATTTATTTTTTATAATATTATTATTTAAATTTAAACATTATTGTTGGTAGGTAGGTACATGTAAAAACTAAAAACTGAAGAAAAATATTATATAACAATAATATTATTAATTTTGAGAAAAATTCAGACTGAATTTCTTATAGTATTAAATATGTTAATCAAGGACTCAACGTTACTTAATTTGTTCATTTGTTATAAGCAAAATACGTTTTAAAAAGATTTTTTAAAAAAATTTAAAAAAAAAACATTCGATTAAAAAAAAGAAACTTCACTTATTACCTAATATAGAATTGAAGAATGTAAATTTAGATTTATTGACTAAAAATATATTTATATGAAAAATAATAAATTATGACTTCTTGGTGTTGTTTCTTTGAAAATACATTAACGAAAATATATTATAAAAGCAGGCTTTGGCATTGTACCTATCAGATACAAATTATTTCGTTTTTGATTAAAAAAAATAATAATTCATTATGTTCGAAATTATAACACAAATTAAGTATTTTATTTATGAGTACCTACTACTAAGTATTTTTAACACTCATAATATTAATATTATATAACTAAAAAATTACTTTAATTTGTAAATTATATTTTAATTCAAAGATAATATTATTACAGTTTTAAATTATAATAAAAAAAATTAATTTTTACTATATTATAGGTATTTCCTAATATATGATTTTTAATTTTATATTATATTGAGCGATATTGGCTTTTGAAATTCTATTTTGACGATGGTGGAAAATGGACAGTGGTGGAATCGGTAACCTATTTTTGGAAGGAAATGACTACGGACAAATGGACATAATATTATAATATAATCTGGGGCGTCATTTGGGTGGCGACATTACTTACAAGTTACAACTGTTATTAGTCGGCCAACATAAGACAATGACGCACGCAAAGGTACCAAGATATTTTTTTTGATTACCGTGATTATCACATTTTTGTGGCGTTTTTATTTTTTACACCATGACACATCATATTTATATTTTATGTGTTAACATAATATAACAATATATCATATTATATATTTATGTAATCCTACCAAAATAATTATTATATATATATTTTTTTTGTAACAACTAATATAAAGTAATAAAACAATAATAAAATATTCTATATTTGTACAATTTGTAAGTATTACTTGAATGTTTTATTTTTAATATTCCAAGTATATCGATATTCGATTGTCTTAAATTATTTTAGTTAGATTTAAAGTTATTTTTAAAATCATTGCCAAAAATCAATAACTCAGCATACTTTTTTTATCATAGGGTATAAATGTATAATAACTAAAAACTGAACTTTGTTGTGGCGGAAAATGGAAATAAACATTATTATTTATTATACGGTAAACGGAAAGGTCGATTTTCGCAGAAAAGTGGAACATCTTCTAGACACAAAACCGTACAGCAAAAAAAATATTATGATAATGATAATAATAACAATAAGGTTAAGTTTTCACTCAAAGGCTGCTGTGTGGCTCTATTAGTTGGCTATATGACTGCATAAGAAGCAAAGATGTAAAAATAATTTGAGCCAATATAAAATTATACTAAATATATGACAAAAATGCAAAAGATATTAAAATAAAATATATAATTTGTACCAATTTTAATATTTTATATATTAGGTACGACATTTTCGAAATCGTCAATAATAAAATATTAAGTAAAATTAAAATCGTGATAATAAAATAATAATATAAATGAATATAAAAATAACGAAACAAAATATGACACTGAGAGTCACGATCGTTTACTATATCATTTTACCAGTCACCACTAATAACACGAGTAGAATAATTTATAGTCATATAGATTTATTAATCTCTATTCTAGCAGAACATGTTTTTTTGGTACACCTCAATGACACGTCATCACCACTGGCCATTTCTTTTAAAAAACTGTATTTGTGTTCATTAAATGAAATGTATTTGTTTGTAATGCTTTTTGTAAAATTAATTTTCAGTTTATCTTACTTGATAGCTTAAATACTAACAATTTGGTGTTTTCAAACGATATAGTTCGACATTTAATATCTGAAATGTAGCTCACACACAGGTACCTACACACAGGCTAGGATGGCACTTTTGTACGATTTGATTTATTGTTTATTTATCTCGTTATGTTTTCCAATGTACCTATACCTATATAAATTATACGACGCATAAGACTCTAAAAATTCCTAAAATATACATGCACTTAACATTTCTAAAATTTTCATTAAATATTTTTTCTTAACTGATATTAATAAATAAATATCAACTAGGTAAAACAAGAATGACGTTAAATTAGACATGGACAATACTTAAGTCGGTACAAGTGGACACTCACATACTCGATTGGCACTCGGCAGTGCCGAAGTTGAGTTATTCAAATAGCTGGTAACCATATGGTATAAAAATCAATTGAATTTTTAACAAACATTAATTAAAAGAAAATGTGCAACATAACAAAAAAAAAGAAAGAAAATATGCAAACATTTTATCAAAATTTACCTAAAATATATATAGGTACATATTGTGTAATTTTCACTATCTCAGGGAATAGAAAACATGAATTGTAAATTCTACCAAAAATTCGAATCGATTAATCTTTTGACGGTAAGTACACGTTTCAATAATAGAAAAGTTAGTAACACAGAAATACAGACTATTCCATTTTTATTCTGAGCTTTTATTGCACTAACCTATTCACATTGCACACCGTTCTACGGTACGTCGATAATCGATATTGACTTTAAAGTTAGCTTATAATAATAATGATATAAGTTATATCATATAACATATGAAAAACAAATATAATACTTATTAATTTGTAATAACGGACTGAACGTCATACTTTGGAGTGATTACCAGATAAGGCGGTGGGTCGTTAAAAGTCCTGAAAAATTATTATTGTCATTCGAGTCCTTCAAATCTCGACGTCTACAAGGGTACCGACGAAATCATTGAAAACTTGTTATCACAATACATAGATATACCTACTTACTTGTGCAAATTACAAACACTATTATCGACTAGTGTCTCTCCACGATTAGGGTGGTGCAAATTACAAATTCCCAAATATTATACATTAAATAAGTACACGGGCATTGTAAGGTTCAAACTCGTACTTCAATAATTGCTAAGATTTACTCAGTTGACTTTAAAATAGAAGATTGATAAAATTATATTATATTAATGTAAAAAATACTACGATAGCCAAATTAAGATAAGTGCTGTGTTTAATCCATTTACTGCAATGTCGAAAAATAATACTGAAACGACTATAGTCAACAGGTGGTGTTATGGAACTATACGATATGACATGTATATAGTATTATAGTAATCACTAATCAGGAACTCTTATAATACCATAATATTCGATTTGATCATAATATATGTACCTATTATACATAATAATATTCTGCTGACTAGACTAAAAAATGTAATCGTAATCTAGGTTCGTGATTGCTGGGCAATTATGTGTAAATAATACATGGGTCGTTCATAAAATACGATTATTATTCAAAATAATCGCTATCAAAATAATATTATTACACATTTACACTAATATACATAATTCAATTTTGTTGGCCAACCACTATCTGCGCGTAAGTATAAACTATAAACTCAATTTTAAAACTGCAATTTTAGTACTTCATTTTCTACACTCTGCAGTGCATCTGCAATTATTGTTATCAACAATAATACGATGAAAAGTTTATAAAGCTAATACACACAACATAATAATATGTAAATAACCAGATAGGTATTTAAAATAGAACCGTGGTCCGACAAAATAATATAGTGATTGAACAAACATATTATGGAATTATTTTATAATATTTACGAGCTGATAATATTTTAAAACAGGTTTCTGAGTTGAAACTACGCTCTCATTAGGTCAAAACGTGATCGATTTGATTATAGTATTTAATATTTATATTTATGGGCGTATCGAAAAACTAAGTCAAAAAAATAAACACCAACTCCAATAATTCGAGCAGTTAACGGCGATATTTTTAGATTTTTTAAATCAGTAAGGTAGGCATAGTTTTTAATTATACGATTACCTAGTTGTTGTAAATATATTTTTTAATTATATTTATTATATATAACAAGTGCGATATTGCGATTTTATTCAGTCGATAGCACCGACAAAAACGGGTATCATTGTTTTAAAATGTAATCTTTTCTTAATTTTCAAACTTGTTGAATAATTCAATTCAATTTTTTAATCAACACTTATACATTTATTTATTTTAAATGTTGATAATATTGTTATGTATATAAATGTAGCATGTATCTCCGTTTCATCCATTCGTTTAATAACATTATGTATCGAGTATAAGTAATATTTTATGACTTTAAATAATTATGTTAAAAGGAATGTGCTATTAGGCCAATGGAGGAGAGGCCTCACATTCCGTTTCAACGTTTTCGGTTATTTTCACAGAGTTTCTTGTTTGTTGTAAATACACCCCCTGCAGATGTCATAGCATCACAAACCTATTCCGATTTTTGGTCACGAGAGGCATTTCAAATTTCAATTCCAAAGATTTTCGGCAATGCGTTTTTATAATTAGGTACGAGTTTTTTTTTTTTTTATTAGTTTTTTTCCGCGATTGAAAAAAAAAATTACAATCATTATCCGGCTAATACTACTAATGATAACGACTGATGTGATGTCTTACCTCCGTGTTTCCACTGTTGAATTTTGCAGTACAAGAAGCACAGACAGACGCACGCTGCGCATGACAGGGCCAATGTGGATAGGATGGCGTTGATCCAGACGTCGTTTATGACGATCTCGTCGTACATGAGTCGGCCGTGCACGTTGACTGCTCCACGATGGGTGCCATTGCGCTGGCCACTGCGGGCCATCGTGGCCACCACGGTGGTGGACGTGGCCGCGACGATCGTGTGCGCGGCGGCCGTTGTGGTGGCTGATGCCAGTAGAGAGGCGTCCATCATATAATGTTGTGATAAAACGATGCGTGGAAATGGCGACACTGTAGGCGGGGTGTGAACGTCCCAGACCTAAGACAGGCAAATAATAAAATCGTAAAATATCATTTAATGTTGTTGACTTGAGTGTTTGAAGTCGGAAATATTTTAACATTTTGTGAAATATTGGATTTTTATATTATAAATATTCCACTACGCTGCCTTACAATTAATATAAGTTTCCCACCAATTCGGGAGATGATTGGTCAACAGCATTATATTTTTTTAACGTGTGATCGCAGTTTAATTTCACTTAAAGCACAAACAAATGGCATAGTTGTAGTTTAAACATTTTGCAGTGGGGGTTCGGCCTCTGGGCACATGCAGCTGTGCAGGCGAGAGGTGTGGTGGGGTCGAGCCACCCCCACATCACCAAACTATTTAATAGTATCCCATCACGAGCAGTGTTTGATATTATTTTCTCGCCACTATAATATTATATATCACCACCCTTCGTTAAGTTCTATCAATACCCGAACTTTGGAAACAGAGGGGAAATCCCCGCAGGAATAACTAAAGACTATATGGTATACAGCAAAAGACATAATTCATCTGCCTCCTGACAGGACCAACTATCTGAAATTGCGCTATAAAAATTCTATAAAAGTATAACAGCGATTACGCCTTTTTTACGGGGGCGGGTTAGTAGGTAGTACTGTAGTAGTTGTAGTTCAATATCATTAGGGTATATACTCATTAGTTATTATTAAAACTTAAAAATTAGGGAATTTTTGACTGGTGTAATCATTGTGGAATCTTTTGTCAAGCAATTTTATTTTTTGTGGTTCACTCGCCACTGTTAAATATTCATAAAATGTTTCTATTCCATAATTTTAAATAGTATACCATAATAATATACTATACATATTATATTATTAAATATAATAGCTGTTTGTGTAGTTTAATATTGTCAAAGCAAATGTTTCAATAATTTATTATTCATTATACCTAGTGTGATTATGGTAATTTTATTTATAAATATTATACAGAACTTGAGTAAAATAGCATTTTATCGAAATGTCTGAGGGGTATATTATGTTAATCTGAAATCCAACATTTTGGATAGCAACAAATGCCGGTGGTTGGTTTGACGTTGGTATTGTCAATTCAGTTTTGATCGTATATTAGATTTTGAGCGTAGTGATGAATTTTTTGATTTTATAATGATATGTGTGTCTTTTGTCTGTAAACACCTTTTCATGTAGAAAAAATGATTTGATCATCAACTTACATGTGTGTCTGATAGAAAATTAAATCTAGTTGGTATTTTAAAAAATTGGAAAAAAACAAAAAAAAAATAAGTAAATTCGTAATATTATTAAAATAATTGTCTAGTAATGTTTTGTAATACAAAGTTCCTCATTATAGTTATTATTATAGGTAGATAACCTTTTAAAGTTTACAGTTTACATTATGAAAAAATTTATCGAAATCGCGAATCTTGCAAATGATTCTGCAGTAGTTAAAATAATAAAATGTTCAATTTGTATTGAAGTTTCAACATTGAATACATAAGGTCTCTCATAAGTATTATAAGTAGTTTATACTATAACTAAAAAAACTCTGATAATTTTAGGATAATACTATGTAGGTATGCAAGTACAATGTTTTTTGCAAACAAGAATTCAACCTATATCTATTATTATTAATAGCAATATTAATATATCTATTATAAAATATCCTATAGGTGACCAGTCTCCTCTCAGAATCGTTTTCTTGAACAAATTTGTATAATATTATCATCGAATTCAAATTACACACATCTATTGAAATATGACCCATTCGATACCAAGATAAGCAACATGCTACATAATAATACCGATAAAAACAACATATAAATTAAGGAAAAACATTAAGTAAAGTAGGTAATTCATATTGAAACCAATAAATCTAAAAATATATAAGCACATTTTTTTTCATACATATTGTAAGTTCGAGTTTGAGAAAAATTATATAATTAAACAAAGAATAGGTAACGATCTTAGTTAATTTGTTGTGATTTAAAAATATTGTTCGTGGATACTGGAAACTTTAAAGTATATTATTGGATTTTACACACAGTACTACACAAAGACATTTTCAAATGCAATGCTTTTGGCAAACATTAATTTAACCTTCATACTATATTACTACCTAGTAGTAAAATAAATTACTTTAATCACAATAATATCATCAAAATATTATATACTTAGTAATATGACCGTCTTCGCTCAAAATCGTTTTTCGTATGCAATGTTATTATGTCATTGAATACAAATTTAACACATCCATTACAGACACCCACTAGTCACCTACTGCACGTACATTAGACCGGTAGGTACTTGACCACTGTTTTTTTATATTGTAATATTTTATATACCTACTCATAAATCACTTGACAATTTGAATACCATAAACAACCAACGTACAAACACGCAGATAATGGTCTTATTAGTTATTTAAATTTAAAGTTTAAGTTTGACAACAAGTCAATTAACTGTAATATATAAGCTAATAACAGTAAATTGATTCTGCTTAACTCAAAATTTTCCACGTTAGTACGTTACACATTAATACGTTTGTAAGACGGAGACAACAAATGCGGGTGTGGTGTCTTTTTAAGTAAAATAATATAATATGTTCAACCTTTAATTACACACCTATTTTATTATACAATAGTGCATGTTTTGATTAATATGAAATATATAATTAAGTACCTATTAACTATCTACAAAACTAATTTTAATTAAAAATTCATAAACACTGAGAAAAATAGTCTATAGTGACTTGTAAACATTTCAATTGAATGTGTTCATATAATAATAAAATGTAAAATGGGAAATATTATATTTTGAAATTTTAACAATAACAATATTTACAGAACTTGTTTTATTATAGGGTCTAAGTATTACTTGGTGTATAATAGATATTATATTATAGTATAAGACATATTTTGCAAACTCATTTATTATAAGATGTGCAGAAGTCGATATTTTTGTGTTATATTTGTGTTGTAAGTAGCTCATATTTATTCTTATTCAAATATTAAAATACAAACACAATTATTTTTTATCAAAGTAAAATATTATCATTTGCCAACCACTGCATAATCGTATTATATTATGTAAGCTCTAAAAATACTAAGAGAAAAATATTCGAATAAAAACATCGTATTTTTATATAACAGTAGCCAGTAGGTAGTCAGTAATTGGATTTATCGTCGTGAAAATCGATCACCCCGACTTATCGAAAGGTATATAGAACCCTACAAAGAACTAAATTTAGTAAAAAACAAAATATATCATTACTTTTTCAGAGTCCAATATGTGTATGGCGATGTTGTGTACGCGCATTGTCATATTATATAGTTTTTTTTTTTAAAGATTTAACTTTGTTTTTTAGGTACATTACAATGTAGTTCACACCTACCCACCTGCACCCAGAGGCGTCACAAACATTTCATCGGTGACGGAAAATATTGAAGGTATCTGCATCCATCCACACGTCATACAGTTACAATATTATTTTACAATATTGATTAATATGAATGTAACAGGTTATTATTACTTACCCTAGAGCTTGCAATAATAGGTAAATACCCTATGAATACAATATAATATCTTCCCAATTCCCTAGTTCCCCATCACGTATCCATTTACTGACTCCTATAGCGTAAAACAATAAAATATACCTGCTATGGTATAATGATAATTTATTACACTGAAATAAAATCAACATATCAATAATAATTGATAATAAATGATAATTTTAGTTGAAGGGGGCTGCAGCAGGTTTTGTCAAAAGTCGAAACTAATGTAAATTTGACCAATCTAAACATTAATCTTGTTTGTTATAGTGTTTTTCAATATATTTAAATTCCGTATCATAAAATAAACCTTAAGGGGGCTGGAGGGGGCTCCAGTCAATGAAAAAAGTGACTTTTAGACCAATAAGCTAGACAAAACTGGAACAATTTGGTTCAACAGATTTTAATTTTGAAAACGGACTATGATCGATAAACAAGTTTACTAGGGAATGATCGAGGCGATTTTGAATATTCACATTATTGTTAGTGTCATAATGAATAATATAAATACAAAAATATCATATTTTTTCGATATTTTTATTCTAGGATATCACAGCTGAAAAAAAAATATTCAAAATCTCCTCGATCATTCCCTAGTAAACTTGTTAATCAATCATAATCCGTTTTCAAAATTAAAAACTGTCAAACCAAATTCTTCCAGTTTTGTCTAGCTTATTGGTTTAAAAGTCACTTTTTTTAATCTGCTGCAGCCCGCTTAATATAAAAATATTTGTACACCCCAACTACCCACCCACTTAAAATTGTTGAAACTGCCCCAAAAAAATATGTTTTAAGCGCTACAAACGCATCTACCCAAATAACGGATCGAGTAAATTCTACATGGGTCACCAACTGGTATCCGTTACAGATCCGGATAAGGACCGCCAACACTTTTTTTACGGACTATTATCTAGAGTAGTATTTTCATTTTTGTAGTATAAATATAAAACTGTACGTGTGTTTTATAAAATGTATACTACTAAAAAAAATGGTCACACTAAAAATGAAATGTTTTCTTGTACGTATGATCGTATTTTTTTATAATAATTTTTTTATAGTAATAATATTGTTAGAATAATTAATAAATCAATTAATATAAATACAAATTTAAAAAAAATGTATTTATTAATGTATGTAAAAGTCTTTAAAACTGTTTGGAAAGTTTGTTAAGTTTCAAAACGGACCTCCATAGAAATTAGTTGATGACCCCAAATATCGGGCAATTATCGGTCTACTTCTTTAGTCACTCGCGCTAAGCAAGCGTTCTAAAATTATAGTCTACAGGCTGAATGACTGTCCTAATAGACGCAAACTCCGACATGGCCGCAAAGGCCGTCCCCGAGAAGTTTTAAATTAGTCTATATTATTAAAGGTCGTCCCCACGAAGTTTTAAATTAGCCCATATTATTATTGTAAAAAAAAAAATTTAAAAATCATAGTATAATTTAGGAAATTCCCCTCCCCTCCGATTACACACACACACACACACACACACCACACAACATATCAATGCACTGGGACTCCAACGACCGTTTAAAACTACAAGTGTCATATACTCGACATTAGTTCAAATAGATTAATTCAATATTCGTATCTCGACGGTTTATAAGTAATTACTAATTACGAATCGGTATTTTTTAATATCACGTTTTTATCCCACATCGTTTATTATATTTTATACTTCAACAACAATATAGCATCTACGACGACAACAATAATTAATATTGCAGCAGTGCGTGTGATCGTGTCACAACTCACAACCGTTTCATTATACACTGCTGCAGCTTTATACACAACTATATTATTATTATTATTATTTATTATATTATATTGTACGTATTACGTAATATACTTGTATTATACTATAAGTCCATAACGCATCACCGCGTGAGCATAGTATAATACAGATAGTTACTAATCGCTGTTAAGTATATTATAATATACGACGCACCACGTTAAATATATTTTAATAATATTTCGTCCACGGTCGTATGAGGTCTGAGCTCGGTTGCCCCCGTTTTTCTCTTAAATTAATTAATATTAAAATTCTGATTTTAGGAATTTTTTAGTATACCTACTTAAAAGTATACAATTTTCAATCATTTCTTATTTCTAATAATATTTGTGTCCTGTGGCGATACATACTTCTTTTATTTAAACGAAAACCAACCTTATAACCTATACTGTAACCTTAGATAGTTGATTTTTTCCATTTCTGGGAGATGGTATTTCGTGCCAATTGTAAGTATCTACTTGTAATTATCGGCGCCAACATATAAAAAGCAACATGTAATTTACCCAACATCTAAATATTAATTTCGGTAATCTGCACCACCACAGAAAACGGAATGAGATGCATGTAATCGGCACTTTCAATTTAAATTACTGGAATTTACCTGATACATTTACAGGGCAACGGGCTCACGCATCAGATATAGGTATCACATAAAAAGTGAATAAATAAAAATGGATATTGGACAATGAGTTATAATATTCCTGATTTTTACAAATTGTATTATTAACTGAAATTAATTATCATTTATATTGTATACACAAAGTACGTATACCTATAAATATAATTATAATAATATATTATAAGCTTAATCTTTCTATATAGGTAGTA
This sequence comes from Macrosiphum euphorbiae, assembly GCA_949089665.1. Lineage (NCBI taxonomy): Eukaryota > Metazoa > Arthropoda > Insecta > Hemiptera > Aphididae > Macrosiphum > Macrosiphum euphorbiae. Next base: position 49,775,938 of record CARXXK010000002.1, on the reverse strand, counting down.
AGTACATTTTAATTTTTTTTAATTATATATCTATTAAAATTAACTCGATTGATGAATATAATATACATGAATAAGTTAGGAAAAATATATTGTTCGTTATATTAAAGTGGCACAAATTACCTAAATTTTATTTTTTTTCAGCGTAAATATACATAGGTCCAATTATCCAAATCAAAACTTGAAGTTCCAGAGTTATTAAAATACGTATATTATACTAAGGATATTATATATTAAAAATGATCTATAAAAATAGATGTAACATTGAATTTTACTTTTTACTACTTACCTACTAAGTAATATTTATTATTATACTCTGAAAATTGTTAAAAAAATTAGAAACTTTTAATAAATCAATATAGATTGACGGTTATTAACATTTTCAAACCATCATAATCTCGCATATCTTCAAGACCCATTATCATGCATTATAGTATCCTTAGCACACAGAGTTCAATAACTATGAAACTACTTGATCGAATTTCGATTAACAGACATTAAATTTCAAAAAAGTCATCCGATAGTAATTACAAAATCGATTCACTGTTTTAAAAAAAAATAGTATAAAAATCTAAATAATATTGGAAATATTATGGTCCTCAAGTGTGCTTTAAAATTTTGAAAATCTGGATTTGAATAAATTCATTATTAAATGAAAACAAAGGGATGCCTGGATGAGTATACTCAGCGAATCATCCTGTATAAAGCTTCAATGGCACATTCAATGATAGTATGGACACAGTGATCTGACGATCCTTAAAACCCTCTACACACTATTCAAAAATATAATACATAAATTGGTAGTTATATTGTAATTGTTTAGGTCACCGTACGTCGTATTACGCATTCATATACTGTTAGTCCCATATATTGTTATCAACACAGACAACACACATATTTTAGAGTATACCGGGTGATCCATTCAACGTACGACACTCATTATTTAAGTAACTATTAACGCTTTTGAAATACTTTTTTTTACATAATTTTAGTTCAAAAACAACATTTTTATAAAAACTATAGCCTTACTATTTTAATTGTCATCGTTTTAAATTGCTTAGTAAATTTATTCTTAATTTCTTATTCTAAAGCAGAATAATTTGTGAAGTACTTAGATATATGAAATCGTATTTTGGAAAGGTAAGTTATAGGTATTTTATGTTTAGATGGACGAAGTGAAGTGGTACAGGGGTACCCCTGAGTTATTGGTCTACTACTCCGCTGATCAAACACTTTAATAACTAATAATAAACTACTTGTCCAAAATTGTATTTCAATAGATCCAAATACTCCGAATAATATTCTGCTTCGGATTATGAAATTAAAATATAAATTGTGATTTAAAGGAGTAGAAACATAAATGAAAACGGGTAAGTGGATGTCGCTCTGCTGTACAGTAGGTTACAAGTTAGTCACTGTATAATGGATTGTGTTAAATTTTAATTCAATGATATCATATAATTGTATTATAGGAATAACGATTCTGAGCGGAGACGGTTTGTCAGTCTGGATATTTTATACCTACTGTTATTATTTATTATAGCCTGTAAGTTGAATTAATATTTTAAAAATTACAACAAAATAACTAAAATCGTTATTTTTATTTTTATTCGTTTCTATGGTAATAAACAAAGCGAGAGAAATTAAAATCCTGTTTTTAGTGGTTTTACGTAATTTGTCGGTGGTTTTTTCCGTGGCATTAAATAAACTATTGGGAAAATCGAAAAATAATCTTTCTAAAGTACCATCTTGATCCAATTTGCTAAAAGATAAGATACTATATGTTGAAATCGAATCACTCCTTCTGGTAGAAATTTTGTATACAGGATAAAAAAAATAAACACCATTGTAAAACCACTAGATCCCTCGCTCCCCTCAGAATCTAAAATAGAATAACAATAAAAAATGAATATTTTCCAAAAATGTTGTCTTGAATCGACTTCATATTATGTAAAATAAATATTTGTCTTCTGAAATAAAGAGTGTCTTGCTTTTAAAAATGGATCACTTCGTACCTATATAATATATCGATGTTTGGTATGGTTATCTTTTTACCAGCCATTCGTGCGTTTCGTTTACACACGCCGATTATGTAATAAAAAAATCTGGGGAAGTCACAATGATGTATAGACGTATTATATAGTACGTGCGTCTAGTGTATACCTCGCCATTGAGAAAGTCACTAAAATGGATGATAGATCTGGATACTCTGAAAAATGTATCTGAGCTGGTCCGTCAGCCTATATATAAAACAATATAATATGTCTTCAAAATAATTTACGAGAATTCAATCGTTTCTTAAAAAAATATTGGGCCTAGTAATGTATTTTTTTTTAATTTCTGTAAGTAAAACTTATGCGAGGAATCTTGTATTAAATTGACAAGATTTTTTAATCACAAATAAAAAATTTATCATTCATATTAAGTCGAATAAAATTTAAAAAAGCCGAACATGTCAATGCCTAAAAATATAGCTTGAAAAAAATTCATTATTTTTAAAAGTTTAGAAAACTATTTTGGTTATAAACATTTGTGGAAAATTCCAAGCCTTTACCTATATTCATTTTTTAATTACAGCAAAAAACAAAATCAAAGGTGTCGAAAATTGGTTTTGAGTAATTTAATTATTGTTTTCCCGATTATTTTGGAAAGTGTTTTTCTGCTTTTGACCTTCAAAAGTTCACCATTGTTTGATGTATAACAAAACAGTTGAAAATGTATAGTTTCTACTTTCTCCAGAGGTCTGCCCTAGTAGAAACTAGATTTGCCACCAAAAACTCCATCATAGTTGAAATTGGAAGCATTTATCTATTCTAAAAACGTTTTGAGACACAAAAATAAAGCAAATAAAAATAACACGGAAATAGTATTATTCCGCTCAGAATCTAAAAAGGTATAAAGTTTTTAAGAATGATTAAATAACGATCAACAAGTCCATATCCATATTGTAGTCAATAGTTATGTTATTTTGTTTATCTTTACTAATTAGAAAGTTATTCTGTGTAGTGCGAACTTGACAGGTAATTAATAAAAGCCCCAATAAATTATGAAAAAGATAGATAATGTTGGGGCGGTACTGGTTTGTGCAGAAATACCAAAAAGACAATTTGTTTGGGCACAAAATTACCACTCGTTTGGGAACAGTTGAGTCGTAACCATACACTTGGTTTGAGCACAGTTACCTTTTAGACTTTAATAGTTTAATACCTTGCATATTAATATTTGTTTATTAATACGTAAATTATTAAAGTACTTACATACATTTTCCTTCCCCCTTAATAGACTTAAGAATGTTTATGAATGTATTCATAGCCCATATAGGTGTGGTTAAAAATGCATGTTAATACTTGCTTATTAATAAATGTTAATAAATAATATTTAATACTTGTTTCAGTTAAAAATTCATGTTAATAATTGTGAATTTTAATACTTGTTCAAGTTGAAAATGCATGTTAATTTTAATTTTAATATAATATATCCGTACTCTTTATCGATGATTATGTGCCCAACACAACAGTTTATTTTAATAACAGAATTTTAAGGTTTCTCTGTTGGCCAAAGACACTTTTTATAGCAAAAATAAAAATGCTTGAATCTAAAATATTGATGATGTGAAATATTTTATAACATAATTATAATGCAAAAATTATTTTGGATTTTTTTGTTCTATTGATAGATGTTTGAAATTTTGAAATATTTTCCTTTTTGCTATAAGTGTTGGTGAAAAGTGTTATGCTTGGTCAAAAATATTGAAAATTTAATACATGGTTCCTCATACGTTTAGCATAAAGAATTTTTTTTTAATATTTCGACATTTTTTTTATACACATTTGAAGTGAAAATTTGGTTGAAATCGCATAGGTATTTAATAAAAAATAATGGTTTTAGTTTTTTTTTGCAATTAAAAAAACATTATTCGCGTAGGGACTTGAAACTTTTTGCCATTACGTATTTATTATTACGTCATAAATATACTTATTACAATACACGATTGAAGTTTAAAATATTTAGATTAGTTTTAAAATATTTGTACAGTAAGTGTGTCGGTATTATTACATTGGTATTAACAGTTAATAACAATTTAGAATCATGATATAATATAATATGCGATTTGTTTTTGTCAAAAATAAGTTTATCCTACCTTGTTTCTAATATAAATATAAATTAGGTACTTAAAGTAACATAAATCTAGTGCGGACTTAGAGATCTGAAATGGGAATGAGGGAGGTTATTTTTTCAGAAAAAAAAATAATTATAATTTTAATACATAATAGATAATAATATGTAGATAAAATTTAAAAACATTATAAACAATTTTGTTTATATTGTAAATGTATGGACTTCAAGACGTATGAATTATGTATTACATAAATTAATACATAATATTATAATATAATATATCCAAATTGTGGATGGATATGGATTCCTTAGATCCTCACAGGAAATATATAAATGATGTACAATCTTTAGAAATAGAGGCTGACAGACCGTCAATCGTTTTTCGTACCTATACTTTATAATTTTATATATATAATGATTGATCTCAAATTTAACACATCTATTACAGTGTGACCTACTCGCAACGACAAGGTGGTACCTATACATAAGCTTGACACTTTACTATACAGCATAATAGTGAATACTGACTATACTGAGTAGATCGACTTTACAGTTTTTTTTTCACTGTTTATATTATTATTAAAATGTAATATTATTTACTATTATACGTATCAACCTTGGAAATCCATAAAAGCGATTGTAATGTAAAATGTATAATTTTAATACGATTATACGTTATGAATTTTAAACAAAATACGCATGTCAATTAATTTCTGGCAAGTGCACCTAAATCGAAAAATCTTTACAATTCCGTTAAATGTGCATCATGCAAAAAAAAACCGAATAAAGTTAGCAACAGTCGTCTCTGACATTGTTCTTATCCAAAAGACCTTAACACCATAATACTGATTCGCTAGTGTTTGTGTCGCAGGAAACTTGTGTTATCAAGTCCACCCCATTGTAATGGCCTAACTGGGAAGTATTTTCTCGTGAACGGTTTTACTAAATATAACAATTAATACCTGTACATTGTATATTATATATACTATTACATCGTAAGCGGTGGAAAGCATTATAAACGCGCTACCCTTCCAATCCCTCCATCAATATAGAGGTATCTAGATAGTTTTATTTTTTTCGCGTTCGGAGCGATCAGAAAGTATGATAATTAAGTAGGTCAATTATATTGTTATTTAGGATAATTAATTTTAGGACTTTGAAGTTTATGCATTACAAATACCGGACTATGCATAGGTAGGTAAGTACAGAATAAACAATAACGAACATCAAAACCAGACAAGTGTTAAACATTCAAAACAAATCTTAAAAACTTGAAAATAGTACACTTAAACCTTTTAAAAACAATAATTGTTACCTACTTACTAATTATACGTAAATAATACTTAAAAAAAAAATAAAAAAATATTTCGTCTTCTTGTAGGTGCCACCAAAAATTTTATTTAGATACTTGATATGATATAAAATTGAGAAAATTGAAGCAATGCATGGAGGTCAAACAAAACTGAAAAATTATGAGCCGGCTCTTATATTATAGATATAGATAGAGCTGCGCATAAAATATGTGAATCATGTGTCCAAAACTGACAAAATAATGCGAAATAGTGTGCAATTCTGCAGTTCCTTTCTATTTGAAGTCAAATATGGTTTAAATTTGTAGCAAATAATCAGTAGATAATCAGCTATAGGAAGTATAGTGATTTTTTTTTTGTACTATTTCGTGTCATCTTCTTTCCGTCAACTAAACTTAATAATGGATATGTCGCATCGTTATTGTAAGTTTCACAAAATGGATAACGTTTGCATAAATCCACGAAATGAACCACAATTTCTCCACTTCGGGTAATTGCACAATATGGATTATATTTCGTGAAATGGATACATAAACAGTCATCAACGGAACTTGTTCCGTCATTTGGACGTCCATACAGCAAAAATTAAAAACTATAATTTTAGATTCTGAGAAGAGCAATGAATGTATGATTATACAATGTGTGTGTTTTATTTTTGTGTCTACCATCACCGTTTGGGGCAGTAACACTGCTTTGATTTTCTTCATGAGTAACTTGTTCGACGGGAAAGTGAATCTAGTTGGTGCATTCGGGAAATTTCTCAATAGTTTTCAAAAGCGCAGATAAAAATAAAACAAAAATTAAGGAAATGCGGGAATTTTTATTTGTTGTGATTCTAAAATGTAGGTACATGCAACGTTCACTGAATTTTACATTAGAATTTTGTATCAGATTTTCAAATATTTTGAATTGTTGTGGGATATTTACGGACATTTTCAATTTTTTTTTTTGTTTGTTGGGTAAAAAAGTTTTCAAATTTATTACATGGCTCCTAATATATTGGTACAATGATAATTGAAAAAGATAAAAATTCATAGTCAAAATTTATTTTATAAGTATTTAAAGTTGTTCGCGTTAACAACAGCTACTCGTCAAACTTCCAAATACTAGCTGGAGTCCCTCAAGGAAGTGACATAGCTCCCTTCTTATACTCTATATTTGCCCACGACACTCCGACCTCTCCTCATACATCACTGGGTACATATGCTGACGACACGATAATCCTGGCTTCAAACCATGACACCCAGGTAGTATCTTTCCGGCTACAAAATCATCTCAACTCGATTCAACTATGGTCAAACCGCTGGAAGATCAATATTAACGAAGCTAAATCATCCCTTATCACTTTCTCTCTTAGACCAGGTGACTGCCCCTCTGTGTCGTTTAACAATAACCAAATCCCAATCACCCGACAATAAGATACCTAGGTTTGATCTTTGACAGGCGCCTCACATGGGCCCAACACCTTAAAATAAAAAGAAAAACAGTCAACTCCAGACTCCATTTACTTCGCCCACTTCTTAGATCCAAGACTTCATTAAAAAATAAACTATTAATATACAAAACCATCATCAGACCTGTTTGGTCCTATGGCATCCAGATTTGGGGCTCTGCCAAACCCTCCAACACGAGAACAATCCAGGTATTCCAGTCTATCTGTCTGAGGCAAATTGTCCCTGCTCCATGGTTTATCTCAAATAATAATCTCAACAAAGATCTAAATATTCCATCGCTCTCTCAATTAACAAAGTCTCACTACGTCTCCTTTCATTCCAAGTTAATCCAACATTACAATCCATTAATAAAACGCATATCTTCTCTAACAATCCCTGATAACCCCCAGAGACATTTAAAACGCTCCTGTAGAGACCTTCTAATTTAATCTGTCTGGTGGCACTACTGAGTGCCCTCCCCCATCTGTTATTCTCGATATGTAAATACTATATCTAAATTACTTATTGTACTAAATTGTTGTATAGATTGTAATTATATTTTAAATAAAAAAAAAAGTATTTAAAGTTCAAAGTTCAAATCTTGAAAAAATACGTTCATATTATTTTTACAATATTGGATATTCACTCGATTTCTCAAGTAGAGATATTAGAGATATTTTCTTATTTTGTTGTAATTCTAAAACAAATTACCGTAAATACATTACATTTTCACTGAATGTTTTATATTAGTATTTTCTATACACTATACAATTTTGAAATTATTTTAACTCTATTTGAGCTGTTTACGGACATTCTCAATTTTTAATTTTTTTAGTTTTTTTTCTATAAATATCTTTAAAATGTTATTCGTTGGGTCAAAAAGCTTGAAATGTGATAAAAGGCTCCTGATATATTGTTACTTTAGCAGTTAAAAAATATTAAAAGTACACATTCACAATTTTTTTATAAGCATTTAAAGTTCGAATTTTGACAAAATTTATCAACACAATAATACCGTATAACATTATAAAAGTTCATATTGTAAACTTGAATAATAGTATAGTAGGTATAATGGTAACTATAATAGTGTGTTACTGACAGCTCGTATTATGCGAAAATACGCACACCAACAATTCGAAAATCACTTATGATTTTTGGCAAGGTGGAAATTAAGTTTACCGCACGCAATCAGTCGTCTCAACTCGGTCCTCATATTAAAAGTATAGGCCGTATACTTGCGTGCCCACCCAATACTATATAAGTATTAGATATAGGTATTAGGTAGAAATTATTATTATAAGTCCAGGAATTAAATTTAAAAAAATATACCTTATATCGTTTTCGGGTATTTACGCGTATATATGTACAGTTTTAATGGTTTAGGACCAAATTTGTAAAGAAAAAATACAAAATGTTTGAAGCCGCGTCATGCGCAATTATATCACACTATAGGTAAATTACCTAGGTATATTATTGACATTATGGAAACGTGTATTTTCGTAAATAAACAAGAAAATATGAGTGACTGCGTTATTGCTTTCGTTATTGTCTATTGAAAATAACGAAATTTTACACTCGATTGCACTACAGCGCTAGGTTATCTACCTAATAAATAATAACCACCTGTAACGCAATAATAATATAATATGTATTAAACGGATTTGTTTGAAGTCTTAATAGCAGGCACTAACCCAAAGCTTACCTTGGTTTAACGATTTTTCTTTTCTTACGTTTAATGTACTGATATAATAATATTTCAACGATTTTTTTCTTTTAATCACGTTAAATTATTGGTTTACCTACCTGCTGATATAATTGAGCACCTTAAAATGTCACGGCCATCACGCGCTGAGCTGCTGACGGCCCCTGGGTGGAAGAGGGAGAGGGGAATTAAAATAAAATATATTCAACACATAAACAAATAATAGAATCGATAAAAATTCGATACCGGATGTAGAAATTTGGTTTTGGGCATACTCGTCTAGATTCGATCACCTTGATTTGGGGTAGTTGCTATATATAGTGATCTAATTGCATACATTATTATTAAAAATGTACACGTAACTTCCACGATTATAGTATATATATTATAATTAATCAATGCATAATTGTATAACAATTTATGTATTTGAAAATAAGGTTCTCTTATATACCTACCTACCTACCTATATATTTTAAAATTCCAAAACTCAGAATTTGGATAAAGTCATTATTTTAGTAATAATCGGGATGAATCACTATACATAGAAATAGAACATCAGGATTTCCGCGTTATTGTAATAATATCAACAATAATAATATTATAACTCACGACTGAAGTCTGAATTTGGTATATTATTCTATAGAGACGTATATAATTATATTGTTTTCTTATGATGTCAGACCTGATTCATTATTAGGTATAATATGATATCATGACTATGATATTATAATAAACATATTAATTAGCTATACGTAAATACTAGCTGGGTTTGTTCATAGGATTTTTCTCAAATGCGAAAAGTGACAGTCTGAAAGTGAACGTAATGTAAAAGAAATGGCGGGGCACACATGTCACCAATTTGTAGTTGACGATTATTATATAGCAGTAAAGTATCCTTCACTAAAAAGTGTACCTATACTTTTTATCAATCGTATAGATCGCTGTTCAAACATTCTTCATTTTTATAAATCAAATTTAACTGGAAGATAAACATATAAGAGTCGAAATTTGAAAAGGGCAATGTTGCGATCAATGACCAATCTCAATAATAAACTTCATAAAAATGTAAACATATATTCTCACATTGCTTATCTCACATTAAAGTTTTATCGGTACAATGGACAAAATATAGGTATGATCAGGTCAAAAAAAATTGACGGTATCGAATTCTCTGGTACAAAAACAATTTTTAACGAATTATTATCAGGAATAATTATATTAGGTAGGTATAGGTAAGGTTAAAAATATTCATTAATATAATATAAGCTAATAATACATGCTTGATAACATTGTTAATATACATTTTAAATCGATTTGTAAAAAATTATAAAATTATAAAATTATAATTATTTTGGTATGAAATAGGTATCGATAACAATTTTTTTCTATTAGCATAAATCTTGAATATTATTATTAAAAATATTTGATTTGTATATTACTTTTGATTTCTTAGATGATTTTTAACGACTTTTATGGATATTAAATTCGATTTCAAGCCCTGTACGTAACTTACTGACGACTATATACCGTTAAGAACACGTTCGGAAAATAAATTGTGTTTTATAAAATATATAGACATGATGATTTGCGTTCAGCAGAACCAATTTCGGATTTAATATTAAAGTGAATTCACTGAATTCACGGTCTAATTTAAGGGTAAAAAGTAAGAACTTTATCTGCGTCCTTTACATTGGTTATTTTTTTACGATATTTTAATTTGTAACTCACTGCTGTCATTACACAGTCATTATATTACGTCCAATAAGCCGTTTGGCTGCTGGACGACGTCCAACAATCTGTAGAATTAAACGTGATACGAAACGCAATAATAGCAATTCATGAATGTATAGTAATTTGGTAAATGACTCGTAAAATAATAAATTCAGTAACAAAAACGCATATATAGTAGGTACTCAAAATATGCCCAAAATGCGCTTTAGAATATTATATAATTCCCTATTAGATAAAGGACCGGGATTTGCGGCATGTTTCTCAAAAATATGCTATTAATTATTATAATATAATATCTGATTAAAATGTTGTATTATTTCATGTGCGTCTATGAGGCGGGTCCATTTTCCTCCAAAAATTAGATGCCGTTTTCTCTAATGTACATTAATTTTCATAAAAAAAAGTTAGTTTCCATTTTCCTACAAATATTAAACTTTTATTAGCCGATATTTTTGCCTATACAGTCCTTATAGCTTTTCATTTTATTTATACCATAATTGTATTCTTTGACAAAAAGATAGTTGTTAATACTTCAAAGATGAATTTTTTTTTGTTGTTTAATATATAATATGATGCAAAAATATTTGTTGAATGTTGATATTTATTTTATTTGTTTTAAATATAATACGGCAAAAATATGACATAATTATTCAAAAAAAATATATAGTTGATGATAATAATGTAAAGGTGAGTTTTTTCGTTTGTAATATACTAATAATGTATATAATAGGTATGTGTTACTTTTAAAATATATTTATATTTTATTGTATTCTTAATTTCTTATTGGAGGAAAATGACATTTCATCATCGGATGAAAAGGGTATGGCCCGTTTAAGGGTATCGATATGGATCGATAAGCGATCGCAGTACGGTATTATGTTATGCTCATGCCCACATTGTTTTAACTTTTAATCGACATATACACGTCAGGTATATTATCGTGAACGTATCCAGCTATAATATTTTATGGTCTTGTATGTACACAAACTAGTTTGAAAAAACAATTTCCAAACAAATACGCGTCGACAGTGTTATGAACTATATATAATAACTGTGCTAAGTTACTTAGAGATGTGTAGGTAGATCACCTTGTCGCCTTCTCGGCGCCCAAACGCATGTGAATAAAACACACACACTACACGTCTTATTATTATTAGTTGTCTGTCGCAATTTATAATGTCCTTATTGAAAATCACGTACCCGACGCATTATTATATATAAATACAATAATAGTAAACAATAATGCTTCGGTGTGTTTTACAATTTTACACTTTGATTGAACAGTTTTCCGAATGAAAAATATATATTGTAGTACAATATTATGATTTTATTTTTTAAGTAGATGTATTATTTAGGTACATGCCTAATTAATTCCTAGCACACATATCATCATCATTATTAAATATTATAATTATTGTTATTATCATCATAATCATCATCCATTTTGCAGACTAGGATAAATGTCGTATGGAAACACTCTTTCCCTCTCCTCTTTTTTCCTCACCAAAGAATATTTCGCATTTTGGTATTATACATTTTTTTTTTATAAAACAATAATATAATATATTATTATATTATGTATATTTGTAGTGTATTATATTATAACATATAGTGGGAAACATTGTACATCCGCGAAATAAACACGTTTCTCGCCACCCGTTTGCTGGCCGTCGATTAGCGTCATTTAAAAAAACATAAAAATGTATATTTATAGAAATCAACTCGTTCGGGAGAGCCACGAATGAGAAAAGAAGCAGTTTCCTATAGCGGAAACCAATCGAAGGTAAACGTGTTATTTAAATACAAATACTCATATAACATATAATAATATCATAACATTACGTATTATTACTACAGAGTATAGGTACACTTCAGATCTATACCCATCTGATTTACATTGGCTTCATCTAACACGTACGCCATCGTGAAACGTACCTGTATATAATAATAATAATAATAACAATAATATAAAATGCCTTAGAGTAAGGTAGGTCTTATCCCATACCTAAGTCCTAGACGAATAATGTTTGCAGTCCCATGAATCTACATTATCGTCACCGTTCACATCGACATAATACAATAATAAATAATGATATAATGAATGATTGTGTCCATTGCAATAATAATGATGTATCAATTGATTTTTTTATTTTAAAATTAGTTCCATCAAATCTTCCAATATTTATGCAAAGAACATTTTTGAAACTGTCCTTATTTTAATTTAATTATAATTTTATAATTAATGTATGTAATTAAGTACACTGGACGTGTCTAAAATTGTTCTATATTCATATTTTCTACGTGCACGATTGTCGATTAATAGTTTCGTGTAATCGGGCTTATATAAATAATATTAGATACAGATAAGCTTGATGGGCAAATACTTAATTAGGGCATGATTTTGTAATTTTTTCGTATAACTGGTAAACTGCACATTTTAGCAAAGGCGAAGACATTAAATGATGGTAAAAAAGTTAATTTTTTAACTCAGCTTTTACCATGGTTAATTTTAAAAAGAATACGTATTAAGTTATCAAAACAAATCTATACACATTAGTCATTACCTACTATTATACATGGCCGGGATTAACACTAATTAATTATTTTTTATTTGGTCACATTGTATACAATTATTTTAAACAAATTCGTTGATTTAATAATTTAGTTGACACTATAATTTGCTTACTAACGTGTAATATATTATGCCTAAACCGCGCAGAAAAGAAAATAATAAGAATAATAATAAGAATAAAAATAATATATTTTATAGGTATTCATAATCTAGTAATGTGTGACTCAAGTTATAGGTAATGAAAAACAATTAATTAACCTCATTTTAACTGAGTTCAGCTGATATTTTTCTCCACGATAACTTTAAACTATTTTAGTTAAATATATAATATTGTTTGTTAAATATTTCCCCATCGTTCTTAACATTGAATTAAATAATTCAATTTTATTTTATACATTAACTTGCCCACCTTGCATTTTAGTACCTACAATCATACAAACACGTGTGTGAAGCTTCGCCCTTTTCATTTAAATAAAAATAATCAAACGTATAATGTTTTTTTAACCTGTACTGCTTTGTAGTCTTGTTTAAATTTTTAAATAATTTAAATATGATTACAATATAATAATATAATATATTAATATCTCATATTGTATTTGTCAAAGATCTTAACAAATCTTAACTCAATTATCTTAACCATTATGACCACATAACCGATAAACTATTGTTATACTAATCGAAAAAAACATCAAAATTTACTACCAATTTATTTTATCAGATAAAAAAAATTGTTATTTATTTAAATAATTTAAAATTTAAATACTGTTACAATAATTAATTATTATATTATGTCATTACACACTTTATAATTTAGTACCTACTACCTATTAGTATTACTACACCACAAATAACGAATTGTACATCATACACATACAAATTGGTCCTGTATAATTATATTATAATAATACAATATAAAATATGATTTTTTTTACACTTTAAAGGACATTTTTTGCAAACAACGTCTCGAAATAAACGTAATTGACGCATATTAAGGTACTTACAATATAGTTAGAATCGATATTCCTTTGTTTTAAATTTACAATTTTGCGGTTGATTCGGAATCGTCTTCAATCGAGCATAACGCTTGAAACGATTGTCTCTTCGGTTTTACTTATAACACGTCATACATTATAATAATATAATAAGCAATCTGGTGTTCAGAGGTCATCGAAAACACGATGTATTTTCAATGTCACGAACTGATGCGACTCTGAAAAATAATAACTTATCTGGAAACGAGATCGAGATTATCAAAAGTTTAGAGGGTATTTCGCATGGGGGAATGTTGTAAATACCTAAGTATAATACTCTCACGAAAAAAAGATTTTCACTATTCATTATATATCCAACGTGATATTTTGCGACAGGATCTTATAATATATTTATTAAATATTATTAAAATCATGCATAGGTCGTTTAAACATAGTCGACAGATTTGTGAGATGAACTTGAGAAACGATCATAATACTATATAATTTTCAGTTACAAATCAAAAATTGTACTACTATTTTTTTTTTATGCAGTTATAATGCATTGAAAGCGCGCGTACCCAATAGGGCTTAGCGGGCTGTGCTCCTCCCCGAAATTTCAGGAAAATTTAAAACGCCATTAGCGTGTTCTGTGAACGTATATAAAATAACGTAAGACGTAAACCGAGTGTAAAGGCTGACTGTAAGTTACGTCCCAAAATAACATTTTGACGTTAATTGGGTCCAGAGTATTTTTCTAACGTTTGTAGGTACCTATTATGAAAATTTCTTTTTATTAATAAAAACACCCTGGAAGTTAAAATTTCAAAATCGCCGTTTTTCAGTTCCACAGTTTGTAAAATTGTAGATGGTTTATCAAACATAATATAATATGATCAACTGCTTTTCATTTTAATTAAATTCTTATAGTTTATTTGAGTTAAAACTAATTCAGATTATTTTTCATCATTATATTATATTATTCATTAGTAGGTACTTTCTACTAAACAGTTATTTTATTATTATTACTTTTTGAAAAACACTTACGGTACAACTCCAACGTATAGTTTCTTTTTTTCAAAAATGTATGAAATTTAAATTTGTAATCACCGATACATTTTAAGGTTTTTTTTTCACTATTCATTAAGTTATTTTTGGTATACGTGCAATCAATAAACGGAAATCGATGAACATAAATAAATAATGTGGAATTTACAGTTCATGTTTCAACAAATATATTTCGGTATTGATCTTAAAATGTATTTTAACGACAGACATTCCTTTGGACCCAATTTGCGTAATAACAAGGGACGTGCAAAAACATTATAATAATGTTATGGGTACCTTTTACTGGGGCACAACTTATACCATTTGTCCTTTAAAATTATTTATATATGAAGGTTGCTGAAAAAGTCTAAAATGGTTATACTGAAGAGTTGTGCTCAAGGCATCAGCATACCGCACTTATTAGGGATCCTTAGCTCCTCTATATATAGTATATATAACGTATTATCAGACACCCCCCCCCCAAAAAAAAAAATCAAAATCAGTGGCTACTCCGATGGACGTACTTGCGCGTAAGTGTATAAGGTAATCGTAATTTAATATCCCGATCGTGTTGAATCGTGACATTGGTTTTTAACTCGACTATGAAAACCTTTTAATATTACTTATCTATATAATATATGCCTATAGCTTTATAATATAATATACTTATAAATATTTTAGTAATGGCGATATCATCGGCGTTTGGCGAGTACACGTAGGTACCTATATGTATATACGTTATTAATTACTAAATGAAATATTATGTCATTTACAAATGTTCAGTCGAAAACAATACTATTATTATTGTAACATTAATTAATAATTAATAGTGAAACATAAATCAGTAATCAGCAACACTGATGATTATATTATATTCAACGGCGTTCGTCGGTGTAATTATTCAGCAATAATATGTATATATAGTACAGGTGTGTAACGAGCATTATTGATATGCAAATTATAATTGTTACCCGGGAAAAGTAACGAACAACTATCAACATTTTAGGATTTTAACGGGCATTATATAATAATGTTCAATAAATGCGTTTTCACACGCCGTTTAAGTTCCATTTACTCACGACTTTTTCCATTTATATTATAATGAAATAATAGATTATTTAAACGCGATCCGCGAGATAAAAAAATATTCAATGCAAGAGTCCACCCACGCGCAGTGAAATCATTATTATTTAGTAGACATGAACTCAAAAAAAAAATTTCCCTCCTGAAATTAGTGTAATTTTCACCGAGCCCTGAAAAATATCACGATCACCGATCACAATATAGATCCCAACACTGAAATACTGACTACTGTAGACTATAACACAATATTAATACAGTGAATTCTCCCAAAGAATACACTTCTGAATAGCGGACGTTTGTTTTGAACAAACTTGGACACTCTGAATAGCAAAGAACTCGAGATTCCAGACACAATTTCAGCAACCGAGAGTGTCCAGCCTATAGAGCATTCACGGTATAATGAGAAGTACCTATATAATATGAGACGTACCGATTATTGATGTACCTAGTACCTATGTGAAATTAAATTATTTTGCAACATGAGCCAAAAAGTTACAGCAAATTGTTACATAGTACAATTTATATCATGATCCTGAATTAATAATAAGTAATAACTAATCAGGTATGAAATCAGAATGACCATCTAATGATTTCATGTAACATACCAAAAAACAGAGTTAAAAAAATAAATATATTTTTCAATATTTCAAGAAGGGTTTCAAGTTTGAAATATTTCAAAGTGAAAATTGTATGTGAAATATTTCATACTCATAACCCTATATACACCTATATACCAGGTGTATACCTGGTGTATATACCAGGTTAATGATCGTTTTCTATAATGTGTTGGTAAAAATTTTTCGGAAAGTCCAGAATTTCTGGGTCATTAGATGAAGGAAGAAGGATTTATTGGAGAAGGGTATAGTAAATTATGGAAAAAAGTCAAGAGTAATAGACATCCCCCCCCACAAAAAAAAAGAAAGAAATTACGAAGAAGCATCACAAAATTATACTTATAATTTACATACACATTTAATATTGTTAATAGATACCTATTGAGCAATGTACAAATATATTTTATACCAACTGAAATTTATTTGTTTTAGTATAAGTCTCATTATAAGCAAATATAAATTACGTACCTATATAGTAATGTTTTTAGTAGGGCTTGAAATCGAAATGAAAACTTTCGATTTTAATTTCAATTTCATTGATTTATTTTTTCTGATGAAATATAAGTTATTATACTTATTACCGACCGATAAACAATATTATAGACCCAACGGTTTATTGTTTAAATATAAATTAATTTTTTTTAAATTTTAAATTCATTTATTTATAAAAATTATAATACAATTACCATTTTGGTATAAATTATGGAATAAAAATATAAATATTGAATAATATTATTAAAAAAATTTTGATTTTGATATTACTTTTGATTTCTTAGATGACTTTTACGATTTTTATAGATATTTTTTTTTTTTTATTAGATAAAAATAGAGTATTTACAGTCTGTAATATTTATATACAATACAATAAGTAAATTTGATACCTAATATTAAGTACATAACATGAAATGGCGGGAGGAGGGAGGCCCGCCAGTGTGGATACCCTCTAACTTGGGGAGAGAGATATTTAAAATCGATTTCAAGTACAGTTTTTTAGAAATTTATAATATCATACTTAATTTTTTCAAATGTATTTTAGTAATGAATATCCATTACAATATATTGTGTCAATCATATTGGACAAATATTTGATGTTATAAATGAAATTTAAAAGCGAGATAAAGTAAATTCCTACGAACCACGTGAGAGAATAATGAGCATTTTCATAAATATTACAAAAAATATTTAAAGAAAATATCATTGAGATGTTTGTAATTTTCAGATATGTGATGTTAGTGTATTATTTATTTTTGTTTTTTTATTATTGATAATAACTGCCTCGGCGACTTAGGCCATTGGCTATAATATATTTAACATTATTGTTACATTAAGAGATAAATTATTACAATAGGTAAAAGCTTATAACTAGTGAATTATTATAATATTCAGAAATGACCAAATTTTTTTTGTTATCGATTTAGTCACTGAAAATATATTTTGACTTTGATCCGCTTTAGGAGCCATAAAATTACATACAATGATACGACTATAATTGTCGATAGTGGCCACTGGGATTAATTTAGGGGTCTACTGAATATATTATAATAATACATTTTAACAAAAGAGAATTGACTTTGAAATCTACTGCAATCTACCATTTGACCACTCCTGGGGTAAAATAATACTTCATCGACAATCCAAAAATTAAAAAATATCGTTAATGGTAAATTATAAAAATAAGATAATAATATTATGTGCACATGAAACAAAATTAGAAATATAAACTTATATAATTCTGAGGTGTAGCAAACATTTTATTGGTTTGTCACAAATAGTCTATTTTAGATATAGTAAATATCCACTGAATTATAAATTCCAAAAGTATGTTAAATAATTATTAAAATGTCAAAGATTAATTGTTTTTGCGAAAATGTAATAATTTTGAGGTATTATCATTTTTCCAATTAATATCGAAATCATAACAATAAGTATAGGTACCTAAGTATGAATTGGATTATTCATTGATTCATTGATAGACAAAAAGGTGGCAATCTCTCCCAGTCGTCAAACTACCAGTCCTAATTACTTCACAGTGAAAAGAGAATAATATATTACAATAATGTACACCTACTGATTTCATAACGGTGTTATATAATGTTTAAATGTTTTATATGATTTTTCTTTCTTCAAATACGTCTTTTTCTGATAGAATAAGTGTTGAAAAGGTTAAAGATTTAATAATATGACACTTTGGATAATTCATTTTTTTTGTTTCTCTCTAAATCGGCCTATAGTAATTACAGGCGCGTATACAGAGGGGGTTTTGGGGTTCCATCACCTCCCACCGAATTTTTTTCCGTGTACGTGCATGAGTAATTATCTATATAAGAGCTATCCCAACAACCATAAAACTTTTTCGAAGGAGTATAAGTAAAATTAGAATAATTTTTGAATGAGGTGAATATTGTCATTGCATACTATATCATACATTTGTACTATATGAAGTAATATAGGGTCGAACTGATGAAAGTTCGAAAAATTGAACAAAAATTTAGGTGGTCGGTTCAAGTTCAAAAGTCGAAAATAGTTTTAACAAACTAAACTAAACCGAACTAAAATAATAAGTTAAAATTTCTAAAATTGATCCAAACTTAAAAATAAATCAGACTCAACAAAAGTTTTGGACAAAAAATCATTCCAGTGTTTATTTTAAATTTGTATTTTGTCTATTTTATTGGCAAACAGTGTTGGGAAAAGATAACCAAAAAATCATCTGGATAAGATAACAGATAATTCATTTAAAATTTACATAGATAACTAGATAAGATAAAATGTAACATCTTTTTTTATCTAGATAAAGATAAAAATACACAATATACATTTATCTAGTTAAAAAATAGATAATTTGTTTTTAAATTATATTATAAATAATGTAATTTATTAGTAATTAATTATTAGGTAATATTTAATAATTAAGAAATCCATAATGTCATTTCTCAACTAAAATAACATACAATTTTAATTTTTAATACAACTTGAATAAAAATAAAATAACAAAATAAAACTGACAATATTTCAGTAAGCATTTTTTTATTTTAACTATAATAATTAATAATATTGGAATTTAGAATCACTACTCGGTTCTCCCAAATTAATGGCTATTTCGGTATTTAAAAATATTCTTATTATTATATTATTTATCTAGATAAATTACAACAGATAAACATTACATTTATCTAGATGTGATAATTAGATGATTTAATTATTTTTATCTAGATGAGATAATTAGATGATTTCATTATTTTTATCTAGATAAGATAATTAAAGAAATAATTTTATCTAGATAATTCCGAACACTGTTGGCAAACATACATTAGTATTTTATACTTGTCTATTATTTTTAATAAACTGGTAAGTCGTAAACAGACTTATGTTAGAACCGTTAAGAGTTTAATTTAATTTAAATTTAAACAGTTTTAAATTGGTCTTTTTGAAATAAAACTAAAAAGTTTGATTCGATATTTGGTTAAAAACTTCGGTTCAGGTTCAGATCGGAATTAAACGAAATGTTGGGTTCGACATACTACAATTAAAAAGTTTGATTTGAGACCATATTTTGAGTTTGACCCAACTCTGATTTTACATATAGGTATTCTACTATTTTATTTAATTTACCTTGTTATTATATTAACTGATAATCATAATTTATAAATTTATAATATACCATTCGGTCACCGCAGCAGTGGAATCCATGGGCCAGTCACGGTGTAAATGCACGATTTAGGTAACGCTGTGCATGAGCGTATTATAGACACAGTAACCATCAATTTATATTTGATTTAATTTACAGTCACGAACGCGCGCGTATGGTATTTCGTTATTGACTTGTAAAAACTTTTTGAAATATCGACGAATATGTTTTATTAATCGATCATTTCCCATTAAACTGTGCTATTATTTTTGTACACCAGTTGACGTGATGTACGCGTATGTGTTGTGGCGGGATCGTAGACCTTGAGGTCATTTCAACCTTCGATCTATTGAAATTTACTGTATTACAAATATCACAAGTATTTTTATTTTTTTTTTTATTTGAGCATTACATAAACGGTAATAAATTATAAAATACCGTCTAATTTGTAATTATGTTCTCAGTATAACGTTAAGATAGAATTCAAGTAACATCGTGCATTTTTTTTTTCAAACCGGAGAGGAATAATATTTTTTTCTTTATATAGGTACGCTTGGAAAAAACGTAATACAATTCGCGTGTTTTAGTCACATTGATTCGTAAGATATGTTTTATATTAATAAATTCTCTAGAAAAATGTTACGAGTAAATAAATATAAGGAATAAAGTCCATTTTCTGTTAAATTAAAAAAATATATATGTAATTTACCACTGTCTATTAGATATATATATATATATAAATATAAAAAAAGTATTCGAAATGTTTTTCCAATCATTGTCAATATAATAAAGAAATGGCTGTAAATTCAATTAATCGCTACTGTCAAAATCCTCCAAATATTGATTGGCCCGGTGTTGGACTTAATAAAAAAAATATTGTCCAAGCAGTCTGCTTCACCCGTCTCAAGTATATTATAATGCTGCAGGTGCAGATGATCAAATTAAGATATTAATTTCGTATTCACTTTCGATATTATATACACCCAGGTTTAAATTATTTTATATTACAAGCTATAGTTATTATTATATAATAATATATTTCAATGTCTATGTTTACTTGGTTTCAAGCGATAATTATAATAACATACTGTATTATATTACTATAGCTACGTAGATACCTAATAAAAAAAATGAACTAATAAATAACTGGTATATTCATATGTTAAAAATACGTGAACAATTTTTTATGTTAATCATATCAAAAGACTATGTGATCCTTTAAAACATATTTTTTTGTAGTATACATTTATTTCATTGCAAAAAAAAATTGTATTTTTACAATTTTTTGTCATCATAAATTTTATTTTATTTTTTTACTTTTTTGGACGAACACATACGTTTTTTATTTCATATTCCGAAGCCAAATATTTTTTGGAGTACTCTAGTACATAAAAATCCAATTTTAAAAGACTATAATTAATTAAAGCTATAGTTGTTAGTATTTTAAGTTAGATGAGCGGAGTAGTGGACCAATATTTTGCAGGGTATACTTTTGCGTCTCTCTACTCCCCTCGTCTAAGCTTTAATACTGACAACTATAATTGACACTACTTGTTCATAGTTCGATTTTTAATTTTTATATCTTGAAATACTACGTAAAATATTCTGCTTTGGTTAATCGACTATAAATATAAAAATATAAAATATTTATTAAAAAAAAATAATAAAAAATAATAACGATAAAATGTCATTAATGATTGTATAATTTTTTTTTTCAAAATTTATCTTTTGCAATGACATTAAATAATGTAAAAAAAAATATTTTCAAAAAAGTTCAGTCTTTTTAAAATAACATTTATAGATAAATAAATGTAATGAATAATTAATTATAATGAATTATAATTCATTTCCATTAAATCCTCAACGAATTACGAATTAATATTATTGTGTTTTATATATTATTATCTAATAAAATGATTTATGACATCGAAATTAATTTCTAAGATTTAGGGGTTCATACTAAATTTGTATTTTATACGTCAAGATTAATCGACATAAAACGAACAAAGTATACATTATCCACGGCTATTGTCTTACACTGCCAGAGTTGATCTATATATATATATATATATATATATATATAGCTAATATAAATATACATGCAAACGTACATTAATTATTTGCATATTTATATTGGTTTTATTACCTTTTTTTGAAATGGTAATAAAATCAATTTCCAACCCGTAAAAAACCAACCGTTTAGATAAGAACGTCAATAAAGCTAATATAGATGGATAAAAGTAATGTACTACTAATATACGTTCAACATAATAAATACATGATATTATAAATCATAGGCGTAAATTCATTGTCTTATAAAAGTGAATACGATAAAAACAAATTACAACCGCAACAAGTCTTAAAAATCTTGAGGACACTTCATAGTAGACTAGTAGAGTTTGCCGTTTAATTTTGTACGATGGCTAATAAAATACATTACATCGAAATTGTATTACATTCTAGTAAATACTTATAGTTAAAAACTTGATAATCCTTTTTTAAACTTTGTGTAGGTATTCCGTATTTTCTAGCTAACAACTTTATAAAGGTTCTCTTTTGTTTTGTTTTTTTAATAGATAAATATTACAAACTTTCTAAAATATTTTATTTGTAGTTATTAAATTCTTTTAAACTCACTAATGATGATTGATGGTGGAAATTACAAATGTTTAAATGTCCCATTATATTTAAACATTTCACGTTCGTTTTAGGAAATTTAACTTTTTTTCACTAATACTAATCTTAATCACCTATATAGTCTATATTTTTTCTATAACTAATTTAATTGTCTATTTCATCATTTTAGACAATTTAAAAATAATGTTAATCATCATTGAAGTATGTTATACGTTATAACATCGGGTTTTCAAAATACCAGTTACTGTGTTAACTGTTAACTATTTATAATAAGCTTCAGATGAAATGTAGACTTCTCATTGTTATCGATCACGAATAGTAGATCATTCATATAATAGTGATATAATAGATCATTCATTAATAGTGATCATTCAGATCACTCACACCTATGGGCTAAACATGGGTGTTAGGTAATAATAATAATATGTCATATGTGAATGTTAAACCTATACATAAAAGTATTGTTTCTATTGCTGATCAATACAATTAGATCCATGTATAATATGCATATCAAACGTAACCTACATATTAATTATTATTTTATCAGTTCGTGTTGATAGGCATGTGTTTATCCAACAGGTACCTACATAATCAAAAAATAATAATATTGGCATGTTCATCAATTGCACCGATTTTTTTAGACTAACTGAAATATATAGGTTCATATTTTGCTCCGGCCATTTTATCAAAAATTAAACATATTATGTACCTTCAATAAATTTCGACAGGAAAATAACAAAACGAAACTACAAATAAAAAAAAATTACGATTTATATATTATTATTATACCATCTATGAGATATTAAAGGTATAATATTTTCCGATATTTAATTTTGATAAAGTATCTAAAATTCAGTTAGTACAAAAAATACAGACAAAATAGTTATATTTTAAAATTTACCCAATGGTAAATCCTGTTACTAATCTACCTAGGTTAAAAATTTGTTTTAAGTCTATAAATTGTCTTACTTAAAAATATAAATGATTGCGAATTTCTTTGATTTGTTGCATTTATTATAAATAATTAAAAACTATAATTTAGTGTTGAAAAAAATTAAACGTAACATAATAATACCTTGAGATGAATAGATTCATGGTTCATTATTATATTGTAGGTATACAGTCGACTCTCGGTAACTCAAACCTTTATAATTCGAAATTCTCAATACCTCGAATAATTACAATTTTAAACTTCAGTATCTTTTCTTGTGAGAAAGTGAATCTAGTTCAGTAGTTAAGTAGATCAAAATGGAAAATTCTTAGGTGTTTTCAAAAGCTTTAAGATAAACAAAAAAAAACAATTGAACAGAAAAGGGGCATTTTTACGCAAAACCAGATTTTGACAAAATTGATTTATTTTATTTGGTGTAACTAAAATATTAATAACCGTTGGTTCTTTAAACTTTCGCAGGATGCTTATATTAAAATATTTTCTACACACTATTAAGTTTTAAAAATATTTTTACGTTTTTTGAGCAATTTGTAGGCATAAGAAATTTGTTTTTTTATTAGTTTTTTTTTTAAATTATTGGCGATCAAAATGTGTTCCCTGTTTAAAAATACTTACAAATATAATACAAGTATCGTTATAAGTTGTTGTTAAAGGAAATTAAAAAAAAGGTTGAGTGCAAATAATTTGTATGGGCGACTAATGTTAGAATTTTCACAAAATTCGTCAGAATTACGAACATTTGAAAATTATTTTGAGTTAGAAATTTATAAAAATTGTTCTATTTTTATCTAAGATTTGAAAAATTAATATAAGATTCCTCATAAGTTTTCCTACATTAAACAAAAAAAGTTTACAATAAACTCAAACCCTCTAGTCTTTTTTTTTTTTAGTTATCCCAAAAAAACAAATTGATTTTGTCGAAAACAAGTTTTGGTTAAAAATCATCGTTGTTCTTTAATTTTTTTATGTTTTTCCCTAAGCTTTTGAAAACTACTGAAGTTGAAAATAAAAACATTATTTCGACCACTCATAGTGTACACAGAAAAAAAAAATTTAACAAAAAAACACATCAATGTAAAATGATCGTTCCGCTCAGAATCTAAAATGTATTAAACAAACAAAAATAATGATTAACCTTAAACAAATCCTTTAAATAAAATAACATGTATACTATTTACTTAGTTGACCCTCCCCCACAGGGAGAACTTTGAGTTAATTTAACGTCTATTAATATTATATTGTTTCATTGTTTCTAACGTATGGTGATTGCATATTAGCATGTAAATCGTAAATGCCTAGGCGTTACAAAGACACAACAAACAATATATCTATGCCACATGCCACAACCTACCTCTTACCTCAATATCGTTCGGTGCAATTGATATACCTATATAGAACCTAACCTATATAGAGCATATACTATTTTTTTTGAATTTCATATTGTTTTGTTTTTACTTATGGTAGGTAGGTACACATAATAAAACGCATTTTCTATAATTAATTTTTGGAAATTTTTTTCTACACTATTTTTCAGTGGGTATGTTCATTTCTGGTTATAGTTTAGCATTCACCCAAATATCTATTATATATTCTGATAAACCATTATATTACTCTATTTATGCATAGTCTATACTCATGCATTTTTGTTGTTGAGAACTATAAGTAAATTTTCCGTTTCTATTCGGATAATAAATTAGTGACAATATCGTTTGAAGTTTATAATGTCAGTATACTAAAGTTATTCTAAGTTACACATTTAAAGTAAATCATTATACTTTATGAAGTGTTTTTGGGAACGAATATAATATTATAATATGTACCTAGGTATGGTTTAGTATACCTATATTGTATATGCCATATGGTATGGTGGTATGTAAATATTATTTCAATAACCAAGAAAATGATGATTGATAAAGAATATTTATGTTTATTAAAAAATAAAAGCCACACGTTTAATTAATTTAAAATAAATTATTTAATAGGTGTAAATTATATTTCATATATGCTATACCTACCTAACATGTAAAATATGATATTAATTTATTTAGTGTCAAATCACCAATTCAATCCGTATGGAGAATATATAATGTGTTTTTAAACATTAAGTACAAATTTATATTCAATTCACGTTATTCATAATACATTTCCTGTTTATCCAAGTGTTATTGTGTAAAAATATACCTACCTATATGATTTAAGAAGACACCAATACACCATAGGTACTTTATTTAATATTACCTATAGAGTATAGGTAGAGGTAATATAAAAATGTTATGACATCAGTCATCAACACATTTAAAACTCTAATGTATATAAGGCACAAAGAAAAATCAAACAGATTTCCAACGTATACATTGATATCATAGGTGATTCACCGAGCACAGAGCATACTCACCTCCTTTTTTTTTTTATCAATAATGCAGTTATTCAAAATCAGAATTTGAATAAATTCATGATTATGAAGGAAAAATGGGCGTGAACATGCGGTTAGTAAATCTCCCTTCAAATATTATGCCTTTATATTCAGTATTTTCATATATTTTGATATCACATCCGATAATATAAGAAAATTAAACTTTTTCTCTTAATTTATAGACTGAGGTTTAGGATGATTTACATAATATACAAAAATATTATTTTATCAGATTTACATCCCGTATAGAGATAAATGTCATGCGGATAGTGTAAGGGGGACTTTCCACTACACATACGGCATACCTACGCCCACGTGTACGTGAGCATAAAAATACTATTCTGTGATTGGATGGTATAATACATGGTAAGCTTTTGGTCTACCAGAATGTTTATACGTTTTTACCACACGATTAACCATGATACCTAAATTGGATCTAATTCAACAATTTCATGTACACGGCTGTATATTGATAACAATATTGACAACGTAAGAGGTAACTAATATATTAGAAATCCTAACCGATTGTGAGACCGTTCATATAGTGAACGAATAACCCGGCCAATAAATGTACATACACGTGAACGTATGTAGTGGAAAGCCCCCTTTAGGTTTTGAGGTTTGGACCCATGTGGGTCAGAACTATGTACCATCATTGTCATTTTAGTAATGCAACTGATTACTGAAGAATAAACATAGCGCATGCAGGTTACAACATTATACGCGAATTATACCTATAATATTGGCTACGAGGTGGCTATAATTGGTTTTTCATTGATGTGATTTGTTTTTATGAATTCGTAAAT
This sequence comes from Macrosiphum euphorbiae, assembly GCA_949089665.1. NCBI lineage: Eukaryota > Metazoa > Arthropoda > Insecta > Hemiptera > Aphididae > Macrosiphum > Macrosiphum euphorbiae. The sequence goes on along the minus strand of CARXXK010000002.1, from coordinate 49,748,926 downwards.
CGAAACCACTTTTCGGAGTAACCAATGAAGCGAGCTAAAATTGTCACTTCATTATTTTTTCGGACAATCTATATTGTATAGAGTGCACTGAAGTAAATAATTATGTCCATTTTCATTATTTTGTGATTAAACCTTGAGCTATAAATGTCGTACCTTTACCATATAAATACATAGTTCTAATGGATTTTACATAAATATTACGCTTTGGTAAACCCTAAGTTTAACTAAGAATTAAAGATTTTCGTATAATACGATTACTTATCATTGAATTCACATTTCATAATTAAATGATTATACAACGCATCTTCCAAAACTCGATCTCTTCTCTAATAATGTGTGACGCATTGACACACGAGTCATAACATTATAAGAAACCTAATAATTTATTGGAGTGTCCGGTTTGAAAATCGTGTGCAAGTGTGCAACTAACTTTATTATACAATGTGCACTACGGATTCGGATAGTATTAGATTTATTTTGTTAGTATTGTGCTGTAGTTTATGTGGCTATAAGGATACATTTTTATTATTTCCAATAGAGATGTAGGTGTCTATAAACTATATTCGTCGGAAAATGTGCGGTTATTAGTTATTTTATATTATTATTTTATTATTTTATTATTATTATTTTAATTCTATTTTTTAACATTGATAATAATAGGTATACCTAGGTTATTATTGTAATCATTGTTTTATATTTTATTTGTGTTGACATGGAGATTGAAGGTGGCAATAATTGAGTCCTAAATATTGTGTTCGTATATTATAATTCTATAAAATATCTACGGATTCATTACTATATTAAGGTATATATATTCAACTTATACTTTTTTAAAATTACAAATAACTTGGTATTACCATAAAATTCAAACCCATTTAAATACGAAATATTACTACTTAATACCATGTTCAAACATCTACGTAATAGGTATAACTAAAAAAATATCATAATTTACACATCATATTATACAAAATAATAATAATTATTCTACTATTCTAGTTTAAAATACATATTAACACTCGTATATGTACACATTGATGTATTGATTATACGTAAATAATAGTCTACTACGGTAATTATACAATTATTTAAAAATAAGCTAAGAATAAGTAGTTATGTTTGAATTATTGTTATATCGAATCCAACCACTATTCAGTGTACCTATAATTTTTTTAATAATGTACCTTAATATTCCTTGTTACATTATTAAAAAAAAAACAACATTGTTGCGCTCTGGTAACGTTTATTGTGTTAATAGAAATATATTCATGATTCATACATCCTATAATATCATAGAGGTGGCCAGAATCGTTTAATAGAGGGACCAGTTCACATAATTTTATAGCTATCATTTACGTCATGACGCCACCATGATGACGGCTTAAAAATATATCGAATGGAGGTATAGGTAGTGTTTGAAGTATGAGAAATATTTCATGAAATATTTCACAAAAACGTGAAACATTGAAATTTTTTTAAACACAAATAAAAACACAATTTGTTTATTTTTTTAACACAATGTTCAGTGTTCTAAATTCTAATGTCGGAATTCAGTAAGTATACAATATACATGTATAATATTGTATACCTACTTGTATCATTTAAACATTAAAATATTTAAAAATTTTGAATACCAATTTAAATGTATAATACCAAAGGTTAGGTATACATACAGGTGCCATATAGTGATGAAGGTAATTTATGACAATTATATGTAAATATAAAACTTATTTAAAAATAAAACAAAATATATTAAAATACTGAAATATTTCACATATTTTGAAATATTTCATGAAATATTTCACGAAATATTTCATTTTTTTAAATTTCATGAAATTTTCAAACACTAGGTATAGGTATACTGGTGCAATAATATATAGTCATATACTAATATATATTATTATGTACTGTCATATAAAACGTATGTCCGTTTCCCGTGGTACACGTCAATATTTTTGTATAAGTATCCTCGAGTATCAGTTTCATTGCATTAACGAATTACTAATGGTAATGGCTATAATGTACATTGTTTAATGGCTAATGAGTAATGTGTAAACAAGAAGTGTATACAAAATACAGGTACTATAGTTCAGAGATAAAATCTGCTTTAATCGAGGACTTAATACAATAATACTATCATCCTTGTATGACGAATTATTTTTAAAAAATCGGGATGGTATATTTTCAGGTACCTACCTATAATAATATTGATGTATAGCCCCGTACAGTTACAAGTGTTCTGTATTATACAATTTGATAAAAATGTGTTGTATGCACCTAGGTATATAATAAGTATGGCAGATATTTCTTGTATTTATAACCAGTTGGCAGGCAAAAATTCTAATAGAGTTATAAAAGCCAGTTATGATGATGATGATAACCATAAATACGGACTTGTAGGTATATATGAGACTTACATTGAACTTATAAAATATACTTAAACCAAGTAATGGCTTTTAAATTAATTATAAACATATTAATATAAACCAAACTGTTAACTATTTAAAAAATTTGTTTTCTAAAAAACAGATTATAATTTAATTTAATGTGAATTGCTGAGGAAGTTCACTGATGATTTAATCAAATCATTACAACATTCGTTTGATCAATAAAAAGATTTTCCCGAAACTGTTTGCTATACGTTATTCAATTTGTCAAATATACACACACATTGCTAATTTAATATTTTAGTAAATAATATCGTAATCGGTTATAAATTTATAATATATAGGTATCTATTTTAAGAAATAATAGGTACATTATACTGAAATTAGTAGATATAAAATTAGTAATACAAGTGAAAATTGAGTAAAAACTCATTCCTCTGACATATAGCATATTATTATAACACTATTATTTATTTATTTTATTTATTGAAATCATTCAATGTATAGAAAATATATGGGAATGTTGGGCATTCTTTATTTTTCATAAAGAAAATTATAATGTAGAAACGTAGGTACCCTATAGGTACTGAAATTTGTATAACAGTATAATAGGTACCATTAATAAGGGGAAATGGGTGTGCTTAGCACCCCCAAATTTGTTCATGTTAATTTACATTTTAAGCTGATTTCCATAACCATAAAATAACATGTAAAAAAATAGAAGGGTTTTAGCATCCCCAGATTTTTCATTGAAATTGTGCCCCTGATAGGTAGTCTAGATAGGAACCTAGTACCTACAATGTCCTACATACATAAATCAGATATTTTTAAAATTATATTTGCTTATAATAATAATTGCTCTAATTTATCATTATTAGAAAAAAAATATTTATTCATCTGTTTAATTTTTAATTTTTACGTTTTGATCAAATTTATGGGTACTTTAGTATATTGCCTTTATTACATCCCCAATAGGTAGGTTACCAAATAATATGAATAATTTAAACGATGAACTTTAAAAATAAAACCTGTTGCAATCAAATGGTGAATGTTTCTAGCTTCCGAAATTTCAAGAATAATACCATAATAATTATTACAACACATTATTATAATATGATTAACAGCGTTAACAATGTAGCAGTACGTAGCCTATATGGTGCTATACCTATAGGTAGGTACCTATACATATTATACAATGTAATATGCGACGTAATCTGCATGGACCGCATTCGAGAATTCGGACAAAACCCCATAATGGGCATAGGTAATAGAAATGGAATTGTGTTTAACGAACGAGACGCATAAAGTCCATATTTTTGACATAAAGTACCTAGATTTGAATAATTGCTTGTTCTTTTTTGAAATTAATGGCAGATGGTTAAAAAGAGTAAATCACCTGCACGACGCGCGCGCTGCTGTCATCCGCAACGCGCGTGCAAACGACGACTCGACGACCGAATTAAACCAGTATTTTACATATTATTATTATATTATTATTCACACACATCATCTGCGTAATTATTTCGAAACTCTCCGCCAAAACTTCTAAATACGTTGCCTTGCTACCGCGAAAACCATTGACGAAAACAAAAAAACCCACGATTTAGACAACTGCGACACGGCTGCAGGATTTTCGGGAAAAGCGGTGATTGGCCCGGCAAACCGAAATTATATTAATATCAATAGCGAAATAAACAATATTCTTACGATGGGCGGGCCAATGAGGTTTACTCGGAATTTTACGATGTTTGCGATGACCGTCGGGACGTCGACGCCGAACGAGAGGAGGTTTATAAGCACATTTATAGGTACCTAACCTAACCAGCCGTGGTATAGACCTATTATAACTTCAGTGTCCAAAAGTATAAACGAAGTTTGAATCGTTTCCAGAAATGACATTATTAAACTTTGAAAATTTTAGGTGAATTCTAAAAATGTATATTTTTTACGCGTATAGAGCTAACATATTGTATTAAACTAAATGTGTACACTTTTCGACTTTTGTAATATATTATTGGCGAGTATGATAAACATAAACACGAATGTTACACCGTGACAGACTTTGCGTAATTATAATTTTTCGATCAAATATATTTTCGAACAATCGAATAAAATTTATCATCGTAAACTTGACCGACTTTTATACATAAACTATATAGTTACCAACTATATATTATTATTATATAAAATACTCGATTTATAATATTATATAAAATACACGAGTTATGTTGGTTGTGTCGACATTTCTCGAAAACGATATTATAGGTACCTATATTACTATTATAATAATAAATTACAAACACGTCGTAGGTAGTTAGGTACTTACACAGCCGTACAGGTAATATAGTTTAAATAATATTATTTTATAATTAGTATATTAGATAGGTCTAAACGTCTTTGTCGGTTTTATAATAATATGCTTACAATAGGACATGGGTATTTTGTAACTTAAGACGAACTTTATAGGAACCTACCAACCAATTATAAAATTGAAAATTGAAAATATTATAAACTAGGAAATATAGACATTATGCGTTATAACTGAGATCTTTCGTTGTAGATTATAGAGATCGAAGTAGGTATAGTATCTGTAGTGGAAAATTCGGTTGAGTAGATATTATAAATATAATATAATAATATTTTGTTTTTACGAAATCTGACATCGGTAAAGAACAAAATGTGTAGGCGTATAATATTATATTGTTTATTATGTACCTAGTTAATTAATATAATAATAATTATTATTATTTAAACATGCGGATAAAAAAAAATTAATTATATACCAAACAGCCGAGCAAACAGCATTACATAAAGGTTTATTTTTTATACTCACTTTAATAATATTGTCTTGCAGCGAAGGTAGGTAAGTGCGTTTTTTATACGCTACCGGCACGTTTAAACATCTAACGGCTTTTTGAAAAGTTCGTAATAATGTTTTTCGTGCGATGAACAATCTTGTCGCCTTCGAGAGGGTTTCTTTCGCCGTACGGTCAAACCTATGAGTCATATATAGGCGCGATCGACGGATAAAAAAAAAAAAATGGTAAAACGTAGAAGAAATTAAATCTAATCGAAAAATTAAATAATAACTCGACACGAATAACTTTTTTTCATATAATATAATATTATAATGTCGTTGGGGGGGCACTCGATCGCGGAAACCGTTTGTGAGCGCGCGAAATCGTTGTTTTTTTGTTTTTGCGTGTTGCGCGGGTACCTAGTTCTCGACTCGGCCGTCAAAATTTCGATAAAATTCCGAAAGATAACAAACCGAAACGCAAAAACAACTGTACAGACGACGGCCACGGCAAAAACAACAACAACAACAACAACGACGACGACGACGAAAAATAATAATAATAACGTAAAATAATATCGGTGTGATATAAATGTTATATTATTATATCGTATTATAATTATACTATACTATTAAAATAATAATAATATCTATTTGTATTTTTTCCAAATATTATCACACAGGTATAATATTATTATTATTATCACTCGGGTATTTTATAACCACAGGTAAACACTCGCCAAGAGCGGTATAAAAAGCGCGCGCGGCGACCAGACGACGACGACGACGGTTGTACGACAACGACGGCAACGGTGACACGGCCAAGAGCAAGTCGGCACACGGCGCGCGCAGTGACGGCGACGTGACGGCAATGTGTTCGGTCAGCCGATTGAGAGGGAAAAAAAAAGTGAAATAGAAAAAGAAAAAATATTTTACCGCCGACGCCGCCGCGGACCACTGTGAAAACCACCCCCCCAAAATCCAATCTCGTCTGTCTCGGGCGGCGGTGACTCTTCTGGCCTACCTTGGAACGCGTATAATAATAATAATAATATTATATTATTATTATTATATTACAATATACATATATATTACGCACACGCACGATCATACAGAGATACGTAATTTATTATTATTATTATAATTGTGTGTGTTGTGCGTGCGCGAACGTTCAACGAGTGTATAATATATGTAAACAAATTATTATTATACTATTATAATGTAAAGTGACGACGACGACAACGACGACGAAGATTAAACCGAAATTGTATTTCAATCGTATTTCATTATTATTGTAATATAATACTTGGCTATATAATATTATTATACAGCGTGATTCACCGAGCACCAGGTCCGTAGCTCGACCACATTGTGAAGGGGGGCATAATACAATTGCATGATTGTATAAAATTGTGTTGATTTTATGAATCTGATATTTTAAAATAATTTATAATTATAACTAATAATATTATGAAATGTACTTTGATTGATGATATACCTACTACCTAGTTATCATTTTATAGATTTATTTTATAGAATCTACCCATATTATGAAAAATAGGTAGTTGGTGGTAATAATTAATACTATTATACAAGACTAATATTTAATACAGTTACAATACCCTGTTTGAATTCAAATTTAATTCTTTCAAAAAATTTGGTTTTTTTTTCAATTTTTATTCAAATGCCAATATTGTAAAAAGTTAAATAGCCTATCATGAGTTGTCGACTGTCCCTGTGCCCTGAGAGTTTTCGATTCGTGTTAAGCAGGAAAAATTTGATTCACTAACCACTGAGCTGCATCCGAACACTTCATAGTTGATATAAACACTTCGTAATTAATGCTTTACGTTGTTTATATAGTGTTGCCTGATAGATTGTCGGTTCTATCTTCTATGTCCACAAGGCACGGACAGCCTATGACGACAAATCATCTTATCGGTACGCGATTACGCGTTTAAATGGTACGCAGTTAATCGTCAAAATCTTTAACTATTTTTAATCGCAGTGAAAATCCCATTGAAGAATGTTGCTGTAAAAGAACCCACGTACATTAAGCCAGGGGGAGGGGGAAATATCTAGGCTACAGCGACCGGCCAAGCACACTCATGGGGCTCACTCCTATTTTTTTCAACTTCAATAATGCAGTTTGGCGATATCTGATTTTGGAATTTAATTATAATTTTCATATATAATTTTAAATTCTTAAGATTTTATCGGTACTACTCAAGCATTGCCATATGGAGGTACAAACCTCTATTTCTAAAATCAAAACTGGAACGAGTAGACTTTGAGTTATTTAACTATAGACACTTAGTGTCCAAATGCAAAGGCTATAGTAATTTGAATATTTTAGTGAATAATATTAATCCATTAAAATCTATTAATCTACCAAAATATGGCATAAGTCTTCAGGTATATTTAAAATGTTTAATAAATTCATCATTAAATGAAAAACGGGAGTATGCCTGGTGATTGGTGAATCACCCTGTAGTAGTACACTAGTACCTATATTATATTAGTGTTATTCATACCTATTTTGATCAATAAACAGGTGGTTGAGGCGTGTTTCTATATTTACATTGTGTAAAGGTTATTTGTTTAAACAGAGTTAACGGATTTTTGATATTTTCACGGCGCAAATGATGCATATTGCATACCTACAACTGTATTCAGGTATAGGACGGTATAATTTAAGACATTCGGTGAAATTTACCAATGTCGTTAACTCGTACTCGTCACTGATAAATTTAAATTATATTATATAATATAGAGCTATATAAATTACAATCTACCTATCTATTCAGTATTCATCGCTGAAAGCCTGAAACCATCATATTTCAATATTATAATATGGAATTATAATATTGTAGGTGAGTGTTGATCGTATTATATAATGTTGTATATTATTCTTACCATTTGTTGCAAGCAATAGACAATTTTTTAGATTCTGAGAGGTGCGATGAATGTATTGATTTTACAATGATGTGTGTTTGTTTTTATTTCTTAACATTTTTTTTTTGTGTGTCTGTCATCACCGATTGGAGCAGTAAAACTGCTTATTTATTTTTGAAGTATAAGAAAAAATAATTGTCGTAGAATTAAATTTCGACTTTTACAAATATTATGACTAGGTACGGCTATAGTATAGGTACATACCTGATACCTACTATTACTATCGTTGAATCCGTAGTGGTTTCATAACGCGTAAGGCATTACCTATATTATAAAATAACTAGAGTTGTTTGCTAACATTTGTCTTTGTTTTAATGAAATATCTATCTAGCTAGCTTACTATTAGAAACTAGTAACTACGATAGTACGATATAGATAATATATCACCCATTAGTATATTATATACGATAATATTGTATATTAATTATATTATATGCCTTAAACATCTGAGTGAAATAGTGAATATATTATTATGTCCATCAGTCCATGGGCCATGAAGGGACTGTTGAATATTTCTCTCCATATCCTTAATTTTGATTTTATTTCAGTATAATATATAATACGCCGCATCCAGTTCATGACGCGCGATTATCTACTCAAACAGCAGGAGTAATTAGAGTTACTTTAAACAACTCAATCTTAAGTTTTCTTTAAGGCTTAACCTAGAATTACAAAAAAAAATTAATGTATTCTAGAGCCTGTAGACAACAGTTATGATTTCTTAAAAAGAACTTACGATCTGCTATATATAGTTCATTGTTTCCCAATCCGCGAGGGCGATAATTATTTTCGGAGGGGATGAGGCGTGAGATTTAATTTAATTAAAAACAATTACAAGGTAAAATCGAAGAGGTCGGCCTATACACAATTCCGGGGTCGTATTAAAATATTTTTAATACGGTAGGGGGAAGGAAGTGAGTTTCTACAAATCTAAAAAGGATTTGTAAAGTGAAAAAGGTTGAGAACCTCTGCTATAGTCCATACGTAAATTATGTTATATATTAATATATTATAATGTGCTGTATGCATAATATATTTTTGTTTTTTGGCTCAACTGATTAATGATGATTATAGAAGTGCTAGACCAAGGTCATTACTGTCCTGGGACTATATCTATATGTATTATAGCCTCTATATTGGTATGCTGAAAACAATTTTCCCGAACAGGTTCTCTCAATTCACAAACAATATACGAGTTTCTAGAATTAATAAAATAAGAAAGAATTAAAATCCTGAAATTACAAATTATAATATTTTTATTTATAACTATAGGGCTCAGATTTTAATGTATTTGCATATTTTTACTGGTTGATAATATTGTATCATAGGCTCATAATTTACAATATATGTACCTACGATGGTGAGGTATGATTAAAAATAAGAATTCTGTTGGATCATATTTCTGCATATTTGAATGAGTATACTTACTTTTTATTTTTTTAGATCATATTGTACAATCTTAAATTCATACTTTTTACTACATTTATTTTAGTCTTTTTTATAGCATATATGTATGTTGCAAATTAATTGAAAACTTACGTAATTACAACTTCGTGAAAAAAATCTAACAATTATTTTACTAAAAACTGCCAATTTTAGTAGAGTAAACAAGAAAAATCAATGTAGTTATATACAGTTAGAAATCTGTAGTGGATTCAACAAGTGTTAGTGGCAATTTGATACAGTGTTGTGTATCGATTAAGATCTGAGAGAAGCTTGGCGTTAATTTCACATTAAACGATAGGTAGTTAAAACAATTATTATTCATTGATATAGTAAAACTCATAATGATTGTATTATATTATAGTGGTTAATACAACACCAGTACATATTAAAATAAGTTTACTGTTTATTACTTATAACTTATAAGTTATAACCTTAACAAACAAAACAATGATTAAAGTTTATGAAAAATGTCTAATTTTAATTTTTAAGTCGTTACAAAATGACTCATAACTATTTAAAAACTACATTTTTAAAGCAAAAATATAACCTTTTATTGTTATTGTTTTTTAATTTACTTACTTTTTTTTTAATAACAATATCAATTTTGATTTCCTTATTCCAAAATAAAATATATTTTTGTTAATTTGACATAATCAATTAATACTTAACAAATTATTCTTTTACTATATTATTTTATTTTTGAAGCTTACTTTAATTTATGTACTATTTTTGGAATTTATAATTAATAAAATATATGAATCAATAGATATTGCTGTAACCGGTTTTATGTATTATGTTACCTAATTTAAAACCAAAATAATAGGTACTTTTTTTTTTAATAAAATGTGGGGTTTTAGTGAGTATAATATATTTTGGACATTTTGAGTGCATAAAAGTATATTTTTTTTATAACATAAAAATAATAATAATAATGATTTGTGATTTTGTGATTTCTTAGTGTAGTTCTAGTCTGTACCTATTGTAGTCATATTTTTTAGTTTATTACCATTTACCATTAAGTTTTGTTATATATTATTATAATAATATAGTGTGTAGTATTGTTCGTCTATATAATATTACGAGGGTATCTTTTAAAACTTTTCCTTTTTCTGGGAGGGAAGTCGTTCAGAAATGAAACTGATATCACCAGTCAGGTTACAGACTGGTTTGGTAGAAATTACACACATTTTTACAGAAAGGGTTTGAAGAAACTTATGCCACGTTACCAAAAATGTATACAACACTATATGGAAAAATAATTTATATCCAGCAGTTAAATCAATGCATTTGTTTTAAGTTCATACAATATTTTTAAAATTGTACTGAAATTTTTGTTAGTTTCCTAAAAAAACTTAATTTTTGCATTCCCTCGTAGGTACCTACTAATTCAATATTTTTAGTCTAATATTAAATTACATAATTATTGTTGTTTTTGTTCATAATTAGGTATAGGTATTAATAAGTATATGTTTTATATATACGTCGTAAATATAAATTAATAAACATTTTTTGTTATTTGAATATTAGCTATTTATTTTATATTTAATTAATAACCCATTTATTGCATTACAACAACATCTGTCAATTTAATGTCACTTTAGATTGGCAAATGATATGGAAAATGTTATGGTGTTTATGGTATCCTATGACTTAATAAGCACGACGCCTATAACAGGGTGTGACCGTCAATGTGTTAATTAGTATTTAATACCAAAGTATTTTAGAATTAAAATATAACATATTTTTATTTATCTTCATTTTTCAGTATAAAATTGTGTAGGTACAAAGTAATAAGTACAAAATAGATTTTCTAACTGTTTTGTACAATCAAATAAGTAAAATAAAAAAGTATATGAAAAATAAAATTAAAAAGGGTGGGCAAGTGAGTGTCGATCTGCTGTACAGTGGGTTACAAGTGGGTCACTGTAATTAAATTCAATGATATAATATCATTGTAGGTAAACGAAAAAGGATTCTGAATGGAGATATGGTTTGTCAGTGTGGATATTTTATATTATATTTAATATTTTACTTATTATTAATAAGGTAGACTTGTATTACATTTTCACGCTTTGTTACCCAACAAATAACATTTTATTGAGATTTATAGAAAAAAAAAATCGAGTGAATATATATTAGTGATTGTATAATTTGAACTTACAACTCTCATAAAAATTTAATTTGAATTTCCAGTAGACATTAACATAAAATAATTTGCGAATTTTCGTGATTTTTACAAACAATTTTTTTCAAAATTCAAACTTAAGGTAAATGCTTAAAAAAAAAATCGTGACTGTATTTTTTAAATACCATTGTAACTAACTATTAGGAGTCTTAAACTTATTACATTTTCAAGCTTTTTGAAGAATTAATTTACAAAATCGACCAAAAGAATAAAATTTGATTGACATTTATAGAAAAATAAAACTAAAAAAATTGGAAACTGAGAATTTCCTTAAAGAGCTCGAATATTAAAATATTTTGAAAATTTGATCGTGTACAGAAAAATATGCTAATATTGACATTCAGTGAAAATGTCATGAATCTACTGTCATTTGTCGTAGAGTTATACTAAATACATACTTTTTGTTGTTATTTAATTATATAATATATATTCAATATTGTATTAGTATTTATGTAATATATATACATTGTACTTCAGTACTTGTAATTTAGAGAAAAATATAAGGAAAAAAGTAAATAAGTATCTATATACCTACTTATATAAAAATAAAAATAGATTCAAGATACCATCTAAACTTCTTATCTAATTTAAAGATTTTTTAAAGTAGTGGTATGGGATGTAAATTAATTAGTAGGATAGGTACCTATATTAGTTTTATGTTAACAATTTTAACACTCCATGAAAATTAGATTTTGATGCTCCTATGGTTATATAGGTATGTATTAGGAATATGGAATATAATATATAAATATGTATAAGGATATTATAATAAATATATTATATTTAATCGTTGTAGTCCGATCCACTGTTAATAAATTGGTATAATATTCGTGCGTACTTGTGTATAGCCATATAATAGGTAGGTACATAATATAAATGTATAATATCGTCGCCATTATATTATTATAATATAATAATTAATATTATGTATAGGCACTGAATAAAAAGGATACGACTCGAGCATAATGTAATATAAATTAGCTATATACGTTCACAGCACGCAGAGCATACGATTATAATAAATTTATATATTAATATAATATAATATAATAATATATTGTCCGTATAAAGGATGTTTCACCAAGCTTACTAAGTAAGTATTAAGTGAATCGCTAAATGCAGAAAGGACACATTTCCAAGTTTTAAAGTTTTTCAGGAAGCACAAAAAACTTAATATTTTTAAAAAAAAATGAATTACAAATTGTATGTTATAGAATAATATAGTTTAAGGCATGGTATACATGTTTCTACAATCACTTAAATAAATATAATTAAACTGTAGGTATCTGAAGGACTTTAAGGTTGTGGACATGAGCCGTTTATGCTTCAAATTACCATTTATATTTCGAAAATAACCGTTTTCGTATAAATAAGTAGCTTTAATATGCATAAATATTAAAATGACATTATTAAATAATATGCAGTAGATTATATATACTAATAATGAGTCACAAATATTTGATTTTTTTTTTAATAATTAGAAATGTAATTATATAAATATCTTATGTTCTATTTTGCCTTCCTTGAGGTGTCTCAGTTTGTAACGAAAAAATATAATTCCAAAATGATTGCAATGCTGCCTCTGGAATATATTTCCCTAGTTGCTTCAAATCTTTCATTTTGCTTTCAAGAATTGGTAAGCTTGAAGTATAAACTAGTGTTTTTGGGTGTTGTATGGGCATTGCATTGTTTTTTCTTAATTTGAAATGATTTGATATTATTCCGTCAATAAATTCACTTGCCTTAATTATTCCACATTTTTCCGATACACATTCAAAATAATGGTACTTAGAAATTAAAAATTTTTCTATTGTACGACGTTGTTTCAATGTTTTATTACGGCTTAAACATTCTAATGCGTTAGTATTTTTAATATAAAATTGTGGAAACCACATTTGATAGAAAATAAATCATACTTTTATCAACTAGAAACACTGAAAATTTTTCTGGATTTCTTGATGATTTTAAAATAAGTTCTATATAGTCTTCTAAAGTGTACAGACGATCCACTCTGTTCAGTTGTTTTTTTATCAATGCAAAGTCACGATCACACGGCAAAAACGAGTGTCCTCTTTGTGGAAAAAACACCTGAACTTTTTTGAATTTTTGAATTTCAACTAAGGCCATAATCATTCTGAGTAATGCGTGGTTTTTTATTTGCCCAGCACAATTGTCACAAAACAAATGCAATTCCTCAACATCATCATCAACAAAACTATTAATATAGTGAACCAAAAAAGAGCATACATCATTTGGTGTTTTTCTTGCTGTTGCCTCATGATAAACATAACAAAATAAATTATTCGTGTTTAAATAATTATGAATACCAAAAGTATTGACAGATAATTGACGATAATAATATACTTCCTGCACCGGTATTTTAGGTAAGTCAACTACAGCCATAAAATCAAAGCAAAGACCTAACACTTTTTTATTCTGTTGAGAAATCTCTATTGTTTTTTTAATATTATTATACAATTTTTTGCTTCTATGTTTATGAAAATATGAACTAATAATTCCGCAGCAGCAACTCTTTTTGCTAAAAGAAATTTATAAATAGAACAATATTACATGTCATACAATAAAGTGATTTCAGGAAGATTAGGTTTGATAATATTAATAAAGTATAATTTTGATGCAAAAAGGTTACATGTCCAGGACATGTGCCTTTTCTGCAATTAACGAAATTTTAAATTATTTTTAACGGGGATCTATTTAATAGGACATGTGCCTTGTGCACAAAACCATGTATTTATCAATATTAAATTCGATTATGCAATAAAGTGATTTTTGTAAAATATTGGACATGTGCCCTTTCTGCATTTAGCAATTATAATAAATTTATATATTAATATAATATAATATAATAATATATTGTCCGTATAAAGGATGTTTCACCAAGCTTACTTACATTTTACTTTTAGCATTTATTCCAATTTTGATTTTTGAAAAAATAACTGATGCACTTTGGTAAATACAATTAATAGTTTTAATCATTATTATAAATTCATTTAATGCATTTGGTTATGCTATAATCTATTAGGTGGTCACTTAAATATTAGCATCGAAAATTATATAATATATTCAAGAATTTCTTGAGCTCACGGCTCAGTAAATAGTACAGCATATAATAAAATTGTTGGTTAGAATATAATATATAGATAAACATAATATTACATTTATAGCCAAGATATAGATATAGGATACATGTAAAACACATGGCTAAAAAACCATAATGTAAATGGTTTTCCATGATATTCCCAAACGCATAGTTTTTTCTCTTTCACTCTATCTTGTTCTCATGAACAGTAGGCAGGGTGGTGTGGTATGCGCTGTCTATTAGTTATTATAGGTCTATTATAGTTGTTGATAAGTAATTATAAAAACAGGAATGATATCAAAATATTTTAAAAAAATGGCGGGAGATTTAAAAGCTGCCCACTTTATGTTTATTTATATTTTTTATGGTTTTTGGCGTATATAGTGGCCGTAGGTAGTGATAGGTTTAATGTTTATTATTTGTTTATTAACAATACGTTATTCGTTTTGATTATCCTGAAATTTGAAGTAGAATTCTAATAAAACGTATAAGTATCTGGTAGAAAGATATTATTATAATCACTATGTTTTAACCAATATTTTAGCTTAATAAGTTGTGAGGCGTATCTACTAGGTATATTATAATACATTGAAATATTATTAAGTATACCTAATTGATAAATTTAACCATATTATTACCTATGTAGGTGTTTAAGTTATACGAGTTAAATGAAAAATTTTAAGAATATGTTAAGCCTCAAAAGTATAAGGACATTTAATTATGATGACTAGGCTGAAAAAATAGTAACACTTATGCTTCCCGATAAATCTACGACCTGCAATTTAGGAGACAAAATGGATACATTTCCACGATATTATTCAAATTGGCCACACAATGTTCGTGTTTGAAGAATCACTGTTACTTTTGAATATTAATACCAAACCTCGACAGTATTAATATGACTTATGAACATCACAAAATGTGTTATATACCTCCCCAAACACGAGAAATCCAGGGGTTTTCCGTGCCCCTGCTGGAGAAACGTTTCCCAGCACTCCTTCTGCCAACTTTTGATCAAGTACCTATAATTTTTTTATACAGTTATATGTATTTTTTTAGATTGCACACTACAATAATACAAAAAAATTACATTTATTATTGTAAATTTATTGGCTAAAAAAAATTGAAGGGATGTAGGTACAAAATGTTGTGGAAAATAATTTACATAATAATGTAATTATTATTGGAATTCGAAAGTGGCAGTGCTGGAAAAACGGAGCTGTTTCTGAAGACATTATCGTATACCAAAAGCAGTAAACATCAAAATGGTTCTATTTTGTTTTTGTTTTCGGCAACTTTTGTTTGCTTAGTTGTTTGCTCGGCGTAAGCTAATAAAGACGCAATAATTTAAATTTGAAAATATTAAAAAAAAAAATTAAATATCTTTTCATTGTCAGCAATTAAAACTATAATTATTATCATCACACACGTGTTTGCATGTCTGGTCACTTTGGCAATAGCCAATAGCCAAACTTGAAAATTTAAATTTACTTAAAACTAATTTTCAGAGTTCTTTTTTTTATGTAGAACTGATTGTATTTTTGTCAATCAACAATAATATATTATATTATATGTCACTATAAGCTAAACAATTTTTTGGTCGGTTATATTTATTACCATTTTTGAGTACCTAAGACAACTAACGAGATATTTAATAATTTCTGTTTTAATTCAGGTTTTGTTAAGTAACTGAGACAAATTTGTTTCAATGAAGAAAATGTAAATATCGTAGACATTCGTAGTAATCAACTTAAAAAGTTATTTTAAAAAAAATTTTAACCACCTAGTACCTATAGCCAATTAATTGTATAACTAACATAATAACTTAACTATAAAAGTATCCGTTGTAATAAATTTGTAACAACCAAGCTTTTTCCTGTTAATATAAAAATGAATAGGTACGTTAATTTGAAATCATGTTGATGTAGGTAGTTAAAACTAAGTAATCACTGTATATATTTTACAAATACAAATGGACAAAGAGTTTTAAATATAAATTATCAAATAAATACGCGTTGTTTAATTTAGTTAACAAAAACGTGTAATTTCCAAAACCACAGCTGATAGTGCTGGCAATAAAAATGAATAGATAAAAAGTACCTATTTAATATATTTTGTAAGTTGAAATTATTTTTTCCATGTATATCTACAATTAATTGTAGTTAAAACGAATTAATTCAAAGTTGGTTGTTCACTATCTGCATATAGGTACCTACAATGGTTTTAAATACAAATAAACAAATAATTAATATTCTTTGATTTTAGTTGACAGTTGACATAAATAACGTGTAATTGCCTACACCACTACATATAGATATTGTGTGCAAAGAATAATAAATAATAATAACAAGGAATATTATTTAACGAACAAATATATTAAGTGTGAAAAAAACTAGTTGGTAAAAAACACTTGGTTTACAAATTTTGAGTTAAGTTAGGTTTTACCTAGTATTTTTCTCCGTTATAGTTTCAATCTTTTCTAGTTAAATTTATTGTTTGACAGGTACAATTATGAACTATTACAGCTTAATGTTCTCGACGTTTACTTTACCAACTAGATTAAATTGTTTTCATTAACTTGCCAAAATGTATACTATTAGTTATTACTACGTTCATGAACAGTACACAGTACACACATCAAAATACATACATTTTGGTGGTTTCCGAGCGTATTCCTATAACCACGCGTGAGTGATAATAATATTATTAAATACTTCACCAAGTCGTTAAAATAATGTCACGACCGAATAAAATAACCATATTACACCACTATAATATATTATATTATTATGGTGTCTTTCACAGTTTCACATTATTCAACCGGTGCGTAGTAGGCAGCAGTAATTGCAATAATTATGTTTTATCGTCAAGCAGCGGCCTGCGGTACATATTATATTATGTACTTACAGCAGTAGTTGGGATTTTTCACAGGTAGCACATTATAAATTGGATCATAAATTCAGAGGAAAAAGAATAACATTTTTAACGTCTTCGCTGGTCCACTAAAGCAGCTGCAACGTTCGGACACATCCATATAAATACACTCCACTGCTGCAGGTTAAGCACATGTAAAACTGTTTGAATTATAAGCCGGTATTTGGAACAATGTGAAAATTTAACTCTTCGTTATATATTATTATTATTATAATCATATCACATATTATTGTGATAGGTCAAACTTCGATTTTCACGATTTCTAATTCGAACTTTATCTTTCCTCGAATTGTTTGAAACCGAATTATTTTTTACTCGATTTTTTTTTCGAACTATTCAGACATTATGAACTTTCAAACTTGAATCGGATAACGACACGATTACAAAATCGTGAAACTGAAAAGGGTCATATGGGAAATTAAAACAATATTCTAGTGTAGGGCAATCTATGTTTTATAAACTATAAATTAAATTTATATAATAGCAGGTAGGTATCGATATATATCGACTTGATTTTTCACGAACTGTTCAAAATGTTTGAGATTGAAGAATTTGGTTTTGAGTATAAATTTCCAACAAACTTCAAACTGTTCGAATTTATCAAAGTTCGGGGTGTTTAAGAGTTCGAGAAGTTAGAGAACCCATCCCTAGGGATATGTATGTGTTACATTAAGTTTAAAATAACGAGTTGGTGTTAGGGCTTCAAAAGTTTTTTATAACGTTACAACGCGGAAAAACATTAATCGAAAAACCAAAAAATTCAGTACCATTGATCAAAATGTATTAATAAAAATAATATAAGATTAATAATAAACAATAATACAAGTGTAATAATAATAATTAGTCCAGTCAAGGAATGAGGTGTAGAGTGCGTGAGCAGGTAACTTAGCGATTCCTTCAGAAACTTGTTCGGGGGGCTTAGGGTATTAACATACTAAAAGTCCTGACACCTAGGTGGTGAGCCGGAGGGGGGGAGGGGGGTTAAAGTTTCGCTTTTTGGGTTTTTCGCTTATATCTCGTAAACGGTGCATCGGAGGAAAATTTTTTTAAATAACAAAATAAAGCTCATGAAATTATCTAAAACTTTTATATCATATGTTTTTTTCGAATTCACAACCGTTTTCGAGCTACACCTTCGAAAAAAGTAGAATATTACAAAAAAAACCATTTACCTCCCTATATTCATAAAACAATCCATCATATTGTCTAAACCTATTCATAAACTAAAAATATGCATAGAAAAGAAGTTGTAGATATTCAAATTCACTCAGAATATATACACATATATTAATTGTTAATCTCCAAGCTGCCTAAATTTATAGCTATTTTACAACTTTCATAACATTTTGCAATTTTCAGAAAATGTACCTATAGGTATATCATATTCTTGACCCACAACCTTTGTTCGTTTATGTAATAATATATGTGGCCACACTTTTAAGAAGTAAAACAGACAAAAATAATGATAATACACACTTTATTTTACAGATAAGTAGTTCTCAAGTAATTCTTAATTTTACATGCAATCATATTTTCATTTTCTTTGAATTTGAGGGCCCAGGTTGTTCATCCATTGCATCTTTGTCTGTAGTAATGGGTGCCTCTTGCTCTTCATTTACCTTGGCAGTGGAGGCACGCTGCAGAACAAGTCAGCATTGCTTTCCGGCAGCCACTTTTTCCAATCATACAATATCATATCACGGAGCAGGTTTTAGGCATAAATGAAGTCCGATAATGTTAGTCAATAATTAGTTATCTATACATATAAAATCCAAATACCACTGACTCACTGATCGCTGTATCTCAAAAACTACTCAACGTACGGACTTGAAATTTGGAATAGAGGTTCTTCTCATATTTTCACCGTGCAATAAGAAAGGATTTGCGAAAATTCGCATTTTAAATAGGTGCTCAAACAGGGACATTGAGATTCACGATGGAAATTGGAAATTTTATTTTTATTTATTAATAGTTGCCATTGGTTACAGTCTACAGTAGAAATTAGCATTTATTTATTGGTTGCCATTGGTTATTCGGGCAGATCAGGTACAAGCTTGCATCAAATCGAAATATTGAACATTGCCTACCAAGGTGGCTGAGTTGCACTTACCGCAGCAAGTTACACCCAAAAGGAGTTCAACAATCATAATTTTTTTAAGAGTTGCGATTTTTTACGAGCAACCAAATTTGTTATATTAATCCACCGTATTATATCAAAATAAACTTGGTATAACTTTGATATTTTAGAGTTAAATCATACACTTCCGTATAAACAGCACGGGGTCCGCGATCTACCTGATAATGTACTGCTGCGATTCAGAATTTTTATTAAGGGCAACGGAAAAGATAAGATAAATTTTGAACACCATACACCGAATATTGAATAACGAATTGAACAAAGTTTGAGTCATATTGAGTTGATACATTTATCGGGAGACGAAGTACACGGGGATCAGCTAGTAATATTATATAGACATACGGGTAACGGAATGACAAGTTGAACACTCGAACATTTCCAAATATTTACTATTATATATTTATATCTATATTTATTACTAGCCAACAATATTATAGTCTATCATTAAGTTTATAATCGCTATTAATATTTTTAGAAGTTGGATGGAAATTATGATTTTATGAACAAATGGTGATGTAGTTTAAATTTATATAAGTAATAAGTAGAATATGTAATATAATATGTTGTATAACATTTTTATTGCAAGAATAAATTGAAAAAAAATTAAAAACTCAATTTATGCATATATTAATTTTTTAATAAACACAAATGCCCTAATCTAGATGTTTTTTGAGGGAGGGTCATCCAAGGAAAGGGGTGGCAGAGTAAAAAATGAAAAAAACGAATATGGTAGATAATAATATGATGGATTGTTTTATGAATATAGTGAGGTAAAATGGTTTTTTTTGTAATATTCTACTTTTTTCGAAGGTGTAGCTCGAAAACGGTTGTGAATTCGAAAAAAACATATGATATAAAAGTTTTAAATAATTTCATGAGCTTTATTTTGTTATTTAAAAAAATTTTCCTCCGATGCACCGTTTACGAGATATAAGCGAAAAACCCAAAAAGCGCAACTTTAACCCCCCTCCCCCCCTCCGGCTCACCACCTAGGTGTCAGGACTTTTAGTATGTTAATACCCTAAGCCCCCCGAACAAGTTTCTGAAGGAATCGCTAAGTTACCTGCTCACGCACTCTACACCTCATTTTGGGTCATTCATTGACTGGACTAAATATGTATTTTAAAAAAAAATAATAAAAAATTAAAATTAAAATATTAAAATTGTTATTAAAATTAAAGTTTGTGCATTTTTTTCGATGTACCTACCTACGATATTTTGATCATAGTTCTAATAAAAGTTTATAAAATGTTGTTAATTCATTTTTTTTTAACCTTATAAATATGTATAATGTATATTATTATTAAAAATATTAAAAGTTGTGTAACCTTGTGGGACAAAAGCTTTTTTTTTTTGAACTTTTTTATCGATAAACATTAAATGCATATATTTGTATTAGTTTATTTCTATAGGTAATTTAGCCAATTCTCGTAGTATAACTGCATTGGTGTGTTGACTTGCGAATTCCTTACTTCTTAATATTATAATAATTGTGATATTTAACATTTCAAGTGTATTCAATAAATTAACTGCTATTTTGTACACATACCTAAAGGAGTCAACTACTTTAACAGCACTAATATAATTAGAAAAATATCTCTTAAATTAGAATCTAAAAAAAAATAATATTTTATCTCATTCATACATTTTTGTTTTTAATGAACTGCAGGCTATTGGAATATCAAACAAAAAATGTAATAATATTCAAGTCTAGTTAAAGTATTAAATATTACTTTATTTATTATTTTATGGCTTGTTTGAAGTTTTAATTACCTAAATTAACATTTATAAGCCTACTGTAGTTTTTTTGCTTACCAAAAACCTATAGAATGATTGAAAACAGACAATACTCCAACGTGTTCTATGAATTTCAAAATTTTTACACCTGCAAAAAGAGGTTAATTACCTATGCCAGAAACGACAATGTATAGTTTATTAAAAAAAAAAATTCACAATTTTGTTTTTGTTTTTAGAGTTAAAATATTATAGCTTTACTTAAAACGAATATAGTTAACGAGCTATATAATAACGTTGGACGGAAAAATCAAATAACGTATGAAAGTACAATAAAGTTTATAACCAAAATTGTAGGTACAATCACTACAATGTTCAATTAGTTAGGCACCTATAGGTACCTGAAATCCAAAAATTGATATATTATTATTTTAATTTAAGCACTAGCTGATCGGTGTATCTGTATTTTTTCTAGTGTCTATCATGATGATTATTATATAATAACACTATAACATTAAGTAGACATAATTCAAGAGGAGCACGAGTGCTGACGAGATTTGATTTTGGTGGGCGAGAATCTAAGGAAAACTAATTATAAATATATTAATTATTTAAAAATTAAAATCCTCTTTTTTTATGGTATTTAAATGTCAGAGCATCATGTCACAGTCTATTTAATTTTACAAGAATGCATTCAAATAGCTATGCTCATTGCTCGGCTATTCTTTATGAATGTGTTTGACGTTTGTACTTCATGGTATAATATAATGTCTGAAAGACTGAAAAGTTGTTGAACCTTCAATTAAAATTATAAATAGTAGGTAATTAAAACTTTTGAATTTATTATTTACATAAACGAAAACGGTTCAATAATTGTACTTAGAACTTTCAGAGTGTGCATAGACTAGTCAGGTTGCATTTTAACTTTCATATTTTAATAATGTCAAAAATAACTATAAAAAGCTCATCGTGTTGCTAGTTATCATTTAAAACAAACAATATGTTATGGCGTCCCGGCATTTGAGTATAGGAAAATTAGCAAAGACTATATTGAGTGTAAGAAAATTGAGAGCTATGAAAATTGGACGAGTTAAAAAAACTTTGTTTTTAAATATTTTTCATTTAAACTCAAAATGTTATAATATTATTGGGCTCAAAAGGCATGCCATGTACTTTAATTAGTTTTTTAGGGACTCATGTTTAAAAATCCAATGGTTAAGTATTTTGTATTTTTTTTATTTACTGTGAGAAAAACTGTTGAGTAACTTTGTATTACATTTTCAAGATAATTGACTTAAAAAAATATTTTATCAACATATAAACCAATTTTCTTTTAAACTAAAAGAGTAAAGAGCCAATACTTTTACTTTTCATTCCCTTGTCACCACTAATTAAAACTAGATTATCTTTTCTACATGAATAACTACACGCAAAAGATTGAAGAATTCGTTTTGCTATAAGAACTAAGAAGTATCTTCAGACCTCAGACGTTTTAAATAAATCGACTTTCGTAGCCATTAATAATAAAGACATTAAAAATATATCACATAGGTCATAGATAAGTCAATTGACTCTTATAGTCTTATAATAACGTTTATTATAACAATACAATAATGTATAGGTGTTAGGTGCACCTGCAATGCCTGCAATTTAAACTATTGTTGTAATTGGAAATTTTTTTATTAGGATTCATTGTCATTTTCTATATTTAACATCCATTGCACATTGTTATAATATTATCAATTTAGGATTTGTATAGATACGTTTTGTATTTGTTGTACAATTAATAGATGCAATTATTATTTAAATAGTCTTATTGAGTGGAGTTTACCTTGTATTTTAGAATTGGAAAAAGTCGAATAAAATCAAAAAGAAAATCTCAAAATAACGTTGAATAGTTTGCTCTGTTTAACTGTCATGGTGTATAAGTATATAAATCAAGGTTTAATGGTATTATTTTCCAATGACATTTGTTCAAAATGATATTACTTTTACCTTTAATATTATACTCTATATAGGTAGTATATTTTAGGTACCTATATATCATATATACCTATATCTGCTTTTATTAATAATGGTATCATTTATAGCTTTTCATCACACTATAATAGTATAATATTATACATTATATATTTACGATATATAATAGTAATAGTTCTGAAATTATTGAACCAACATTTCCTCACGAATATTACTGTTATCATACTTTATCGACAGACGACAATGATAGACTAATGGACAAGTTACAGTTATTTTTTGAAGTAAATAATTTATAAGCAAGAGCGAACAGTTTAAAAATTATCCACTTCACTATACAAAAATAACCAGCTTGTGTCAGTACTCACGCCAGAATTGAATACGGCTATATGGTAGCTTTGGAAATGGTTTAATTGATTGATAAAATACAAACTTAACATAATATCTTTATATACTTCTATAAATATCGTATCACGATGTTCGTGCTAATCTTCGAAATCACTTCACCGATTTTAATGAAATATTGTAAATGTTTCTTACTCCCTCGCTTGGTCCAACTTGAGTGATAGTTGTTATCCCGATAAGTTGTCCTTAATTTTTTCTATAACAGAAAGGATTTTGACTTTTTAGATTTACGATGGAAATTTTTGTTTATAAATTATTGTTATTTGTTACAGCTTACAGAATATAATACGATAATAGTAATATTATGATAAATTAGTATTAATTGTTGCCATTGGTTACTCGGGCAGATGAGGTAAACGTAAAATAAAAAATAAAATAAAATAAAATAAACGTTATAAACATAACTCGTCGAGTTTATGGTTTCGAATAAAGAAATTATATCTAAAAAACAAGTATGAAAGTTGAATGTATGTTTGTAGCTTATATATAGGTACTCAAAGACTACAAAACTGATTTTGTGAACATTTTAAATTGTTCTTGCCGTTCTTGGAGATATCAGGACGATTTAGAGAGTAGTTTGAACCACGTTTGATTTATATCAAGTGCTATATCCAATCCACCGCAGGGGAATTGTCAATCTCGGTCAAATTAGTTCACTAATCGATGTATACCGATGCAAATTTGCCCGTGAACTACGTTACTATCCCAAACAAAGATAGGTACACCTATATATATATATATATATAGCAATATATTTGATATTTTGTCATTTTTTCCCCTGAGAAGTCTGGTTAAAGTAGTAAAAACAGACGTTGGTTCATTCGATGTTGATAGACTCAAAAACTACTGAACTGCAGTTTTCAATAAAACTATGTAAATAGATTCCTTGAGACTTGGAGGATGTTTATATATCTCATTTTTTCAACTCCTATATATGTAGCTAAAGTGTAGCTCACACGTCTTCATTTACATTTTTTTACAAAGTGGTACATCTAGTATAAATATTATGTACTTTGACAGTTTGACGTACTGCAGACGTATGGTAGCAACGTTGTTACCATGTACCATAAATACCGGTACAGTACAAATACAGTAATTACCGTACACCTGTTTACACCTGGCAGTAACTGCAAACTACCGGAGCCCAACTCGTAGCCACAGAATATATATACCTAAAATAACCTAACCTAATACCAGACTCGGGCTACGGGAAGCACTATGCGCAATCAAGGGCTCACCCAAGGAGGGGGGCTAACGGGCTTAAGCCTCCCAACAAATGGCTTGCCCTCCACCATTTTGATAATTTTATTAAGTAGGTATATTGACTCTAAATTATTATATAAAAAAATTATCAACTATTGAAATTGAAGCATTAGGTATAACATAATATTATATATTTATACCTGTATTTATATATTATACCTGTCATTCCGGCTCCCGGGAGAGACCTTTGCAGCGCCCTTCTACTTTAAAAATAATGAAAACAATTAGGTAAAACAATTATTGTAAAATTGTTTATATAAATGCAATCAAAGATAAGTATTAATTTAACTATTAACTTAGGGCGTATGTACAGACACACTCACGTATTAATATAGTCATATTATATTGATTCAATAGTAAACCGATAATAATTTAGATAATTAATACGCTTAGATAACCAAGAAACCTATTATAACAAAATATAAATAATATATAATATAGACTTAGTAGGTCAGCGTTAAACGGTTCACTGTCGCCGATAATTTTTTTTTATCCCCTTAATATTGGGACTAGTGACTACAAAATATTCAAATAATAGGTAGTTTAATTAATGACTACAGCTTGTATTTCTATAATATATTAATATGCATATTATAGAAATACAAGCGCACAACGAACTTTGACTTAACTGTTTAAATTGTTCATAAATTATTTAATGATGAAAAAAACTTCAAATTACCCATAGATAGTTTCAAAAAAGTCCGTTAATAAGCAGTAAATATTTATATATTTCATATTATATCTAATGTAAAACAAAGATTAATATATTTAATATATACATGTATATATTTTAAATTTGGAGATGAATTATAATTGTAAATAATTATAATAATAATAATATATTTGCAACAATAATATACAATACATTTTGTGTTGTACTTAACAAGTTTATAATGTCTTTGGTTTTTACTTTTTTGTATCAATTTGTTTTTATTATTTTTCATCCAACCCATAATTGACATTAAAAATGAAAATATAAACTCCCAAGTCCCAATATATAATAATATGTTATTGAATTTATTTCAAAACTGTTTAAATCAACATTTTGCTTAATACTCTTGATCGAATTTGGCGGGTTTGTGGACTTAATCATTCACCCATGCCGTACAGTATTAATATTTTTGTAAAATATCATATTTTTCTTTTAGGGAGATAACATTAAAAATAACAATCCATGTTTCATACGTTCTGTAGCATCTAAGTATAACTGTCAAGTCACTTATAAATGTAATATTTTATATTTCAAGTGAATAAACCGTATGTAGTCTGTATAATTATATAAAAACGTCATGACGTTTGATTATTTCATTGGACATCCACCACGTTAGTATGACATATACTTAAAACCTAATCTGTACCTAGAAAGAAAATTAAAAATGATTTCCTTATAGATTTCTTATACTTATTATAGCCTATGGGCATCTTTTCTGATTAAAGAACAGTCGCTTCATCGCTGCAATAAATATAATATTATTATATTATTAACGCCCGAGGAATGGCTATTATTATATTGTACAGTTAGTACTTTGAGATTGCTGAAACCACTGTGATTTAGTTTTTGGAAACCGTTTCCGAAAAAAAAAATAAGAACGAAATATGGAATAAACACCGTTGAAACTGAAGTTTGAGATGTCGAATAAATATGTATCAAGATTCAAGACAGTGTCTGAAGTTTACTTACAGTTTTACGAGTAAATCTGGATTATTACTTTTTAATTAAACGCCAATATTTTTGTATAAAATATACATTTAATATTTAATATGATTTCTTAATGTATTTTATCATAAATAGTTCATTCAATATGATAAACTTATTAATGAATTCATTAATTATAAAAAAAAAACCAAAAACAAAATGTGTTTTATTGGACGTTTAAGTAACATAAAGTATTTTTTTTAAATGGTTTAAGTTGACTCGTGTCACGTCAGAATGGCTTAGCTTAATTTACTTAATCTACTTAATTAATTACTAAGATTAAACTTCTAAAAGACTCCAGAAAATTAAACTATACGAAATGGTATTTTAAAAATACGGTCGATTAGTTAGTTATTGATTATAATTTCATACGGAATATGACGCATGAGAAAAGTTTTAAAATTGGGAAAAAAAGTGACGATTTTATCTTACATTTAATGTGCAGGCATTTGAAAACATCAAAAAGACAGCTTTTAAGCACGCAGTTTATGCACAATTTAAACTGATAAGTGTTTGACATTTAAATTATCTGTCTACTTCTCTTACTGCTTCTCTTTCTCTGTTCATAGGTGGGTAAAAATCGTCCCCATTCTGTATGATTACCAATCCATCTAACTATTACCTACTTATCAATTATTATAAAAATAAAATGAATTTACAATATAAATTACCTATCAAACATTGAATATTATAATTAAAATATTATATGCAGGATGCAGGTATAGAGACTGGAGACACACTTAATTTAGTTGCACGCGTTGAACACTAAGGGCTAGTTCACATGAGAGGCGTTAAACGCGCGTTAGCCAAACAAGAAAATTTACACAGGATGAATGACGACGCGAGTTAACGCGTTGCAACGCGTCGGGAAGATGTAAACGCGCGTTATAATACAGCTGCATTCATTATTTTGGCTAACGCGCGTTTAACGCTCTTCATGTGAACCTAGCCTTAACACATATTTTTGAAATTTTCTAAATATTTAAACATTTTAAATATTGTGCAATAATATAAATTTGCTGATACCACCATATTATATATATATATGATGTTGATACAATACATGATAATAATATCAAAATAAAATTTAAAAAATGGAATTTCGTTTGAACGTCCTAACAATTGACTTAAAAATACAATAAGTTAAAAATGAAATGTACCTACTGTATTTATGTTTCAATGTATACAAAAGAACCAAAATCGGTAAAAACAATAAATTACATAATATTATATAGGTGGTATACTATATATATATATATATATATATTTAAAAAAAAATACAAAATACAAGACATATTTTTAGGAACATGTTTAATGAATAGGAATAAAATGTGCAATGTAAATATGATATACATATAGCATACCTAGTATTTATACCTATAGTTCATGGTATTATTAATTCTTAAAAAATACATCCAAAAAGTGATAACCAAAACAGCGAAAATAACATAATTGTTTATAATTTAATTTAAACTAGGTGTGTATTTTACCAGTGTTTGGAACAAAATAAAAATGTATATGAAAAATATTCATTAGACGAAAATAATCAGAATAGTTCGATAAAACTGCACGAAGGTCAGACTTATTGCTCCATTATTTTCTGTGTTCAAACTTAACAGAGTTAAACCTGTCTGTGCAATCATCGTATCATAAGTTCAATTACAATTTAAATTGTAAGACTACATAAAATCGAACAAAAATAAAGAGCTTTTTGTTCTTACCTAAGAATCATAGATATATAATAGATGATCCTCATTATAAACTGAAAGTATTTTAGAAGTACTCGTTTTCTGGATTAAGAGCAAGAAGAGTTTTAGTTATAACTAAAAAATTACAAAATAACGATATAAAAATCACATAATAGATTTAAGTTTAACAAACATTGGTTATATTATAACAACATTTCATTTAAAGAACAGGGAAGCCAATAAGAAAATAAATTCCATTAAGAAACTTAATTGAGTTATATTTCCTATTGTACCTATGTCCTTTTAGAAAGTATCTACTTTATTTTGCTGATTTTTTATATATTCACTGACCACCTAGTTTATTAGCATTTCGTAGACTATTTCATAGCATTGTATTTCAACACTTACGTGTGTTAACATTATCAATTTTACTGGTCTTAAAAAAATTAATTAATAAATTTATATGACTAGTACATTACACCATTATAAATTATTTAGTTGTTGATGCTACTAATCAGAACACACAAGCAATAGTTCGCATTCAGTTTCTGTTTCTCGCGTTTTGCGTTTACTTTTATCGTCCTATAGTTATCAGATAATGCGAACACTGGCATGTAAATAAACGAAATAACGATTTTATTAATTTTTATCATTAAGGCATTTTGATCGTATTTAAGGAGTTTAGTATATGCAATCGTATATGCATGGTTGTAATGCACCCATTCTACGATATTACGAAAAAAAATTCAATTATTTAATGAAATTAAGTACACAATAAATTGTTATAGTGATATCGGTGTTCAAGTTTGAAATAGTATAGTATTGTTCCATTTTAGGTATGTTAAACATTAATGAACAGCCTGCAGTAACAGCAGCAGCACTTGTAGTACCAACACTACCTGTAGCTATAAGTAGGAATTATATTATATTTGTTTATAATAGAGTATTATAATATTTAATATTTTTCAGATGATATAACATTTGAAAACACCGACGATAATTGTGTGTTCAATTGTTGGATGAGACCGGAACAAATTAATTATGTAAAAGTATGATAAAATACTATAAACTGCTATAAACGAAGAATATCATATCCAAAATTTCAAAAAAGAAAAAAAAATTTGTCAAGAGTGCGACTATTAGTGTGTTGATGTTGAATGTTTAAGAAAACATAAAAATGTTTGCGATACAGAATATAAATAGGGTGAATGTAATTTAATCGTAAAGAGAAATGACCACACGCACAATAGCGTTTGCGGATATGGTAAATGTCATAATTGTAAACAAGAAAATATAAATGATGTCAACATGAATATTTTATGCAACGGAAAATATAGGAAAGAAGAATAATGTGTGGAAGCTTGTGTTTGCAACGAACAATCATCAGAAAAACGAAAAGACTGTACGTTCACACCGACTCATATATTTTTCGACTACAAAGCACAAAAAATACAGGAACGCACATACCAATCGATAGCCATAACTTTGTACAGTTTAAGCTAGCTGACTTTCCAAAAACATTTGGACTTATAGGAGCAAAAAAAGGATACTTTATACGTTTTGTCAATACTCCAGAAAATCAAAGTTATATAGCACCTTTACCAAACAAATCATATTACGTCTATAATAAGATGATAGTGGAACAAAGAACAGCTTTTATAAATTGGCATGACGAAATGACAAATCAAGATTATACATTTAATTTCAAATAAGAGTTGGAAGAATATTCTAATTCAGAACACATACTATAAAGAGGATGTTTAGAACTTAGACAACAATTTTTGGACTTGTGCATAATTGACCCCTTTAAATACATAACAATAATTGAGAGTGTATGTATAGAAATTTATCGACAGAGAGACTTTTCAAATGCCACTATAGGAGACGTTAAAAATGTCAAAAAGAAAAATTTTCAGATCAATCAATCAAGCGGTTGAAAAACAAAATATGAAATTTAAATAGAAACATAAATCATACTTTAAACTGTTGATGTTGAAGAAACCCAAAATACTTTGAACGATAGATATGTTTATGACTCAAAGAAGTTAGAAAGTAGAAACTCATAGAAGTTTATGTATTATAATATTATAATATTCCGTTTAAGTAAACTTTTATATTCTGAATGAACGATAAATGTATTGATTTACAATGAAGTATGTTTTTTTATTTTTTATTTTCGTGTTTGTCATCACTGTTTAGGGCAGTAAAACTGCTTCGATTTTCTTCAACAGTATCTTGTTCGATGGAAAAGGGAATCTAATTGGTGTATTTGGCAGGTTGTTTCCCAATAGTTTTCACAAGCGCCGGGAAAAACCACATAAAAATTAAGGAAAAACGGGAATTTTTACGCAAAATCGGTTTTTTCGACAAAATCGATTTTGGGTTTTGGTGTAGGTAACTCTAAAACAAATGATCGTAAATACATGACATTTTCACTGAATGTTTATATTAGCCTTTTCTATATATGAAAAATATATATCTATATATTTTTCAAACAATTTTGAATTGTTTTGAGCTGTTTACGGATATACTCAGTTTCGAACCTTTTTAGTTTTTTTTTCTATGAATGTCAATAAAACTTTATTTGTTAGATAAAAAGCTTGAAATTTAATAAAAGCTCCTATTATGTTGTTACAATGACGTTTGAAAAATATTAAAAATCCTTAATCACGGTTTAATTTTTATAAGCATTTAAAGTTCAAATATTGACAAAATACGGAAAAAACACGAAATCTTGCAAATTATTTTTAGTTAGGTATTCATAAAAATTTTACTTTTTAAATCTAAGATTTGAAAATGTAATACAAGATTTTTCGTTAGATTGTCTACCTTTATCAAAAAAAAAAAAAAGGCTACCGGAAAGTGTAATTAAATTTTTATGAGCATTTTAAATTCATATTTTTACAAAATTTGTTATTCACTCGTTTTCTCATGTAACGATTTTGTTATTTTGATATAATTCAAAAACGAATGACTCTAGATACATGAAAATTTCACTGAGTGTTTATTGTATCAATTCGTATACATAATTAAAAAATTTAAAATAAAATGTTGACTCTTTTTGAGCTGTTTACGGACATTTTCAGTTTTAAATTTAAAATTTTTTTTTTCTGTGAATATCAATACAGATTTATTTGTTGGGTAAAAAAGCGTGAAAATTTAATGCAAAGCTCCTGCTATATTGTTACAATAGCACTTGAAAAATATTAAAAATACATAGGCACAATTTTTTTTTATAAGCATTTAAAGTCAAATTTTGACAAAATTTATCACATTTAAAATTTAATAATTATTTTGTAGTTAAAAATGTATAAAATGTTCAACTTTTATATCTAAGTATTGAAAATTTAAAACAATTTCATGTAATTAGTTAATTCTGTTACCAAAAAATCTAGAAAATACACAAGCACAGTTTATTTTTATGGTCATTTTAAATTCAAATTTGGACGAAATTACATCTTAAAAAACCTAGAATAACTATTTTAGTTATTTTGTTGTGATTGTATAATATTATTCGTGGGTACTTGAAACTTCTAAAGTGTACTATTATATATATATGATAGTATCACGGTGTGTTGTTGATGTATAACGCATTATAAGTACCTAATGGATATTGTGATTAATGAATATGGAATTTATTATATTTACCTATAATACCATATAGATATAATATATATAATATGTCTTAAACCTAGACTGACATACCGTCTCCTCTCAGAATCGTTTTTCTTATACAATGATATTATATCATTGAATTCAAATTTAATACCATAAATTATACAGTGATCCACTTGTGTACAGCAGAGCACCTTTTTTTTTTGATATATATAGAAAGATTTATGTCAAATTTTCCATTCAAATTTGTATTCTTAGCTATGAAATGAAAAACTTTTATGAATTTGTTATATTTAAAAATTTCTTATTGCTATAAATAGGTCAAAGAGAGTCAAAACTGTTTGAAAATATTACCATGTATGAAAAGTTATCATTTTATCATTTGGTAAGAATTTAAAGTGAATACGGTTATTAGTTTTTGCATTCCACTCTCCTTATCCCCACAATGACTTACCAACATTTTAAAAATATCATGTTAGAATGGTATTTGGGACTGCTCCGAGAAAAAAAATCATAACAAAGTTTAATTGTCTGTCGTTACTCACTTACTCGTTAGAAACGTGGTACATATAAAAAAAAAGGCCTGTTTTTTTGGTATATATTTTGGGGCGCTTCACTAAGCATGCCCATCCAATTTTAGATTCTGAGTGGAACGATGAATGTATTGATTTTACAATGATGTGTATTTTTTTATTTTTTTTTTGTGTCTGCGTACACGATAAGTAGTCGAATAATGCTTCGATTTTCAACTTCAGTATCTTGTTCGATTGAAAAGTGAATATCGTTGGTGCATTGAGGAGGTCAAAATTTAAAATTCCCATTAATTTTCAAAAGCGCCAAGAAAAACCAAAGAAAAATTAAGGAAAAACGGGAATTTTGAAGCAAAATCGATTTTTCACAAAATTGAATTTGGTTTTTGGTGTAACTTAAAAAAAAATGACCGTAGATACATGACATTTTCGCTGGTTGTTTATATTTGCATTTTCTATACACGATATTTTGATTTATTTTGAACTGTTTAGGCACATTTTCATTTACCATTTTTTTTAAATTTTTTTTCTAGAAATATCAATAAAATTTATTTGTTAGTTGCGAAAGCTTGAAAATTTAATAGAAGGCTCCTAGTATAGGTATTGTTTCAAAGGCATATGAAAAATATTAAAATTCCTCAGTCACAGTTTTTTTTAAAAGCATTTAAAGATCGAATTTTGACAAAATTTATCAAAATCTCGAAAATTATCAATCATTGTAATTAATAAATAATAAAATGTTCAGTTTTTATAGCTAAGGATTACAAGTTTAAAACAAAGGTTCTCATAAATAGTACATACTGTAACCAAAAAATCTAAAAAATATATGAACACAGGTATTTTTTACAGACATTTTAAATTCAAATTTGGACGAAATTACATAATAAAAAACCTAGAATAACTATTTTAGTTATTTTGTTGTGATTGAATAATATTATTCGTGGGTACTTGAAACTTCTAAAGTCTGCTATTATATATATGACGGTATAAGGGTTTGTTGTTGGTGTATAACGCGTTATAAGTACCTAATGGATATTGTGATATGATTAATTTGGAATTTATTATAGGTACCTATAATAGGTCAATTTTTTTTAATACCATAGATAAGTATATAATATGTCTTATACCTAGAAGGACATACCGTCTCCGCTCAAAATCGTTTTTCTTATACAATGATACAATATCATTGAATTCAAATGTAATACCATCCATTATACAGTGACCCTACTGTACAGCAGATCGACACCCAATTGCCCACCATTTTTTCCTTCAATAATTAATCAATTTAAGTTTTGATTTTTAGATTATTTACGTATACTTAAGAACCATAATATTTTCAAATTATTAGGTTTTTATATAATTTAAAGTGTATTTGAATGGAAAGTTACCACTAGTTTGGATAGAATATACTATTATATGTATTTTTAATTTGTACCTATATTATATAATTTTATTTTTTAAAACCATTTAAAATTTGCTCTAGTCAATTCATAGGCGCCAAGTACATGGATGCTCGGGTGCTCGAGCACCCATTGAAAATATTTATTGGGTGCGGAGTACCCAATGGCCAATATATTAATTATAATATGTAAATCGTAATATCCGATCTGTTTTTGGGTTTTTTTAAAACTGAATCAACCAATGCACTAACTTTATTCACTGAGTATCTAATATTTTATCAAAATTCAATCTAACATTATCAGAGTGTCGTGGTCAATGTTATGATGGTGCTGCAAATGTAAGCGGCCATATCAGTGGTCTCCAAAAAAGAATTTTAGATATTGAAAAACGTGCTATATATGTTCACTGTGTAGCACATACTTTAAACCTTGTGGTCCAAGATGGTATGATGAGTGTAGATAGATCTCGAGATTTTTTAGCAATGATAAGATCTATTACCTATAGTGTTTGTACACTGTTCTCCAAAAAGACAGGCAATTTTCAATGCTCTACGAAGTGACCAAGAATTAAATTCTCAATCACTTCGTCCATTCTGTCCAACCAGATGGTGTATGCGAGTAAAGTCTTTAAAAACATTATACTTCAATTATGCAGTTTTAATAAAGTTTTTAGATAATATATCAAAAGAGAGGTCAAAGAATGGTGCCAAAGCAAGTGGTTTTCTCAAACAATTGCACAAATATGAATTTTTATTTTATACTAAAGTAATGATTAATATTTTTGAGAGGGTTGAACTCCTCAATGCAGAACTCCAAAAGATTTCATTAAACTTCCATGAAGTAAAAATTGTAATTGTTTAAAATGTTACTAAAAACTTTTATTTTATTATATACTCGGACACTCGGTATTCATTAAAAATTGTATAAAATATTATATTGTAATTTGTAAATATGTTTTGTTACCAGTTTATAGAAAATTATACGCCGGGGAGGGGCGTCATTCTATTAATAATTTACTATAGAGATAAATATTGTATAGCCCTAACATTATACTAGGCCTCGGAGAAATTTCGAGGGGGGGGTGAAACCACTAAACCTCCACCACAACCCTGCTCGCACCGCTGCTTGACATTGGTAAGAGGACCCAATACATTTTTGAAAACCTGGCGCCTATGCTAGTCATTAATGTGTTAAAACTTAAAAGCTTTTAGACAAAACTGTAGATGTGACGCCACAGCACCGCCGAGATGTTTGACGGGGCCCAGGGCAGATTTTTTCACGGGACTTTTATTCTTATGGCATTTTTTCATATTTTACATAACTCACGTAAAAACTTTTCTTTTTGACTCATACAATTCAACAAAGTATTTAACGTATACTTTTGAATATGTATTTAATTTTTAAGACATTAAACTACCAATAATATTTTGTTCATAATATACTCTATAAAGATACAATTTTCATATTAATATAAAATATGTACATTAAGACGTCCAAGTTCACAAAATGTTGACAACTATTAAAAAAAAAAAAATGTAAT
Source organism: Macrosiphum euphorbiae (assembly GCA_949089665.1). Taxonomy (NCBI): domain Eukaryota; kingdom Metazoa; phylum Arthropoda; class Insecta; order Hemiptera; family Aphididae; genus Macrosiphum; species Macrosiphum euphorbiae. The sequence continues at coordinate 49,713,137 of CARXXK010000002.1, read as the reverse complement.
GATTTTAACATTTTCCTAGTCTTAGTTGTTGTAGCAAAAATTTAGAAATAATTTTATTCTTTGTTATTGCCTAGTAATAGTAAAATCAACTACAATAAATTGCACTTGTCTAAAATATTTTCTATCAATTATTCCTTAGTATGGGTATTATATTTGATCATCAAAGCGCCAACAATTTATTATTGTTAATTATTATTATATCAAGCATTATATTTAAATTGAAGATTAAAACACCATACACATTTTCACATGACAGACGGCAACTAAAATGGTGGGGCACTGGGCAGCCGCCCCTTCTATCCTGCCCTTCCGACGGCAACGAGTGACGGTTCCCTTATTATTTGAAAAACAAAATTGCAGAGTGCAGATCATACGATTAATTTATATAACCTTCTCTTTCCAAAAACAAATATTTAAAAAAAAAATGTACATTAACTTGCCTACATAATTGGTAGGTATACTATAATATTATGTAATATTGTACCTAATGGTACCTATCGTAATTCTTCGCTTAAATGTTTCTATTTTAATTTATATGAAATAAATAATCAAAATAATTTAAAATTATATTGCGTAGTTCAATAAATTATTTACATTCGATTAGATCCATTTGCCCAGAGATCCCCGAGTCCATTACTTCATTCGACCTTGATAGCGCCTTCATATATATATATATTGATATATATATATATATATATTATAATAATAATATGAGTGTATGTGGAAAAAAATAAAGATAGACGGAACAGGAAAATGTCAATAGCAGATTACCAGTTACATAGCTACAGTTTATTACAAACTCGAATAATATAATAATTAATAATAATAATTTAAAAAAGAAAACTATATATATAATATACAAATTGTGTTGGACTTATTTGCATACCATAAACAGCTTGGGATTTATAATGTGCACAATGCACATACAATATAATAAATGTATTATATTATTATTATGCATCTATAACTTACACAGACATTTTTTTATCGATAAACCGCTCAATGAACTATAACCGTGCATGAATAATACTAACCGATGATCAATGCACTCACCGACAAGGGGCGGGTACATAAATCTTTATTTAAGTTAGCAGTAGGTAGTTATACCATTACGATTGCAATAATGTGGGCGAGTGTTTAAAGATCATTAAATATACACTTGAATGTGGGCAACTACCTCCAAACTTTGGTGCAGAGAAATATTTTAATTTTGGTACCCGTCAATACTCCAAAATTCCTTTCTAAGTTGTTTACGTGGTGTCCTAATGGCTGATTTTACCTAATAATTAGTATACAAAATATAAAAAAATATTGTTATTTTTCAAATAATGTTTTTGAAAAGAAAAAATGTAGAAATTATATTCGTTGATGTAAGTTTAATTAAATTATATAGGTACATCATCCTTCCTATAACTGTATGAAAATGTTCAATAATTTATTTTATTATGAAACACTAAACAAAATAATAAGATATCTACTATCTACCAGGGAGAATATTATGATTTTTAGTTGTAGGCATAGTGATGGCAAGCTCGGGCATAAACGAGTTAAAAAAAGTTAATGTTATTGGCTATTTACATATTTAAAAAAAAAGGTGTATAAGTGCCTACTGTTCTGTTGTACAGTAGTTGTAAAGCATGTCATTTTAATGGATGTGTCATATTTTCATTCAATGATAAATTATTGTATAGGTACGAAAAACGATTCTGAGCAGAGACGTCGACTGTCGAGTGAGGTAGCACTTGTATATGAAAAAAAAAATTAACAAACAACGAAAATATTGTATGGCTATAAATAGCGTGACTTTTTGGTCAACTTTTCTTTTTGATAGAGGTACTAAAACTTGTTAGAAACAAATTTAAATTTCTTATGTTTCTTAATAAACATTTTATATTTTAAACTGTCAATTATTGACATAGGACAGGTCATTGAAGCAAGATGTGCAGAGGCAGCAATAATATTTTACTATATACCATCGCCGTACTCGCAGGCACTGTCCTGTTGTCGTTGAGTCAGTACGTACATTACCCCCCTCCCCCATTTTGACTTTCAAAATTTTTTTGTGCCAATAATTAATACTCAATTCCTGCTAATTCCTGACCACGTTTTCATAATTCCTACTCTGACAGTTTTCCCGGAAAGTCGAATTTTCCACGGGTGGGGCTGGGGTAACGAGTAGGAATTATGAAAACGTGGTCAGGAATTAGGAGGAATTGAGTACTAATTATTGGCTCAAAAAAAATTGCAAAAAGTTAAATTTGGAAGGTGGGTGGGGCTGGGGTAACGTTACCCCAGCCCCACCCGTGGAAAATTCGACTTTCCGGGAAGACTGTCAGAGCAGGAATTATGAAAACGTGGTCAGGAATTAGCAGGAATTGATTAATAATGATTGGCACAAAAAAAAATTCGAAAGTCGAAATGGGGGGGGGGGGTAATGTACATTGAGTCAGTGGCGTGTAACATAGTGTACCAAAATAAATTTTTTGAACGCATCCTATAAAGTTTTCAAAAAAAAATGTTTAAGTAGTTAGGTATCACAATTAAAGATAGTATCTTTAATCATGGTAGGTATAGTAGGTAAATTATTATTACTAATTATAAAATAAAATTGTTCTCAATTATATTATCTCTTTTTTATAAAAATTTATATAAATAATGAACTATGTTTGCAAACAATTTCGTTTGTTTTTTTTGAATATTTTAGATTTCCGATTTAGCTATTTAAGTATATATGTAGTTATAAGAAAAAAATATTTAGCTCTTGTAAATTAGGTATTTCAGTTAAAAGTATTAATGGATATTATACTAGGTAAGCTTTAGAGAACCATAGTTAATAACCTAGCGAACCAAAATTGATAATTTGACTGTCAAAACGTTCAGACAAAAATCATTACCGGAATCCATCAAAAAAAATAAAGTCAATTTTATTATTTGTACAACTGCGTGTTTAAAAATTTTGAAAATGTTATAAAATATTACCCGTTAAAAATAAAGAAACACGTGTCAATTGTTTTAACGAAATTCCATATCATCGATCCATAATTGTTAAAAGGACCAGCGTACTATGACATAAGATACACCCTGTATATTTTTTGTATACTAAGTATTACCACTAAGTGTAAAGTGTCCAGGGGCCCAATTGATCCTTAATCCGGGCTTGCATAGGGTCCAAGTATTGCTCGGGCAACGTGTAGTGTATTATAATATCATGTTTATATGTAATAACTAATAATAATACATTTTTCTTCCGAGTGACCGATTGTGTAAGTGTATTATAATATCATATTTAATTGTATAATTAAATAATAAATAAAAATAACAATAATTAATTTTTAAACCGAAAATTTACATTTTGTTGATTCCAAAATAAAAATAAATAATAATATTCGAACATTTAAATTTTCTAACAGATAACATTTGAACATTTTTAATTCAGACACACTCATTCACACATAATATTCGAATATTTAAATTTTCTAATATATAAATTCGAACACTTTTCATTCGTACACATAATGTTCGAAGAAACAAAATTAAAATGTCAGTCATACATAGGCAGGCAGTCTGCTTAACTATACACATTCCCACCAAGTATTTTTTACGAATTTATATTGATTTACACGAAGATCACAAAGCTTAAACAAAAAAATGTTGTGATAGCAATAATAATAAATATGAATATCTACCAATTCAGAATAATAATAAGTAATTTTTATAAGGTAAAGGTGCAAAGCGTGGGGCCTGGTGCCCCCTCAGGCCGGCCCTGCAATATGACTCCGAGTATTTTTTATTGATGGATTACAATTATTTGTTTAGGTTGACCAATGGGGTAATCGTCAAAATGCATTATTGTTTTGTATAAACTTCACACTTTATTTAATTTTTTATTTTTAACAATTGACTTTTAGCGTTAGTTCTTCAAAATCTAAATGCATCTTAGTGGCTCAATTACAACATTTGGATATATCATATGTTTGTACTCTGGCGTTCTTTCTTCATTTACAACTCCGCATTTCTTCAACTTGATACTCTTTTCCTTTAAATTGAGCTGTCCATCTTATTGTATTGTTATATAAATCGGTCATAGTGTTTTTATCAACAGAATTTATATCATTAGGGTTGAAGCAATCCGCGGACGGCCTCCCCACCGTTTAAAGTATGATTTATGTTTCTATTTAAAATTTAAAATTTTGTTTTTCAACCGCTTGATTGATTGATCTGAAAATTTTTCTTTTTGACATTTTTAACGTCTGCTATAGTGGCATTTGACAAGTTTCTCTGTCGATAAATTGCTATACATACACTCTAAATTGTTATTTATTTAAAGGAGTCAATTAAGCACACGTCCAAAAATTGTTTTCTAAGTTCTAAACTTCCTCTTTATAGTATGTCAACGTCTGATTTAGAATATTCCGTTCAGCATTTTCGGCACATTTTAGGAGGTCAATACTTTAATAGTTAAAAAAACTCTAATCGATGTTGTATTAATCGTTACGTATAACGATGTAGTAATAAGAAATGTTAGTACGTAAAAACTGGGTTAAGAAAACAATTAGGTATAGGTAGCAATAGTAGGGGAGAATGGGGGAATACTGGTCACCTTATTATCCAATAATCCAGTGTATCTAAAATTATGTTGAAAATACAAAAATGTTAAGAATGACAACAAAAGCGTATTCTTATCGAAACGATATTAATAAATCAAAATACTTTTTTACGTTCAAATGTGTACAATTAGTTTTTAGAAATAATTTTTTCTAAAAAAAAAAATGTCTTGCAATCTCAATTAAGGTAAAAATATTTATAATATATTTCTACTTTATAGATGTACATATAAAACAGAATATGGAGATTATGGTTATGCATTCAAACCATGTAATAGTATTATGGTTTATCAATAAAAAGTATTTTCTAATTATTTGTCAAAAGGGGAAATACCAGTCAGTATAATATACTATATTATAATATAATGTAATATAATGTGTGTTGATAAACAATGATATAACTCAGTATTATCTATTGGTATTTGTTTTCAGTATCTATCTAATATCTATGAGGAAACTTTTATTTTAAACCAATATTTCAAAAAATAATGATTTTTATAAAAAATATGTTTTCCCTATATTTTTGCATGTGTTGTATATGTGTGACCGGTATGACCCCGGGGTTGGGGGAATATCGGTCATTTGCGTTTTTAAAAAATATTACACTTCACTTTAAAAATTTGAAACTTATATATGTAGTAGCTAAAAACTTTATAGTTATAATATAAGCAGTAGTAAAATATTTGAATTTTTATTACTGGAGATTCATGAAGCGGGGCTTAGGTGACCGGTATTCTCCTATTCTCCCCTAGAATATACTACAATTTAAATATTTTATAAACATTAAACATATTACATGTAACTAATTTAAAACAACAATAATGTAATATAATAACAATTAGTTATAATTTAATCATAGGAAAATCGATATTGTTCGATAGTTATTCGATTTTAAATTTAAGATGTAAGGAACATGTGAGAACAGAAAAGGGGTCAGAGCTAGTGTGGTGATCTTGTGACTCGATTACCACTGGGCATCCGAGTATAATAAAGTGCTTATATTATTATTCGTTTGTTTATTTGTGTACGTCCGTGATCGACTTATACGACATCGATCATAAATAGAATAGTTTATATTTATTGTAATAACCAAGTAACTGTACGAAAAACCAATCAGTGTTTATACACAAAAAAGAATTATTGTTTTGTTTGTTGTAAATCTATAAAATAACAATACTTATCCAATATAATAATCTTTACGATAGCCACATTTTAATGATTTGAATTTAATGACTCAAAATGAATGATTTAACTGGTTGTCCAGCCAAGAAACAATACTCGTGTGACGTTTGTAAAAAATAGAAGCAGCTTGACTATACACCAGCGGACGCATACGGAGAAGAAACTTTACACGAGTAATGTCTGCCAAAAGTCGTTCAGTCAGAGTAGCTCATTGAAAAATCATCGACGGACCCACACAGGAGAAAAACCATATACATATGCGATGTGTGCGATAAATCTTTCAGTGAAAGTGGCAATTTGACAATACATTGACGTACCCACACGGGTGAGAAACCATATCTGTGTTTTCTATTCTATCATTTTTACTAACCAAGTTTACTCTGTCCAATAAATCTTCATTTTTTTTATTAACAATCTTTTAAAAACATCCACGTTGTTATTGATCCTCGGTTTGGCCACCCCTGTTATATAGGATGACTGATTCTATAATTAGAATAGTTGAGAAATTTAAATAAAATATTTGAAAAAAACAAGGGACAAAACGCAATCAATTGAACGTTAATTAAACATATTTTTAAATAATACAATCAGTACTTTGGTACTTATATTACGATAACATTAAATTTTTTTAATATAACTACACGTTGCTTAACTATATTAATTAACGACGGTTATACAAATAATATGTACTTACATAATGAGCCCGGATCCATTTGCAGCGACTGACGAAATAGAAATGTGAAAAAGCCCGTCGAATTCTATTGAGTAAATATCTAAATATTATATTTTACTATAATAAACAAATATTATACGAAGCTATTATATGCGTATATCGCGGCGTATTGTCGTACTGGTTAGTATAGTCAACAGCGATAATATAATATTGTGTTATTTTGACGTGGCACTGGTAGAAGTGTGGGCTACAGCCTACAAGAAGTCTACAACCATAATTTACTAAAAAATAATGTTTTAGGTAGGTACTGAATTAAATTAAAATTACACTACAATACCCAATATAGGTAAATTAAAACTCAACAGCATAATATTTTTCTTCATACAAATGTACATTGTAAAATCATTCGATTAAAAAATAATAACAATACAACAATTAAAAAAATCTAACAATTTTGAATAATATTTTGCTACCTATCAAATACAAGTGCGAATTACGATGCCCTAGACAAATGCTAGCGCTGCTTACCCTTAACGACGGCCCAGTCTGGACACACACGGAACGATAGTTTGGTAATAGGTAGATTTAAGTTTAACAAATAGTTTATCAATGATTGATTGTATTACAACATTTCATCAAAATAACAGGGAAGCCAATAAGAAAATATCAGTTTATTTTTGAGGTCAAAAAATCAAAAAAATTAAAGACAACCCTGTACCTCAGCATTGGATCGGACGCTAACTTTTAAGACACACCTGCATTAAGTGTCAGAAAAACTTAAAACTACAATTGGCCTCATTAACAAATAAGGTTACACCACTTGGGGAGCTGCTACAAGTGTCTTCTGGACTTCTTCCTTAGCCCTGGTCTACTCGGCCGCAGAATACTGCACCCCAGTATGGACAGGAAGTGCCCGGATCCATGTCAATAGATAGTGGTCAATTGATAGCGCGACAATAGATAGTGGACAATAGATCGCACGACAATTTATAGTATATGACAATTGATAGTATACGACAATTGATAGTGTTATGACTTATTTATTTACAAAGTTGTCAATAATTAAAAAAATATTACATATACCTAATAAAAAAATTCGAATAAAATTTTGATATTTCACAAATAAACTTAAACAAAGTTGTCAATAATTAAAAATATAATATAATAGTACCTAATAAAAAAATCAAACTTGCAGTTGAAAATTATGCGCAACCCCTCGTAAATAATCATCTATACTTCTATTATTATAATCACTACATATATTTTTAAGTTTTTTTGCTCGATCATTGTATTTTTTTTTTGATGGTGGTTGATTTCCTGCAACTAGTTGTTCAACTTTCAATGGATTGACACGTTCTTCTTTTTGTAGTGCAGTAATAAATTTCCATATAGATGGATGAATCGATGAATTCAACATTGACGAAAAGCAGTTATGCCAGCCCTCCACTGAATTATTTGTTTGAGGCAAATCTGCTTCCACAAGAGAAAAACAGTTCCAAATTTGAATATTGAATTTTGGTTCTCTACGATGTCTGCGTTGTAAACGTCCAATCCAATTACTTTCAAAATAGTCAATAAGTGGTGTTAAAAGCTCTTCGTTGGTTGAAAAATAATTAGTCTCAATTAGAGTTTCAAATGATTCAATAACGTCTTCTTGAGGTACGAATGCTAAAGCTGGTAACATGCGAACATGTAGAGCGAAAAATAAGTTAATTCAATCAAATAAAATTAATTAATTTAGTATAACTAAAATATAAAAGTAAATGTTGTCGAAAACGTGGTCAAAAAACACTATCAATTGTCATATACTATCAATTGTCGTATACTATCAATTGTCGCGCAATCTATTGTCCACTATCTATTGTCGCACTATCAATTGACCACTATCTATTGACGGTATACCGAAGTGCCCACATAGAGGTAGTAGATATCCAACTAAGAAAGGCCATGCGCACAATATCAGGCACAGTCTTGGCACAAACAAACAATAGCTACCCTATCCTACCTGGTTATTTATTTTTGAGATTATAAGATTAAAGTGTGTTTGTTATTCAACAAAATGTTGGGATAGTTTGAGCTAGAGAGCCTATATAAGAAGAAAGTGGACAACTCGCTAATGCCGTCTAATTGGCCGTTTGATATGGACCGTCATTTGCAGTCCATCAGTGTTTCACTACGAACAGTATTACCGAATTATCATAAACTGTAAACAACCGATTCATACTGAGCAAATAAATAATAAATAAACATATCTGTAACCTTTCTTCTCACCTCATAAGTACCTACCTACTTGCTTTGGTAATAGTATTAATTATAATGGCTAATTATTTTTATCTACCCACCAGAAATTTTAGGCAGTTCAAACGCACCACCTCAGGAGCATACTCATGGTCACTGACCTCACATATACGACTATTTATCGATATACAGGCCCAACCCTATTACTAGGTGTAGCAGTCGCTACAAATTGAAAATAAGGGGTGGGTATAATAACATAAAATAATCAACTTGAAATATGTTCATAGTTAATCATAGATTATATTTGTTAATACCCTAATATTTACTAATACTATCAATTAAAATATGATAAAATGTATAAAATAATATAATTTTGAGTTTGTGAGGGGGTGGGTGGGTAAAATTTTTTCTTTCTACACCTGACAAATATATCTTGGGCGCCACTGATCCTGATAAAGATCGTTGGCCACTTCCTTCTTATATTACACGAGATAAATATTGTTGTTACAATATGTAGTACAACAGGCGGAGTTCTGGGGGATATTTTCCTTTAGTTTTTTTTATAGGAACGAAGAAATTAAAGATGAACTGAACCAATTCCTATCTATTCTAAAGAAACGAGGATTCTTATATTAAAGTAACGTTAACAACACTGGAATTTGAGCATTGCCAATTTGTGTTCAAAAACTAACTATCAACAAGTATATATTATAATGTTAATACATTTAAAATACTTTCGCACATTACAATAGTAAATATCGTCATCCGTCATCGTATGAAAATTGAAAATACTGCTGCGAGATTCACGATAGTTGGGTGCGGATGTCTAATATATTATAATGTTGCGCGATGGCATAAAAATACCTTAATTACTTTTTTAATATAGATTAAGGTAAAATAAAATATATATTTAAATGTTTTTAACACAAAACCTACAAAACCGTCTATATATTGTGTTTTCTTCAACACCTTTATCGAATGAATATTCTGTGACGGGATTAATTATTATAGTTCCGCGATGATGTCTTATAATGTTGCACGATACCATATTTAAACATTAAGGACATTTTAATCTAGCTAAGGTTAAAATAGAATAAATAATTTACAAAATATTCTACTAAAACCATCTATATGTATTTTCAAACACCGTCATAGAATGAAAATTGTAAACACTGATTTATGATAATTCGGCAATAATAATGTTGCGCGATTGCATAAGCAAACCCTACAGACTTATTTCATCGAGATTAGGGTTAGATGGAATTAATATTCTTCAAAATATTCTCAATACGCGTTTTTGTACCATACCGATACGACCACAGAGATCCTCTCGGCCCCCTCACCCATAACTAAATTGAACTTTCCCTTCATCGTCGTAGTCACCGTGCACATTAAGTTGCCTACCCACTCAGTTGTAGGCATAGTAAGTGGGGTTGCCAAGTCGGTCTACAAGGCGCCAACAAACATATTATTGCTCTCGGATATTCCCGATGATTAATACGTGGTCCACTTGTCCAGTTCCGCCTGGTAGCTGTAACAGGTGGCTTACTACAGTACTTATAAATAATTATGACATCGTCAGGGCAGCTGGAATAAAATACAAATTTATTAATGTTGTTGGTTCTTATAGCTATCTACCGAGAGTCTTATTGTACGCCGCCAGAAACCGCTCCCTGAGCTTCCTATATATAATATTTATATTATTCTATTATCAATGATATTACTAATATGATATTATTAATATATTAGCATAAAACAACATAGAAGCGACTCTCACCCCTCCACTTTTACTATTTCAATTTCGTGGTGGTAAGGTTGATGTTGTAAACCAGTAACAGGTAAGACGTATATTAATAATCAAACCTGGGAAAATCAGTCACTTTTTCCACTACCTAGTTAAAGTAAGTTACTTTAATATAAATACTAACCAAGTTGGAATATAAGTTAGTTTCTTAAATGTATCAAATTTTTAACTTAGTTAGAAGTTAGTTTGGTGAAAATTGTCATTTAAATTAGAGTAGAAGTTGGAAGTTAGTTTTTTTTTTTAGTTTAAAATATAAATTAAAAAAAATTTTTTTTTCAAATGTAATGTATTACATAAATTAATTATTAAGTAGGTAAGTAAGGAACTAACTTGAATTAATGGGGTTGCATGAAAAATTTAACTGATAATTTGATCAAATGTTTCAAATAAGTAGGTAATAACCTTAATTTCTTGGAATAATAGTCATTAGATTATAGAAAGTTTAACAAAATAAATAAGAATTGAAAAATTCAATAAATGAAGGAAAAAACTATAAAAATAACTAGTTACTTATAAAAAGTAACTTTCTAACTTAACTTTAACTTTCTAACTAGTTAGTGCCCAGCTTTGTATATTACTATATTTTATACACACAATAACATTTTCAAATGAAAGTTCTTGGTAAAAATGAAATAAACCAACTGTAGTACCAATGACTTATAGTAAAATAAATTACTATAATCACAATAACTTCATAAAATTTAGGTAATTAGTAATATGTTCAGAGCGTCTTCGATCAGAATCGTTTTTCGTATATTGATAATATTATGTCATTCAACTTTAACACATCCATTACTGCGACATCTCTAGACTACAGTACAGCAGATCGGTACCCTCTTGTCTGCTTTTTTATATACGACCTGTATAAAATAATTTCATACCATGTGTATAATAATATATCATATGATACAATGTTATACCACTGCATAATACAACATTTACTTAATACTCGCATATTTTATAAAAATAAATTAGGTAATAAAAATACTCAAACTTTTTATTAATAGGAATTGAATTTGTATTTTATTTTTTATTAATTTCAAGAATAATAAATAATACAAGTAGGTACATATTTAGGAATAAATACATATTGTCTAATATCCTTTGGAAACTTTTCTAATATAAGGATATAATACTTGCAAAATATAATACAAATTCAGAACGAGAACGATCGTCAATTTCCGTTTTTTGCAGCGGATTTCAGGGCCCGATTCATCAACTCGACTATCAGATGTTCACGAATCCATTTTAACACCTCCATGTTGATCTTGGTAAAGTCTACGACATCGCCATTAGGAAATCTTGGCTCATTTAACAAATTCCTAAAACTAGTGTAAGACATTTCTGAATGAGGTCCATTGTCTGCACATCTAGCTTGTCGTAGTTTCCTTTTAAAGTAAAAGAAAAAATTATTATTAAAGTTAATGAAAACAGAAACGCAATCAATGTTTTTTTTCAGTGGTTGGAAGTCACCACTCACCACCACTTTAAAATATGTACAATATATAGTGCATTAGTGCGCAACAGATACCCCTACATAATACAAAAAAAATCTCGTTACCCTTATGCAAATTTAAGTCACCCCCAAGCATGGATTATGGGGGGGGGGCAAGGGGGAACGGTACCGGGGCCCATCTTTATCCCCAAAATATAATTTTTTTAACGCGTTCAATTCAATTCAATTCAAAAAATTATTGTAGTAGGTAGTACCTATAGTAAGTAAACTATTATTAATAATTATAAAATAAAATTGTTCTCAATTTTATATCACGAAAAATTACTATAAATAATAACAATTTTGTTTGTTTTTTTTTGAGCATTTTAGATCACCTATTTAAGTAATATAAAAAGGTAGTTCAGTTAAAAGTATTAATGCATAATATACTAAATTTAAAACCTAGAGAATCAAAATTAATCATTTGACTGTAAAAATGTTCAGAAAAAAAGCTTTACCAGAGTCCATAAAAAAATATAGTGGTTACCATTTGAAAAAATAAAGTCAATTTTATTTTAAAATGTTATGAAAAAATTGTCTGTTAAAATTAAAGAAACACATATTTTTTTTGTTTTAACTAAATTCCATATCATCGATCCATAGACCATAATAATTGTTAAAAAAAAAAAAAAAAACCCCGTATACAATGACATAAGATACACAATGTATATGTTTTGTATAGTGAAAAATTATACAATAATATAAAGTCGTTAATATATTGTAATGATACAATTATTTTGAAGTTAAAGTTGGAAGGGGCCCACTAAGTGAATGGTGTCCCAGGGCCCAAGTGATCCTTAATCCGGGATTGGACTCACCCCATTATACGCTACCTATTTTTTGTGATTTCAAATTATATATTTCAAATAACTATAAAAAAATTTTTTTTTTTTTCTGAACTACTTAACACCCGTATTAACCAATATTAACCCGAATAATAATGGTTATTAACACCCAAACGTTTGTTTAAAATTTTTATTTTGGTATCTCAACACACAAGTACATGCAGCACCCAAAACTTCTTTATTCACAAAATATGTATTTCACATTTAAAACACAGGTTTGCCGCTTTCAGCCCTATTTTGGGGTGTGCCAAATTCAACAATTAGAAGCCCAATTATTGTTTAGCAAACATGATTAACATGGATAACAAAATTAAATTAATTAATGATCTATTAGACAGAACCAAGATATTATTGCATAACCTTAAACTACGATTAGATTCCCAGTATAAAAACCAACCACTGCACATTTCCATAACCATAAATAGTAATATTTAAACAGTCACAAATCACAGTTGATCATCATCATGATTTATTCTTATAAGATGTAATGATTATCCATACTTAAAATCATCTTATGACGTAAATCACAATATGGTTAATTAAATTTGTCGTGCATCGAATGTCATAAATATAGATAAAAGGCACTCCGAAGAATTCATAGGTGCAAATAGATGGGCTAATCACCACAAACAATTGAATGGTCCCCCACTCCCCCCTCCCAAACATTTCCTCTTTTAAGCTTATTCAATATTGTTATAACACGGCTTCTGCATTAACCTCCACCCCCACTCCAAATCACAAACGCCTATACAAAAGATACCTACACAATTTGTGTAAAGGAAAGACTATGTATTATTTTTGTTTTTAATCGATATTATTGAGTAGTGAGTGGAAGAGGGTGAGAACTTCGGTTCCGTAATAACATATAAAATCACGATATATTTACTGCTGGTTTCCATATTGGGTATTGGTAGTATCTGCCTTAGGTGATGGTAGTTCATCGTCTTCGGGGGCGATCAGCTTCAGGCGGGACAGCGTATCCAACAATTCGTCACGGTAGGAAACCTGAGCTGAAATTATGATGGTATAGATTATAATCAAACAACGAAATATAAATGAGACAATATTGAATAAATACCTACCTACTTAAAACTTTCAACATGAAATTTAATGCATTAAATAAAAATATCAAATAAGCAATAAGTTTTCCAAAAAAATATTTCAGTTACAAAAACGTGTTTTCTTTTATGAACTACAAAAATAACAATAATAATATTATCAATATAGTTCCAGTACCGATCAATCGGTGGCGGCAGCCGGGAGGAGTAGGAGAAATCCCCCATGACTTTTTTTTTCAATAGGTATTTTTAACATTTATATTATATAATATGTAGGTATGCATATAATATGTACCTACCTATTATATTAATTTTTTTTATTTATTTACCTATAATAATTTTTCAGAGAAAACGTCTGCATGACTATGTTCTTATAGGTACACTGTGTTTAAGTTTGTATATTTAAGAAAATACTAAGGGAGAGGTAAATTGCCTGCTAATTATTATGTGCTTTAGGCTGGACGCAAATATTTTTAGAATTGGAATACCTAAGTATTAAATTAACAGTTCAAACATTGAAACAAAATAAACTTATATTTGAAAACATATCTTTTAGTTGTACCTATTAATTTCCTTTATAGTTTAATTAAAAGTATGTTTGAGTTGTCAATTTAATGAGTAGGTATTCCAAATCTACGTATAGGTATACATACAATACCAACCTACCTACGTAATAATTATTTAATTATATTAATCTAGAGTCGTTTCAAGGGCTTGGAAACTATATGGCTGTTCATCGTGGGGTTATAAACTTATAAATATATTCGCAAATAAAATATTGGATGAACTAGGGGAAAAAAGATTTAATAATTGCACATAAATATTATGATTAATACGTTAATAAATAAAGTGTGTATTTACTGCTTACTAACATTTAAAAAATTATATTAGTTATAACCATAAATTATATTTGTAATTATCGAATAGTGCATAATATATTATGTTTAAAAGTCAGCCACATCACCTCTCACCCCCACCCCATGTAAAAATGACCGTTACTGGCAGACAGCAGTTGTTACTAATAACGTAATTAAAAAATAATAATCTAGGTACTCACCGCCGAGCTGATCCGTATCGATGTTGGAGTCAATTGGCTTGCCGCTGATAGCAGTGATCGCCGCGATCAAAATTAAAATTTTTGTTATGGACATCATGACGCTGTACTTGTAACTTGTACCTAAGTCTGTAAACTGATAATTAGAGAGCCGTCGCGTTCCCTTTTATAACCTACCAGGGCGGCGGCAACGATGAAGAGCATTTACTAAGGGATGAGATGCGCACCTACCGGCTAACTAATAAACCACACACGAGCATAACATAATGTTATATCTTAGAGGACGTCACACGCGCATGTGTTGTCTCCGTCTTACACATAACAATAGATGTTATATCTTAGAGGACGTCCCACGCGCATGTCTCCGTCTTACACACACGTACGACACAGACAAAACGCTTCGATCTGAGTAGACCTCCCTGGATTATGGTTCTAGAGTAAAAATGCCTATTATAAAATTGAATGGTGACAATATTTATGAGGGCAAGTCGTTGCGTTGTTTTTAAAAAATTTAAATTTTGAAAAGTTAAAGGGATTTTAAAAATGTTGAAATTTTTGCTATTTCTAAACGATATTAGGTATAGTGAACGTTATATTGGGTACAATGGGAAGAAATCAACGACTCGCCCTCAGAAGTATTGTCACAATTAAAATTCTTACAGTTATTTTTACACTAGAACAAAAAAAGGAACGAGTTCTACTCAGACTGCGTAAATGCGTTTAGTCTATGTCGTACGTGTGTAAGACGGAGACAACACATTCGGGTTTAGCGTCCTCTTAGTACAATATTATTATATTTTACTCACGACTGTTAATATATTATTTACATATTTTATAATTTATAGGACATAAATCGTACACATCGGTAGCCCGTTAATATTCCGGCATCGGTATAGGATTTTTTTTACCCATAATTTAAGATCACTTCGAAAATCATTAATTACGTTTTAAATCGGAAACTGTAATAATTTACAGTTGAATTAGCTACAGTTTTAATATTGAATGCATTTTTTAAAATATTTAGGTAAGCCAAAACTGTTTTTCTTACACTATTTTAACTATACCTATTTGAGAACTTGTACCTATATTAAGTATACCTAATTAATATTATTTCGAAGTGGTTAAAAAATTTGTACAATGATAAATATTCCAATAATTCCATACAACAACGATTAAACAAACAAAAAAAAGGGGGAATACTGATGATTTGATTGAGCATTTAAAAGATAAAGAAGAAACAGAATAGCTTTATGACTATATGTTAGGTTAATTAATTATAGTTCATACCGGAATACGTATAAACTATGGATGTAAAGCTATGAATGAATAATATATTTGAAAAACAATAAACAAGTAAATAAAAAAAAACTGTTGCGTGATTAAACAATGGTGTACCTCAATCTCTAAATATAATTACCTGTCTACGAACATTACAATAATTATTTATATAAAACTATTCATTAAATAATACCTAATGTTGTATGTATTCAAATATTTTCTTATTTTCAAATTAATAATCATATTAATATATTTTATCATACCTACTTATTTTCTAAAAAAAGAGAGACTCAGTGTGTTTTCATGCTTTGTAGTCGTTATTAATATTTTGTTAACGATAATATTATTACTCATATGTTGTAACTTGTAGTAATGTATAGTTGTCTACTTATATGTCTAGGTACCTTATTTACAGATATAGATTAATGGAACTAAAAACCAGTGATTCAATAATAGTTTAGATATATAAATAATAATATAATAGTTTAGGTACCTATGTGAAATATAGTAGGTATGGATATTGATTGTAAAATAAAAGTCAGAAATGTCAAAAATCGTCTGCTTTCATGAAAGTCTTGGAATTTCATTCGTATTGATAAATATGAACTATATTATAAAATGTATAACACAACACTCTGAAAGACATGACTACATAAACAGTCAGTATTTAGTTGAGCAGGCACTTAGTGCCGCTACTAAAGTATTAACTATAAAATAGGTATGACAGACACAGTACTACAGTAGATACACACCATAGATAGGTATACATTATATAGGTATAGGTTGACAGTTTTCTTATCCCAATTCCGAAACCATAAATCATGAAGGTCAGTCCAACCGGTACCAAGTCTACCTATAGTTAGTATATGGCTATTTCAGAAATAAATGTAATATAATATTATTATAGTATAGTACCTACTATAGACAGTGATCGGTCTGTAGATATTGTGTATAAGTCGACAGTTTTTTTACACGAATTCCGAAGCCATTAATCATGAGGGTTGGGTCAGAAACAGCCAATTGTTATAAAAATATAATATACCTTATACCAGTAATACCTGCAGCAGTTACTATAATGCAGTGTGATATTTTTTTTATAGATATAGATAAGCACCATGTAAAAAATATTTTTTTTTTCGAAAAAACCAGGGAAATGTTTTATTGAAAAATAAAATAAATATATAATATGCAGTATGCACGTAAAAGTATTTTAATGGATTTATAACATGTTTGCCAGCTTCGTAAAAACGGTCTACTGCAGTGTGGCGTCGGTAGGTAGAAAACACGATGTATAGGCACTCTGGACTGGAGCCACTAAAACGAAGGGTAAAAAAATTACTAAAACGACAAAACTTCGGATGATCTCCGATTCTTAGAATCAACAATGAATTGAAACCGGTCGCAAACTCTCAAAAATGTACTACAATGCACATATTATGGTCTCAGAGGCCGGCGGCTCCACCCTGCAGTCGACCAGCTGTCATTCCTGCAGGGTACCATTTTTTTTTGTTGTTTGGCTATTGCTTTCTTTAAAATGAACGGCCTCGCCGAACATTATAGAATATAGTATTAGGTATAATATTATTTACTGAACGAAAAAAATAAAAATGCAGCACAAGGTTTATTTTAGCCACTCTCTGCCTCTCTCTGACCGGACTCCAGGCACTATAATGGTTTTCACATGTTTTGTTCAAATTATTATTAAATATTAAATTATTGTAAATATAACTATTGAAAACAATATAATATAAAATATTGAAATTGTATAGATAGAATATAAAAAAATACAGGATAAATAACTACGACGGACCATACGGAATGTGAGATGATGCAATATACATAGGTAGGCATAAATATACCTACGTATTCGGGTATTCCTTATAAATAAGCGTCACATCACACATGCGTTGTAGAACGGAGTGTTAAAATTGTTGTGGAAACTCTCTGAGCATTGTTCTTACATTTAAATTAGTAAAAATTATGTAATTAATAATAAATTAATTATTTTACGAAACTTTATTTTTATGTACCAAAACATAAGCTAAAAACATATTGTCTCGGTTATTGTACACATAGGTATTTCCAAATTGTTCTTGTAATAATTTACAAATGTTCACGGTTGTGAACAATGACAGTGGTCAATGTTGCACTAAGTATGGGTACTCAGGGTAGGTAGAACGTAAGCAATCGTAATTGTGAAAAAGTACCTTTTTTTTCAGTTTCTAACCGAAGCTTTCTAAGCGGGAATTGCTTTCGCATTACTGCCTCGGCGCCTCCATCGTTTATTAGACAACAAGGTTTAATATAATATCTCATCGACTTTCGCCACAATGGATGGTAGACGGGACAATCCCCCGCCTTCCCCCACTTACAATTAATTAGTAGTATGGATCTTCTCCTGGACTTGGGGTGCCGACCTAGTACACCTGTGAAAAAAGTACCTACCTACGCAATCTTATCATACATCGCTCTAACGGGATCATCCCGTATAGGCTCCCACTAGACTTTGACGAGTCCGAATCGGCTCCAGGTGTGTGACCTTGTCGTCGACTAAGTTGCCGGATTGCGTCCCATGAGTTGGGTTGGTACAGTGGCCACTCAATTCCTGCGTTGCTCTTAGACCAAAAAAAAAAAATGAAAATTTGCCTCAAATTACCATCACCACCTCAATTAGGCATCGGGTTGGAGCTGTTAAGGCCACTTTCAAGTGAAAGGAGGGAGATAAAGCGGACAACAAGAGCCTATGGGGATACATTATTCTAAAGCTCCTGCCGACTTGAGTCCCCGAAATGGGACGCAATAAGTTACCTGGCCGGTCAAATTTACACCTTTCTTAGGTAAGCAAGTAATATGCAGCTGGGCTAGCATTTGAAAAAATCGGTTTTATGTTATTTACAATTAATGCGTCACATAATTTTTGCGTTTATCGGCATTTAGAATTACAACGTAATTCCACTTTTGCGTTTATCGTTATTCAGAATTAAAACATTATCCAATTTTCGCTTTTATTGTTATTTAAAACTAAAACGTTGTACAAGTTTTGCGTTTATCGTTATTTAAAATAGTGTTAATAACTTTCAAAATTTAGTGAAAAAATGGTTTTGACGAAATAAAATGGTTTTTTCCTGAAAAATTTAAAAATTTCATGAAAAAAATTTTTTTTATCTACAGGTCTGAAAAATTAATGTACAATGGAAACAATCTAATAAATAATGATAGTTGATAATCATTTAACGTACATATTATTATTATATATACCATACCGTAAGAGCGGGATACCTTACACAAAGGGGTTAAACATTGCTCCAAAAAAAATATTTATTGATATCAATCGTAGCAGATTACGATTTTGAAATAAGAGTTTGTAGTTTTTTTTATATTGTTCTTATTAACATTACAAATGATATTTGGAGCAAAGTATCCCGCTCTTAAAGTACCTAACTTAAAGTGCGTAGTAGATAGTTAATAATTTAATTTTAAATTTTGATACAATAATATTGTATTGATAACCATATTGGCAAATGTGAAATGACAATGACAAGTTTCCTTAGGTATTCTTAAAATGTTTTTTTTTACATAGATTATTTTAATTTTTAATCGTAAATACAATTTTTTAATTTTACAAAAATTTGGTTTTTTTCGGAAGTATATTATTTTAATATTCTCCAATTTTTCCACATTTTCCGAGGCTCTTTCCCGAATTTTTCGGAATTTTTCCGGCATTTTGATCCCTAGTTAATACCTTTTAAATTTAAAAATAATAACTAATGCGGGTAGGTAATGGCCCGGAACGGAATATAATGCAATCAATTCATATTTGATTGTTTGTGTGAAATAAATGTTTCTACGAAACCAATAGACCTTTTAAATAAATAGGTTTTAAAATATTTCGTTTTGCGTTATTTTTCGTTCAATGATATTCTATAAATTAAGTTTTGGATTATGTTTTGTTTAATAATGTAGGTATATAATATATTTTTTTGATCATTCTGTTTTATTTTGGGGTATTTAATTATTTTTGATTATCGTTTTCCGTTTTAATAAATCTTATAAACATTGGAGTATATATAAATAATTTTCACTATGGCCCGATTTTGGCAATTAATCGATAGTCAAGCATGACTAACATAGCCATAACTATACATATTTTAGGGCGATGGGTGGTTATAATTATGACATAAATAATACAAATAAAAATTGCGTACCTAATTTAATTTTATAATTATTATGTAAAATTAATTTTTTAATTAATTTTTAAAAAATATTGAAAATTTCATATATATATATTTTAATGTCACCTTAAATGACAATCATTTCCTTGTTGATTTCTCAAAAACGATTTTAATCAACCGACTTAATTAATCATGGTGAAAAACGGTAAACAGTGAAGATATACATGAAATGATTTAATCGAACCTACAATTTCACTATGGGCTCTGGCATAGGGGGCCTTCCCCCTACATACGCCACTGCTTACAAATTTCAATCGTTTTTTTGTCAAATTTAACATTATAATCATAACGTTATTATAACGTTTGCAAGCAATGGTATGCAGTTAAAATTTATGTTAATAATTAATTTAAACAATAAAATTTAAATTGATTTATATGAAATATTAGTAATTTTTTATTGATAAAATTAAACAAAAATCCAGGAATTGCTTCCTTCTATTACATATTAAAACGTATCACACGTGCCACCGGTACTACATTCCGCGTAGTATGAAGTGACTTAAACATTCGTTTTTGAAGCTGCGCCTCTTTAATTATAGTTATACAAGATCCCGACGCTGTTTGTTCATATCCCTGTATGGTTTCAAGTGTTTTCTTGATTTATAACAATCATCACTATTGGGGTGGTTCAATCCGATTTTAATTTCTTCCTAGAATGTCGCTGACTAATCTAGTATTCTCCTATTATTTCTTATCCTCCCGGGTAATGGTCCAAGAGTTCCTGCTTTTGTTTGTTCCATCAATACGGCCACATATTTAGTTACGGCACCAGGTGTCCACCTTGTCTAAAAATGGTTAGAAGCATTTTATAGTAAGTTGCATAAATATTTTGTGAGCTGAAATACTTCTCCACTACTACATTATAGCCACTAAGGGTTCCTGAAACTATGCAAGTACAAATATTGAGCTTGGAAAATAAATATATTTTTTAAATGTCAGTGTAACAATATATTAAGGGCCTTGTATTAAATGTTCAAGCTTTTTTACCGAACAAATTAAATTATATTGACATTCATAGAAAAAAAAACAGAAAATGTCCATAAACCATTTAAAATAATTTAAAATATTTTGAAAATTGTATAATGTATAGAAAATGCTGATATAAACATTCATTGAAAATGTTATGTATCAACGGCAATTTTTTTAGAGGACCGCCGAAAACCAAAATCTATTTTGTCAAAAATCTGTTTTGCGTAAAAATTCCCGATTTTCCTTAATTTTTTTTTTGGTTTTTCCCTTCACTTTTGAAAACTACTGGGAATTTTTACCTCCCCAATGCACAAACTAGATTCACTTTCCCATCGACCAAGCATTATTACGACTATTTATCGTATTAAAAATAATTTAATTCTTTTGTTTAGATTTCATCTTTGGTTAAAGTATTTAAGTAGTAAGTACCAAAGTACAGTAATTAATTTTAATACATACAGTTATTTGAAAATTATAAGACATTTATTGAATTACTTTGTTATTTGTTAGCTTCAAAAAAAGGTAGGTAGGTATAATATTATTAATTTTATATGAAAAAAAGTAACTAATTTTTAACTAAGTTAAGTTACTTATATTTTCTAATTAACTTGTAACTTATCCAAGTTAAAAAAAATAAAGGTAACTTTTAACTTTAAACTTAAAGTATATTTTTCTATATTAACTTAACTTAATAAGTTAAAAAAAAATAAATAGTTAACTTGCCCAGTCTTGCCAATCACAATACTAGTGACAGCCTGTCATTATTTCATATCCGCGAAATAAAACAATAAGGTATTATTCTATCTTTGAGTGAGCCAAACTTTTAAATTAAATATAAACTAAATTTGGGGTAAGGCAATATGGACCTCAGAATTTGTTAAACGCAATTGTTTGAAATACTCAAATATTTCGTTGGAATGTTTTATAAAAAAAAAATGACATTTTAAACTTGTGAACATTTCTACAAATACTGACGGCCGTATAGATGCAATTAACTGGGGACCTCAGTTTTATCCGTGCCCCCCAGTTTTTTTAATAACATTTTAGTTTAAAATATTTATTATCAGGTTTTGTGCTGCTAGTACAATTTTAGCCCCCCCCCCTCTCAGAAATATATCTCTAGTTGAGGCTATGAATGACGACCGACGGCCAACATCTGGTGGATGTCAATCCCACCCTAGAATAACCTGTCTATTTAATTGTAATTTTGGTCGATTTAAATTTCTACTAGTAATCATACAGACATTTATAATTTATAATATTTTTAAGAACTAACAGTTATTATGAACAACGTCCCTGTGTAGGTAATAAGTAATAACTAGATAATAAGTTAATAACACTATAATTACTTACACTATAATTTTCCATTTCTGACAAAAATCCCTTGTGCTTGGGTGTAGTGATCGGAGATTGAATGCAGGTTTTGTGGCCAAGGATGACGGGAGGGTAAACCGAGGATAGGAATATCATTCTCTCATTAGCCACGATTTTTTCCAAAGATTCGTCAGGACGTAATATCCTCGAACAACAAACACATTTTCTTTTCTTCTTTCGTTTGTTCTTAATAACATTCCTATTATTGTTGATTAGTTTGGCTTGGCTTAAATCAATCGATTGCTGTGACGTCATTTTGTAATTTAATATATATAAAAAAATGGTTATTTGTAAATTTAATTTGCTTTACATTTAATGTTAAAAAAATAAATATTTAGGCTTTATTTACATTTATGATGCGTTGCTATATAGAATCGAGTATAAGCTATATTTTTTACAGTTGATCACAATAAATATTTTTAGTACCTACCTATACCGTAATATAAATAAAGGTAGGTATGAAAGTTAACCTAACATATTATTTGTCTTACGTTTTCTGTAAGAGGAATAGTACTATTAAGGAGGTCATGAATTCTGGACTAATTCCTATAACATAAAGGTAAATTATAACTTGTCGATAGAAATAAATGGTTGATGATTTAATTTCTGAAACTCTTTGCTCGTTCTGCTATGTATCAAATATGAAGAACTTCATAGTTCCAGGAATATAGAGGAAATAGGAATCATATAATCGTAATAAATTAACCCTACTTTTTATCTTGCAAAAGTTAAAGACGACACGTAGAGACGATTTGAGCCCAGTGGAGGGCGTGAACTCTTTTATTTCATGAGGCAAATATAGACAACCACCACCTAAATTTTATCACACAGGCTAGAAACACACCAAATTCACAATATCATAATGTACTCTGTAATTCTAGTATCAGAAAATAATAAAATTACCTACTTATGTTTATGTGCCTCGTATTGTCGTATATAGCTTTCGTTATTTTGCTATCCATAAATCCAGATAAACAACAACAACACACATTAAATACAGAGCCAAGTGATGTGATTATTTATCACACGAATGTAGGAGTCACTGAGATTTTTTTTTAAATATAGAAAATTTAAAAACGATAAATATTATTTTATCGAAAACGAAACGGGTGACATTTACTGTGTTAATACATTAATAATAATTCCATTACTTTTACTGTGCTTCAACCATTGGAGCCAGTTTGAATATATCCAGTATACTGGAACCAACTTGGAATTAATTATAATTTTAAAAATTCTAAATTTTACTTTATCCCTACTGCAGGTTACTCAATAAATACTAATGAAATCGGTAATATAACGTCCTGATTTTTCAAAGCAAGTTAACCGGAATGTAATATTAATTTTTGATGAGTGTTTGATTTAAAATTTTTACGATAATGGATTTTCATCGGTAATTAATTAAGTTTTGATATTTCGTGTAGTTTAAACTTTAAAGTGTAGGTACCTAATTAAACGGAACATTAATTTTTTATGATCGTCTTAGCTTATAATTTGTAAGATATATTTGATATTCAGCTTTATAAAATTATCGCTCACTGATATATTGTTGTATTTCCAAAATGACTAACCTTAGACTATATTTAATTGCTCACCAAATATTTATATTTAAAAGGCTCCTACGATATTGTTACAATAGTAGTTGAAAAAGATTAAAAATACATATTATAGGCACAATTTTTTTTCATAAGCATTTAAAGTTCAAATCTTCACAAAATACGGAAAAATCACGAAAATTATCAAATTATTTTCAGTTAAGATTTCATAAAAATTGTTTTTTTTAAATCTAAGATTTGAAAATGTTGTAAAAGATTACTCATAAGTTTATCTACCTTTATCAAAAAAAAAAAAAGTGTCTACAAGCAAATCAAATTAAATTTTTATGACCGTTTGAAGTTCATATTTTTACAATATTGGATACCTATTCACTTGATTTCTCATGTAGCGGTTTTGTTATTTTATTGTTATTCAAAAACGAATAACTATAGATACATGAAAATTATAATGAATGTTTATATTTTCATTTTCTATATACCATAAAATGTTGAAAATAATTTGACTCTTTTTGAGCTATTTACAGACATTGTCAGTTTTCAATTTTCTTAGTTTTTTATTCTATAAATATCAAATACATTTCATTTGTTGTGTAAAAAGTGTGAAAATTTAATACAAGGCTCCTGATATATTGTTACAATGCCAGTTGAAAAATATTAAAAATACATAGGCGCATTTTTTTTATAAGCATTTAAAGTTCAAATTTTGACAAAATTTATCAAATTTAAAATTGAATAACTATTTTCTAGTTAAAAATTTATAAAATGTTCAAATTTTATATCTAAGGATTGAAAATTTAAAACAAGATTTCACGTAGGTAGTTTATTCTGTTCAAATTTGGATGAAATTACATAATAAAAACCTAGAATAACTATTTTAGTTATTTTGTTGTGATTGTATAATATTATTTGTGGGTAATTGAAGCTTATAAGTATACTATTATATTATATATTTTAATATTTTATAGTATCACGGTGTGTTGTTGATAAATAAAAAGTTATAAGTACCTAATGGCTATTGCGATATAATTAATTTGGAATTATTATAGGTAGGTACCTATTATAGGTTAATTTTTTTTTTAATACCATAGATAAGTACCTATATAATATGTTTTATACCTAGACTGACATACCGTCTCCGCTCAGAATCGTTATTCTTGTACAATGATATTATATCATTGAATTCAAAATTAATTCCATCCATTATACAGCGACCCCCTTGAACCCTACTGTACACAGAACGACTTTTTTACTATTGAATTTGATTATTTATACAAGTATGCTAGGCTGACACAATGTCTCTACTCACAATCATTTTTCGTATACAATGATTTATCGTTGAATTCAAATATAACATATCCATTACAACGACAAGCTCGACAACTACTGTACAGCAGAGCGGTACCACCTTGTCCACCTTTTTAATTTTAGTTATTTTAACAGACGATTGTTTTTACCACAATAAATTGGTCACAATACATTTAATTTTGGTTTGTCGATATTTTATTCTATTCGATGTTTTCAAAGTCGACATTTCAATTTTTTTTTAAATTTTGACAAAATTCAAAATATGTTGCATATTGAAGGGAATATTTAATAACATGTATAAAATAATATTTTGTCAAGCATAAAATTTAATAATACATATTTTTGTAGGCACTATAGGTAAGTGATCATTAATTTTAATAGTTTTAAATTATAAATAACAAAAATGTTTGGGGATTCTTTACTGTGCTTTTCTGTTATTTCTAACAAGCGCGAAATAGTATTTTAGACGTGTTTTTTTCCAAACATACCAATTGATCTAATGAAGCGATAAGAATTCTGAAAATAAATTTGAATTTTTCGTCAAGTCTACTTGGAATCGACTTTCAAAAATGTTTGATATTATCCCTCAAATTCCTAAATATGTCATATTCATAAAGAGTATTTAAAAAGGTGTTCTGCTGTACAGTAGGTTACAAAGTTACAGTTGGGTACAGGTGGGTCACTGTATAATTATAGATGGTATTAAAATGCTATTGTAACAATATATCAGGAGCCTTATATTACATTTTTACACTTTTTGGCAAAAAAGATAAAACTTTATTGATATTCATAGAAAAAAAGTGCTCTGCTGTACAGTATATTACAAGTAGGTCACTGTATAATGGATGGTATTCAATTTGAATGTAATGATATAATATCATTTTAAAAGAAAAATGATTCTGAGCGGAGAAGGTATGTCAGTCAAGGTATAAGACATATTATATACTTGCCCATGGTATTAAAAAACAATTGATCTATAATAAATTTCAAATTAATCATATCACAATATCCTTTAGGTACTTATATCGCGTTATACATCAACAACAAACCCTGATACTATCATAGATATATAATAGTGTAGGTAGGTACTTTAGAAATTTCAAGTACCCACGAATAATATTATACAATCACAACGAAATAACTAAAATAGTTATTCTATGTTTTTTTTTTTAGGTAATTCCATCCAAATTTGAACTTAAAATTACTTTAAAAATAAACTGTGCTTATGTATTTTTTAGATTTTTTGGTAACAGAATTAACTACTTACGTGGAATCTTGTTTTAAATTTTCGATTCTTAGATATAAAAGTTGAACATTTTATACATTTTTAACTACAAAATAATTATTCAATTTTAAATTTGATACATTTTGTCAAAATTCGATCTTCAAATGATTATAAAAAAAAATTGTGCCTATATATTTTTAATATTTTTCAAATGGTATTGTAACAATTTATATCAGGAGCTTTGTATTAAATTTTTTAATTTTTGGCCCAAATTTTACCTAACCTAAATTAGTTTTTAAGTCAACTATGTAATGTTTATTATTTTTCATAAATGGATTTCAAAATCCAAAGCTGGGCAAGTTAATGATATTTTTTAACTCGGTTAAGTTATGTTACGTATTTTTTGTTCAATTAAATTAAAAGTTAAGTTTAATACATTTTTATACATCAATTAAGTTTAAATTAAGTTAACATAAATCCTGTTAACTACGTAACTTTACTTAAATTAAATTAATAATTTTAGTTAATAATTAATTATTATCTAATGAGTAATGAATAGTTTATAATAAGTATAATAAGTAGGTAACTATTATGATTAGGTATAAGTCGTGGCATAATCGATGTCTTCATACGAATGAAAACTAAAATATTAATTTGTATAAGTAATTTATTGATACAATATATTAGTTTTTATTTTTAAACATAAATACGAAGTTCTTTACGTGAATATATCTAAATTTTTCTGATAATATTTTCTAATTATTATAGACCGAAAATCCGTAATAAACAAAATATTTTTCGGGATAATAGGAACATTCAAAATGTAAGTACTTAATAGTTAATCGGGAAAATAAAGAAAACACTAACACGTCATAGATCCCGGTCGGCTATTACAAGATTAGAAATTGCCTGAATGTTGCCCTTTAAATAATGACCGTAGAGGGGTAAGGAGTATGAATAGTATTGAAAAAAATCTATGAAAATGTACTTTTGTATTTAAAATAGTATGGTTTATTGAGCGGTTTGAGAGTAAAAACACCTATTATCAATGTTATAGAAGAGAAGTTAATCTGTGCCTGTATAGAAGTCAATTTTTGATATTTGTAATTACTAAACTAAATAATTCAAAAAGTAAAATATCACAAGTTAGTGAAGTTTGAGTGTTAAATATTGGGCATTGAAAATAAAATATCGAAAATCGACTCCTAGACAAGCCTAGATAAACATCGTCTCTTCAATTTGTATAATAGGTGTTCATACTGCGATGTCACTCAGTAAGCTATATTATTGGAAATACGAAACTAAGTTACAGTGTTTCACTAAAATTCACATTTGTAATTGGAGTGTAAAATATTCAGTTACTGACATGTGAGAGCACGTGCGGGTGTGCTCCAATATTTATTTTATACACAGTCACTCACGCTAATAATCACCTACTACGCACACATTTAGACGACCCGCATGCAAACAATTAGAAAATTGCCTATATTGAACTCCTTAGAAACATTCGGTTTAACATTGATATGAAATGAATAATTTATTTAGCTTTAAATCAATCTATTTTATGCTATGCTACCTACTGTCTTTTGGGGACAAGCGTATGAGTCTCATATTCATTCTTTAAATATTACTTTAAATAGTGTAATCAAATTTATATTTAATATACTAAGGCTTACCAATAATAAATTTGTATACAATGTAATCTACCAGTACAATTTTTTTTTATAAGCATTTCAAGATCGAATTTTGACAAAATTTATCAAATTTAAAATTAAATAATTATTTTGTAGTTAAAAATGTATAAAATGTTCAACTTTTATACCTAAGAATTGAAAATTTAAAACAAAATTCCACATAAGTAGTTAATTCTGTTACCAAAAAAATCTAAAAAATACATACGCACAGTTTATTTTTATAGTCATTTTAAGTTCAAATTTTGATGAAACTAGGTACTTAATATTAAATGTTTATATTTTAAGAAGTTATTACTGTGTTTTCATAAATTTAAAAATAATACTGTTTATGGTGATCATATTTATAATACACGTTATAAAACGAATATTAATCTAAATGTTCCTCTATACCATAAACAGTTTGGCTTGAAAATTTCTATTTCAATTGCAATCAGATTAATGAATAGGTACCTACTTAAAATAAATATATATAATTTTAAAAATGTAAATGATTTGAAACTAGACTTACAGAATGTTGATCTTACACAAATTGATTTATGATTATTGATTAATAACAAATGATTTAATTTTGTAACTATATTTTAGAAATATATATTATTGTCAATAATTTAAGTCAAAAACTCCCTAACACAAGCTATGCTTATAGGGGAATTGAAAATTTTTGTATTTTATCTTATATATTATATACTATTTGTACATGTTTAGTAGTAAAATATATTACCTTAATAGCAATGATATAAAATATACTTACCTAAATATTAATATAAGTGGACCGTCTGTACTCAGAAGTATTTTTCTTATACATTAATTGTATATCTTTGAATTCAAATTTAACTCATCTATTACAGCTATACCTCAACACACAGTCTATTAAGAGGACATCGCAACCGCTTATGTTGTCTCAGTCTTAAGCACATACGTCATAACAAAAACAGTTTTGAGCAGGAACAAACCGAGAAGTCTACAGTCTTAACTTAGAAAAGAAGTTTTCACCACATAAAAAGAGAGCTTTGGCAGTGCAATATCGTTTTTATTTTTTTGATATCACTTATACAAAAAAGTTCTTGTTTCAAAATCTATTTTTTGTGTTTTTCAAACACAACAATTTTTTTTAAGTTCCGATATCAAAAAGTTAAAAACAATATTTCACTGCTTATGTTCCCCTTTTTATGTGGTGTAAATTGTGTTTCTTAATTATGAATGTAACCTTCTCGGTTTTTACCCGAGCCAAAATAGTTTTTGGTATGCCGTAAGTGTGTAAGACGGAGACAACTATGCAGGTGCGACCTCCTCTTAATGTACAACAGATGAGAGGTACCCATTTAAATATGGATTAAAAATGGTTGATTAAGTTCTTTTAAGTCTTAACCAATATAATTTTTTAAAAGAAGAGACAAAAAGTAACGAAAAGAAAAAATATTTTGGATATTTTGGATATTTTGGATGTTTCATCAACATCTTTAAAAATACATTTTAAAAACAAAATAATATGGATAAACTATAATACCAATTAAAAAATTGAATTGGTTACTCATTAAGAGAACAAATTAAATAATTTAAATTCAGCAACAGTTGAGTTCAAAAAATTAATTAATGTAAAAATTACATACTTCATTAGTGTATGTAATCTGAAAGCTTTCGATTTTATGGATTATATTTCTGATCTTTAACCCTCATATAGGTACACTTTACATAATATGTATTATGTATTATATATTATACATTATATTATTTGTATAATTATAAATATTATAGGTTAAAATGAATACAAAGTTTGTACAACTATACAAACTTAAAGTTTGTATATGTTTTAATTGAATACAGTTAAGATATAGTTCTAATTTTTTATTTTCGAAATAACTTTTTTAAATGTCATATTAAATAATACAATAGTTAATATTTTGTTTGAATACTGATGAAAATATTATTATAAAACCCATAAAACTTGTAGTAAGGTATGCAAGTATAGTGATATATTATTATAATATTAATAAACTCTACTATTAGGTGTATTAATTTAGTAGGTAACATATGTTTTGCCAATTATACAACAATTCATAACAATTATAAGTTTACAATGAATATTCAAATAATTTATAGTCTAAACTTATAATTAAAACTATAAATAATAATCAATGTTTAACTATGACATATTCAAAGGTCAAATTAATTAATAGATAATAAGTTTTTGCCTATATTTTATAAAAAAAGTTCATATCTAAAGTCTAAATTCAATTTATATGGTTTATTAAAAATAAAAATATTTCTATAAAAAGGGACTTAAAAAGCTTCCATTCGATTTTTAGAATTTAAAGATATTAGTATAATAATTTTATTAAGTAACTTACATATTATAGTACATTATTGTGAAGGAAAACACCCAAATTGTCTATATATTTGTACTCATACAATTGATATTATTAATAGTAAGAAAATGATAAGTACAATTCATTTTTTATTCATTTATTAAAGGCTGCTGAAATTTGCAAAAACAATAAATAATAAAAAATAATTCTTAAACTTGAGAAAGTGGGTTGCGCTTGGGTCAGAGAGAGAAATGAAAAACTGCACTGATATCCTCTTAACATTGTGAAAATACAATTATTATATTTTATTCATAGATATTAAAGATATGGATAAGCTGCATGTTTATTAAACTGTCTTAAATTGTAAGAAATGTTTGTTGTTAATTTCTTTTATAGAATGTTACCAATATTGTTTAAATATAATAAAAAGAATACATTTAGAATTCATAAAAAAAAAATCATCAATTCAAGTCCTTACCATCTAAAAACCTGAATGTATAGTAGGATATACATGGATTATACATATCTGTGATATCGAATGCTACATAATTGTATTTAAACACATTTATTTACTTTAAATAATTTATTTTTAAATACATTTTAAATGTAAATAATTTTTAAATAAATTTTAAAAGTAAATAACAATGGTATGAAACATTACATTTTCATAATTTTTGTTACACTTTAATCTTTGAAGTTAGAATAACAGTAATGATGAACATAATTATTATTTGTGTTTTTATTTAAATGATTAATTTTAAGATAACAATTTCGTTGCTTTGAAAAAAATTTTTAATAGTCATTTAAAAAACTCAATAGGAAATTTTCAATTTTTAATTTTATACTAAAATGTTTAACTATTAATTGATTTCTAGTATAAATTAAATAATATTACACTCATGTTAATAAATAATTATATAAACAATTGTTATTAAAGATGACCATATAGTATATAAACTTCTTTATATTATAATATGATAAATTGATAAATATTATAAATTAATTCCAGGAACATTTTCAAGAGTTATTACGGTGCGAGTATGTTCTTTGGGATGATTAAAATAAGTTAAACTTAAGGGAAAATGGTAATAACAAAATATTTAAAAGTAGTTTATGTTACTTTATAAGTAACCTAAAACTTATTCAACTAGGTAAATAATTTTAAGATTACAAGGTAATAATATTGAATACAATTATTATAAGAATGATTCAATAGAGATTCTGCAGTCGCTTTGTAATTATTGTTATATTTATATTTTAGTTATAAAATTTCGATAATCCCATTAAAAATTGTTTTAAATCACGAGAGCTAAATTAATGTATATTAATGGCATGCAATAAGATTAAAATAGAATAAATATAAATATAATCTTATTCAAGGTTATTAGATATATATGTGAATCTCTATTATAAATTTAAATGGGGTGAAATGTAGAGGGATACTATTAATGGGCATCAAAAATATCTATAAAAAGATACATATTGAATCAGTTTATTAATTTTGTTGAACTTGATTACCATAGATAAATGAGTATCATTAATTAGGAGACCATGGTATAATGGTATGATGGAATGCATTTGGATAGTGGTGGTAAAAAAATCACTAGGGAACCATCACATTATTTTTAATTGGTTTTAGTGAATTCTAAAATATTATACTGTATTATATTGTATATATTTCACTAATGTTGTATATGTCTCATGGCTCTAATGTGGATGCAGTTGTTTTCATTTGTTCTGCTGGTGCTCTATAACAAATATTATAAAATTATTATTAAATTAATAAATATACATGCATTTATAAATCAATTTCACACATCAAAATTAATTTTTATATGGAAATACAAAATAGTACATTTGATTTTGACGTGCAATTCTTGGAATTGGAGTTTAAAAAAAAATTATTTCTACTTTGATATTACTGTGGTAAAATAAATGTTGGGTCACTACAGTAATGAATTATGAAAACTAAAACTATAAGTATATCAAAATCCTATTTATCTAATTAAAGTGCATATTTTATATGGAATGATTGGAGCGGATGAACTACCAGTAACATAAGCAGCAATAATACACTTTAAAAATTTAGTTAAGTTTGCCTTAAGTGGGACGCCACACATCTGGATCTTCCATTAAAGTTGTGTGATGTCCGCCCATGGGTTGAGAGACGTTATCAACAGGAGAAGCAATAGCTCCCATATCTTCCCTAGATCCTCTATTTAGTAGTAAGTATTGTAACAAACACAAAACAAAAAGCCAGTGTTTTTAGAACAATAATAATCAAACACAAAGTAAACAAATATTTGACATCAGCTTAATTATAAAGTGAATAAATAAAATGTATAGATAAAACATAAATAAGAACTTACTTTTTCCCAACTGACATAAGACCATACAATAAACCAGTACAAAATACTAAAGCACTAGCTATTAATGTACTTGGGCCAAAACATAAAAGAATTGGTATTAACGATACCCTGAAAAAAATTAATTCAAATGTAATTTAATGCTGGATTGATCAATATTTTACAATTTAAAAAAAGTTGTAATCATGCGTTCAAAAATAGTTTGTATAAAAATATTTAATAAATAAATTTCTCGATTCTTACCCAGCATATAAAATAGCTCTAGTCCAGTAGGGTTTATTTTCAGCAACATCACTAACTTTCTGCATATAATCGATAAACACACAAAGGAATGGTGCTTCTAATGCAATAAGTAAAATACCAAGAAGTCTGAAATTACACATAACTCAGTTTATTATAGGTATTAAATTGTATACAAAAAATTAATAATTACTACTTGATATACATACAATTGTATAATTCCACCAAACAAACAATCTGTGTTTAAAAAAATCAATCCCAGTCCATTCCAAACACCAGTGAATAAATTAACTGAAAAGAATATGTAACAATTATTCAGAAATACACCATTTGCCATTTGTTATGATACATACCAATGCCTGCAAATGTCCCCAATGTTCTGCTACCATATTTTAGGTGCCAAGGAATTTCATCCCTATTTTCTCCTTCATCACTGGCCCTTTTCCAAAGATTTGTAACTTTATCTCCCATAGACTATCGAAAAAAAAATATTATTAAATATAGGTAACTAATTATTACATTGTACATGGATCAATAAAACATGTACCTACATGAAATTTAATATTATTTTTAATTAAATTAAACAATTATAAACTTGTTTTTTGAGTTTGGATAACCATTATGTAATGCACCTGTGTAATATAATAACAACACAGACCAATTCAAAAGCAAGAAACAATCCTTGTATTATGATATATCACACTCTACTGACTTCAATAGATAGGTGTTATGTTACCTACATACATTTTTATGGCCAGATAAAATCAATATAGGTTCATAATTCTAATTGTTATGATTGTTGTAAAAAAAATAAAATATTGAAGTATCAACAATGATATTTTTAATTAAATTAAATTGTATGATACTAAAGTGTAATTATTTGTTAATTTGTCTTTAACAACTTCATATTTCATACAACATTGCAAAGTAATTTACTCTTATTTAGAATATATATATTTATACTATTTTGCTATAGATAAGATGTTTAAAGGAATAATTATTTGTACATAAAAAAATATAGTTATATGTACAGAATTGAAGTAAATTGCAATAAAAATATATTCAGAAAAAAGTTTCATACCCCCGTGGGCACACATATTTTGTAATTATTGATTTGAATCAATATGCATATTTTATTACTTATGTTTTCTAATTTGTATTCCATAATATAAGGAAGTTATGCCCACATATGTTGTATCATTCTTACTAACACACAGTAAATTGTATGTTAAAATAAATCTCTTTTTTCTGTTATTTTAGATTCTGATTGGAACGATGAATGTATTGATTTTACAATGTGTTTTTTTTTTCATTTTTTAATTTTGTTTTGTGTCTGTCATCACCTTTCAGGTCAGTAAAAAAGCTTGGATTTTCTTCAACAGTATCTTTTCTGATAGGAATGTGAATTTAGTTGGTACTTAGGGGGGTCAAAAATATTAATTTCACATTGGTTTTCAAAAGCGCCGTGAAAAATAAAAGAAAAATTAATGAAAAACGGGAATTTTTACGCAAAATCTGTTTTCGAGAACACCGATTTTGGTTTTTGGAGTAACTTTAAAACAAATAACCGTAGATAAGTGAAATTTTCACTGATTGTTTATATTTGTATTTTCTATACACGATAACATTTTCAAAATATTTGATTTATTTTGAACTGTTTAGGGACATTTTCAGATTCCAATTTTATTAGTTTTTTTTTTTATGAATATCAATAAAAATTTATTAGTTGGTTAAAAAAACTTCAAAATTTAATAGAGGGTTTCTAGTTTATTGTTTCAAAGGCAGATGAATAATATTAAAAATCCTTAGTCACAGTTTTTTTATATGCATTTTAAGTAAAAAAATTCGTAAAAATTTTGTGATACAAATTCCTTATAAGATAATCTACCATTATCAAGAAACAATTGTCTATAAGAAAGTCAAATTAAATTTTTATGAGAGTTTGAAATTCAAATTTTTACAATATTGGATATTCGCTCGATTTCTTATGTAGCGATTTCCTTATTTTGTTGTAATTCAAAAACGAATAACTGTAGATACATGAAAATTTCACTGAATGTTTATATTAGCATTTCCTATACACCATACAGTTTTGAAAATATTTTGACTTTTTTTGAGCTGTTTACGGACATTTTCAGTTTCCAATTTTTTTAGTTTTTTATTCGATAAATATCAATTTAGTTTTATCGGTTGGGCCAAAAAGTGTAAAAATTTAATACAAGGCTCCTGATATACTGCTACAATATCAGTTGAAAAATATTAAAAATAAACCAGCACAATTTTTTTTTATAAGCATTTCAAGATCGAATTTTGACAAAATTTATCAAATTTAAAATTGAATAATTATTTTGTAGTTAAAAATGTATAAAATTTTCAACTTTTATATCTAAGAATTGAAAATTTAAAACAAGAAGTAGTTAATTCTGTTATCAAAAATACTAAAAAATACATATGCACAGTTTATTTTTATAGTCATTTTAAGTTCAAATTTCGATGAAATCACATAAAAAAACCTAGAATAACTATTTTAGTTATTTCGTTGTGATTGTATAATATTATTCGTGGGTACTAGAAATTTCTAAAGCACATTATTATATATCTATGATAGTATCAGGGTTTTTTGTTGATGTATAAAGTGTTATAAGTACCTAATGGATATTGTGATATGATTAATTTGAAATTTATTATAGGTACCTATAATAGGTCAATTTTTTTTAATACCATAGATAAGTATATAATATGCCTTATACCTAGACTGACATCACATATCGTCTCCGCTCAGAATCGTATTTTTTATACAATGATATTATATCAATGAATTCAAATTTAATATCATCCATTAGACCGTGACCTACTTGTTACCTACTGTACAACAGAGCACCTTTTTAATATTTAAGAGAATTGATTTAAAGGTGAGAATATTATCTAGGGCACCTCAATGGATTTTTTTTATATTTTAATTTTAAAGCAAGTTATAAACATTTAAGATTGTAAATTGTATGATAAAAATAAAAACATTTAAATAAAAAGTACATAGAACAGTACAACAAGTAAATTTTTACTTTTAACTACATTATTAATACATTATTACATTTAAATACATATTGTTATGATAATCTTCAACTTATTTATACAGAGGGTTCCCAAACTTTTTAAAGCATATTGGACAATTTTTAGTTTTTGACAATCCACAATATACTAATGACGTTTTTTTTGTTGATTAATTGTTAATTAATGGATGCTATATTTGAGATAACAATTTAGTACAGCAGCATTGATGACACTCAACTGGCACACTCATTATCGTCACAGATAATGATAAATCAATTCAATAATCAAATGGGAACTAAGCTGCATTTATACATTATACCTCGCATTATACCTAAGTGAGTAATGTACAACATAGTTACATGGAAAATACTAAATCATATAATTGTATTTATACGTATAATTTCCTTATTTCTAAATTGAATTGTGACATAAATAGGTATAATACAAATATGGAAAAAATAAGAAAATTGTGTTTTTACTTGGTATTTTGCTTAACATGTTAATAAACAACCATTAATGATTTGATTTCATATCTGTATTAAAATTTATTCTGATTCACCAAAATAAATATACCAAATTTGACATACATTATTTACCATTTTGAATTTTCACAGGATATTTTTGAAGTATTCCAACTAAAACAAATTATTAATTTGCTTTGTATAAGTTTAATAATATATATTTGTGTGTAAAATATAAGATGCACAAATATCTAAGACAGTTATTAACTATAAACAATTGAAATATGTAGTTAATCTCAATTTAAGAAGTTATTCACTGCTTATCAGGTTATAGAATAATTAAATGTATTTAATTGTACTCCAATAAGTAATATAATTAATTGTTATTTATTAATATTGACACAACTGTTATAATTGTTTCAAATTAAACATTATAAAAGGTTATGAAAGTACTACCATTTCAAATTTAATTATTGTTACAACCAGATAAAAATTAAGTAAATTTACAATATAAACATAGTTATATAACTATTATATTGCATTGCCTATAAACTAAAGAGAAAACTAGTGAGAACTGAGAAGGCTTTGGAATATATTGAATGATGATACAATTGACTCTAACACTCTTAAATTGGTTATTTTTTATTTAATGTAAGGTTTGTGGTTACATGCATTAGACCAATATTATAATATGATAACATAAATCAGTTAATTGAGTTAGTGTATAATAAATGAGTAAAAATACAAATACAAATAATATTAAATAAATTGGTTATGATTCTGATAAGTAGATCATAATTACAGAACTATAATAATAGTAAGAAATGTACATTATATTTCTTTGTATTATAATTTACAAATACCAATCATCTGCCATTCAATTTTAGTGAAGACTGATAAAAAAT
Organism: Macrosiphum euphorbiae; assembly: GCA_949089665.1. Classification (NCBI taxonomy): domain Eukaryota; kingdom Metazoa; phylum Arthropoda; class Insecta; order Hemiptera; family Aphididae; genus Macrosiphum; species Macrosiphum euphorbiae. The sequence continues at coordinate 49,675,222 of CARXXK010000002.1, read as the reverse complement.
TGTATTTAATAACATTGTTATACAATTTGTCCCATGGTTAACACGTTCACTGCGGATGGCGCCAAATGGCGTCATCCACACACTATTTTTCAATACACTATAATTTAGTCCGGGTTACAATCAAAAACCTCAATTTTGGTCAGCGTTATCTATAGATATTAGTTAATACGTGTGTGCAATCGCACATCGATATTTCTATTTTTAGTCTATAATATTTTTATTTTATTTTGGGATGTTTTCTATTCCTTTATCAAGTTAATTATCGGTATTTTCAAGAAATTCACTATCATTGCAAACATTTTTCCATCGCCGGTCGTTGATGAAACATGTACGTATTCACATTGTATTGTTCTTATACCAATAATTTGTTACCAACAGTCATAAAATAGTATACCTAGTTTTAAAAAAAAACCTTATAAACCCTAGGGGTTCTAACTTTCTTATTTTTTTAGTTATGAGCAATTTAACTTTTTTTTAACAAAACCATACAACACATTTGCTGATGAATTTTCAATTCTTTTCAACTTTTTGCCGTAATTTTTTTTAAATCAATATTTCTACAGAACGATACCTAGAATACCTTAAATATTTTATTTCAGTGTCGTTCGCCTATTTCTTTTTAAAAATGCTTATTTTATTTAACTTGTTTTAATTCAATAAAAATGAACTGTACATTTCTGGATGTGACTGGTCATTGTGTATGTAAGTATATACTATAATTAAACAGTTTTAAAATATAAAAAAGTAAACATGATAAGAAGCTTAAAAGTTTTTAAGATACATCAGCAAATGTGCGGTAGGTTTGGTTTTGTTTAAAAAAAAGTTGAATAGCAAATACCTAACTAAAAAAATTTTAACTTTCTTTAATGGAGATTTTTTAATAACACAATGTTCTTATTTTTATGATCACTTCCCACAGGACACATGGTCTATTAATTTTACATAATATATTATGATTAAAATTATATTGGAAAAAAAACAATTTTATATTTTATAGAAAAACGCTGGCTAGTAGACTAATCTAAAATATTACTACCCCCTTAACATATTATTATTAGATATTACAATGAAGCAATTTGTAAAGGCACATTTTAAAAAAATGGTCTGTATTCAAAAGCTCTATAACAAATTCACAATCTTATATTCTTTTTTGAAGCAAAGCTCAAAGAAGGCATATTTGATGGAACATAAATTAGAATTTTCACAAAAGATGAAAGGTTTCAAAATTGTATGACCAATATTTAAAAAAATTAGCATATTAGTTTTAAATTTTAAAAATATAGTAAGTGTCAACATTTTTATGCTATACATAAAAGATCTATCAAAAACAAACAATTCTAATACAAAACAAACAATCAATGATAAATAATATATTAGAACATATTATAGAACTAAAAACATAATCATTGAATTACACTTTTAAATTCACATATTGACTACTTTCTGGACAATTTGAATTCATTAAGAGGTTTGCGCACTACTTATTTCTCTCACTGAGCCATACTCAACATTCAACAACCAATCTTATTTAGTAAATTTTAATGCAAGAGTGAATACACCTATAATAACATCAGTATAAAAATTGAAATATCGTAATAGCCAATGTACAAACACAGCTAATATTCCCATCTTTGATAATATGTCTACTCAGTCTAATAATAAGATTTATTCTGCTAAACAAAAGTTTGCTCCGTTGGGCATGAGTCACAGAGAGAAAACAATTAATAGTGCTGACATAATTTGAAAAACGAGATTAACATTTGTATAAAGATATCAATCTATAAGACATTAATATGATAGCTGATAACTGTTGGAATCAATAAAGAGAAGAATAAAAATATTCCCATAAATAAAAATTGATTAAGCTTCCAGAAGCCATCTAAACAAATATCTAATAAAATAAATAATTTTGTGAAAACTATATTAATATTTAATTTAAATTTAGTTTTTAGAACAGAACATTTTAAAATATAATATTTGTTAATAAAACAATAACATACTACGGGATCGTCCATTTAACACAAGACACTCATTATTTCAGAAAATACTTAAGTTTTTAAAAATAAATCTTTTACATCATTTTAATTTTAAAGTCTACATAACAACATTTTTGGAAAAAAATTATCATAAGTTTTTTTTACTCAGTAGTAATGTAGAATGATTACATACATTTGTAGTTTAATATTCTGCAGCACAATATTACCCTAAGTATTTCAATGTATAAAATTAAATTTTGGACTAATAGTTTAAACTTTAAGTATGGGTGGAGAAGTAGACCAACATTTTTCAGAGTAGGCTTAAAAAAGCATAACATTTAAAAAGTACCTAGTAAAAGTATATTTGTTTTAGAAATATATTGTTTTCTAACTAATTAAAATTATATAAGAAAAATATTTTCAAAAACGTTAATAGTTTTTTAAATAAAGAGTGTCTTATGTTAAATGGATCACTCTGTAAAGGCAATATTATTATTTAAACTATACACCTTGTGGCCTGTATACCAAAGTTGCAAAAACATTACATGTGATAAAAAGAAACTGTTTTAATATTTATAGGTATAACTGCAAGTTTGGAAATAATTTGGTATTTATCTAGTAATTTTAAACATTTTATTTTTAACTCAATTAAATGCTCTGTTAATTAGATAGATAGGCAGCAACTAGCATTCATTAGTGAATACTGATTATCTACTGATTTAGTAACTAATCATCAAAATATAATTTTATAAATACTAAATTAACCAAAAATATGCAGCAGTAGAATAAAAGGTTATAGGCTATCATTAAATTGATTAATAGTAAATACAAGTAGGGAAAACTGTAATTCAAGCTTGAATTCCATATTTATAGTATTGGGTTTCTGTAACCTTTTATTTATTTTCTATAAACTACAGTTAAATTGTTAAACACATAATATATTGTTTTAAAACCTCAGATTAAATAAATAGTAAATACATACCTATACGTTTTTAACACCTTTGAATACAATTTTAAAATTAATATGTTGGCTTGTATATTTCTGCATAATAAATCAATGTCTGGTGTAATATTTAAAACAACATTGCACAAGTTTGCTTCTTAAGTCTGTTCTGAAAGGCATGACCTACGTTTGATTTTATTATTGAAAATGGAGTTTCATAGAGATGTCGATTTATGAAGAATTAATCGGAATTAGTAAAAATAAGGCAACAAGAGGCTGTTGTCTTAACTAAAGTCTGTTAGTTCTTTTTCGTGAAATTCGGATTCAAGAATTTTCTCTATCAAAAGTATGATAAAATTCTTCCAAGTAATAATAATTGTATTGTTATTATTCTTCACCACAAAATGGTTTTTTGGAGCAAAATAGACCTAACCACGTTTCAACATAATGAATTTAGTTTTATTTCGATAATAATTTTGACAACATATTTGAATTAATTTTGAATCCTTCGAGGAGTCAGATTTATAACAAATGAATACAATTTAAAACAATATTTTTTTTTCCATTAAAATTTATAAAAAATTGAGATTTTCTTAAGAATAATAAACCAAAAATGTGGTTTGAAGGTTTTGAAATTAAATTACAAAATAAAATCTGTTTTCAAAATTATTATCAGAGTAAAACTCAAGTCAGTACGTCAAAATACATATAGGTGTAATTTTCTCTAAAAAAAATGGTCGTAGAATCCCCTTATAAATGGCCTATAGAATATTATATATTTCAACCTCTCTGCTCCTCCAGATAAATACGGCAAATGAAATGGAGTATTTTACTCAGGAGTTATGACTCGTGAATGGGTTAATAATATATGACTAAATACTATAAAATCGTATGTTGGCCAAAATAAATTAGTAACAGTACATAACATATTTTAAACTTAGAAATGCATGTGTATAAGTGTATAACATAGGATTAATAACAATTACAACGTACAATATTTGATTAGATAACACAATGATTCTTTCTAGTGACAATGTAACAATATGTCATATTTCAAATAAAAGTAATCATAACCCTAAGTGTTAAAAAATCTGAATAATTTAAATATAATAATTATATTACATTATTTTTATGTTTAAAATTATTTAAGTCAGTATTAATTTATTAATTACAATATATTTACTACAGAAAAAATTGCTGTTGCTACTTAATTTTAGGATCATAAATCCTCAATGAATTTAAATAAGACATTACAATCATAAAGTGTTTGTGAACACTCAACATAAAAGTGTACCTATATTAATAATTCAAGTTGTTAACATTATGACTAATTTACTAAAGGAAAAAAAAATAATGACTAATATCTAGGCATTGTGTAAAATTATAGCAATAAAATGATCTTATATCTACATTTTCATAAAATTTATCAAATCTTAAATTATTATTGGCCTTTACAATGACATAATATCACCCTATCCATACAACACACAAATGTTATACAGATACATAAATATGTGGGTATTAAGTAGAGACAATGAAGACCTCTGATGTGGATCAGTAGTCTGTATGTGACTTGTAGGGTCACGGGTTTGATTCATTAACAATGGCTTATTGCTGAATCAAATAATTATTTTGAACAAGATTTTGGAATAGATAACCCAACAATTATTTTCAGTAATCTAGAAATTGATATTATGGTTTTCTAAGAACTATTCCAATCTTAGGATTTTCCAATTTTCAAAAAACTATTTTTAAATAATGTTAGAGGTGGGTACTCTTTACTATTATTTTCATAAAAAATATTAGGGCATTTGGGAAGTGACTTGTCTAAGTATTGTATTTAATGTATAAGCCATATCTTTTATTTAAGGTGCTTCTAGTCGGAGAAAAAAAAATTGTTTTTAGACCCTCCACTGTGACAAGATTGTGAGACTTTAGATGGATCAATTTTAATGCTGTAGAAATAATAACATTTCTTAACATCTTCTCTAGAGAACGGTAGGAGCTTTTTTTTTAAGTTTGAACTTTTAACATTATTATAATATTATACAAATTTCAGTTTTTACAACATTTTTATTCAACCATATGTATTGAAGAAATTAATATTTCTAAAAAATTCTTCGACCATTCTTTAGAGGACATATAGAGTATTCATAATTGTTAGGATTGTTACAGAATCAAAATCGCACCAACCTAAGTATGTTACCTATGTTATAAGTAACCTTATACTTTTTCCTAATTTAATATACTGGCATGTGTCTGCGAGTGCCAGAAAGCCAGTTCTTAGAATGTGGATAATGGTCGCGACTCGTTGACATATACTGCACACACACACACACACACTAATGTTCATTTACACCCTTACACATTGACATAGCTTGATTGTACTTGCCATTTAATTGCCTAATTCTTACTCCTTAGAAAATGACCGACTGGAACCCCCTTAATATTTTATAGCAATAAAATACACACGTCTTTATAGAACCAACAACTCCCTCGAACTACTAACATATTAATTATTATTTGTTTATTTTAAATCTGTGATTAAAAAAAATAAAATATATACCTACAATTCAATTTACCTTATAAATTAATTATTAAAAAAAAACTATATAAAACAAAATTTGGTTGTTTTTAAGGGGTTTGGTTTGGATGTTGCTTTTGAAGATTTTATTTTTTATTTTACGTATTATTAATTGGTATTTTAATTTTTAAACAGGTTTAATTATTCTAATTGGAAGTATTAATTTTATTACTAAAATTCTCATTTAAATAATTTTAATATCAGCCATACCGAACTGTATGTAAGTTAAATTAATTAATCTATTAAAATGCTATTGAGGTTATGTAAATAATTAAGCAAAGTATTCAGTTTTCATTTGCTTAAATTAAATACTAAGTATGCCGAAAGTGTTATATAAAATATTATGATATTACATTTCTTGGAATATTATTAGGGAATGTGTTTATTTGTAAATGAAAATGTTTATTAAAATAAGCTATTTGAAAAATCTGCCCAATTTTAATCATCCTTATTAGTTATTAACATAAGATCAATTGCATTTTACATAGTTTGCATATACTTAACCTATTTAATGCATATTTATAATTGTATAGTGCATGCTTTAGATTAGGTATTATTATTAAATTTTGGAATTAGAACTATTTTAAAATATCGTGTAACAACATCCCAGGTTATAATAGAGTGTACTTTATTTGCAGTTCACAATTAATATAAATACAATTATGATCATATCATTATGATTTATTACTTTTGAAATAATAAATTATTATGATTGCGTCGTTATTATTTATTACTTTGGAAATAGTAAATTATTAATACTATAGGTAGTTGAATGTACTTCAACTAATAGCAAAGGCATATTTGTAACTTTTAAAATTCAATATACGTATTTTTAACCTAACCTATTCATTATTTAAAAATACATTAATATGCATTTCTAATTTTGTATCATATTAGGTATAATAACTTTTAAATCGTATTTTGAAAGTTTTTTTAGCATAGGTATTAATGTATTCCCGTGTATTCCCTATTTACCTATATCAAATAAATATAAAAATTAAATATTACCAGTATATAATTTTCTGATTAAAATAATGATCAACATTAATTTAGTAAATTATAGAAAATACAACTTTTAGTTATCTAGGTAAAAGCCTAGGTGCAAGTTTAAAAATAATAAAAATTGGTTTTGCAGATGTTTAAAAACTGCATACTTATCAAAGTCACAAGTGTCCATGATGAATATCATGATATATAATACAATAGGTATCAATGTTTCAAATACAATACAGGTACAGGCCGTGGCTTTCCCAGCAGGTAAACTTGGTAGACTAGTAAATAGTCATTATTATTATGTCATTACTACATTTCTATATTATTAATATTATATAGAATGATACAAGCTATTTCATAATTAAACCAATTGGCACAAAATGTATTTATATATTTTACTTTTGACATTTGTCACGAATATATAAGATGATAAATGTATATATATGCCAAGAAAGAATAGAATTTATTAACCTACAAACAACCAATCTATGTATAACATAGTTCATAGTTTACAAGTGAGACGAGAGGTTTGTTGTTTTGAATTTATTTTGTGCCTTTGTGTTTTGTTAACAAAATGCATAACTATTGATTATTTTTTTATAAGCAACGTTTATTAAGCTCGCATAATCTCGTGGGTGCAACCGTGCACTTAAACATTAGCTGAGCCAAATTATTGTCAAAAGACATCTTATGACAATGTTAAGGTAATCCCTAAACTATTTACCATAAGGGGGTTAGTAGCTTAATACAATTTTTCAACATTAATGACTTGCCATCTGGTCAGGTTGTCTAGTCAATTTGTCCAACGTGTACACATTTTATTAATAATTTTGAATTAATATAAGTATAGTTGGGCTATATATGTTGTACTATCCATATTGAACAATTATAGAAAATATTCAAGCATAAGTATCACAGTCTTGGGATGTAAAAGGTGCTCGAGAAGAAATTGTACCGAAATAATCAGTAGGTACCTATATTTATTTTATTTTTTTATTATTATTAAATGCTACCCAGTCAATATCATTATCAATTCAAAAGTCTGTTTCCCCACAGCTATTATAATAGTACAACGAAATAACACCTACCTATGCATGTTAGCCTACTTGGAACTTACAGAGGAGTGTCAAGTACTACACTCGAAAGAAAAATCAATAATTCGATGGAGTAAAAAAAAAAAAAATAATAATAATAACGAGAACAATAAGAATCTAACGAACAAGCGTCGGCGACATTAGTACGGACTCACCATGGTCGAAGAGCGCGGTCGTGCGTGGGCGGGTGGAGCTGGAAGTCGAGCTTTGGGGCGCAAGTGTGTGCGGGTCCGTCGTCAAACGGGATGAAAACGGGTCGCAAACGGATCTGGACCACCAAGGATGCTGTCGATAAATAATTTGTCTTGCACAGTGTCGTCGGTTGAAATTAAAGCAACGGTTATCGTCATCCGTCGGAAAATGATAAAACGAAATGTTTTTATTATTGCTATCGTGAGACGACGTCCGTGCGCGCAGTAAGTAAGACACTGGCGACAAGCCGACAACTACAACGTTCCGTACTTCCGTCCGCAACGGTAAAATATGTTGTGACTACTGAGTGATTGTAAACTGGAATACTGGACTGCAGGCGTCGTCGTCATCGACGTTATCGCTTTTATCGTCCGAGATAAGACGTCGTCCCCAACGACGACGGCGGCGGCATTAGCAGTAGTCGTCGGTAGCACTAGTGGCCCGTCGACCCGATGACAACAACACGTCAACACGTCTAACGTAGAACATTTTCCACTCCTTCCCGCGACCGCTTTTCGACCATTACGACGCCGCCCGTTATCAGTGTGCTTACGCTTCGTTATCGGGAAATTTCACGTATTTATTATTATTTAAAATAATAATAATAATAATTACGATGTATTTTTCGTACACCGTCGCCGTGTAAATACCCTTACAATAATATTACATTATTATTATTATTATTTCGCGTTCGTTGTCGGTTCAATCCGCTTCGCGTCGCTTTTCTCGTGTCGTATCGGCTCGCGTCGACTCCATCCGTCCCGGCCGACAGTAAATATAATAATAATAATAGTAACTGATTATTAAATATCGTACTTTCGTGGAGGTATACCACGACTGTGTACCATTACGGTCATTACGTCAATTTCGTCAGCTCCGCGGCGGTTCTGTTCCCACCCGACCACTACGGTTTCCGGTGTTACTTCTGTCACTGTTGCTGCTGCTGTTGCCGCCGTTGTTGCCGCTCGCATCGTGTGTTTGTCCGTTGGAGTTTGATCTGTTTCACTGCCGCGCTGGTGCTCGGCCGTCGTTTCGCCGCCAACAATTATTTTGTTCGGATTTCCCGTAAAATGGCTACGGTTAACTTGGAATCCATTTTACCATGGCCGGAATACTTTAGACAGGTCTTGAACAGCACGAGTAAGGATCACATCCGTATTTTTTTCAAAATGTCTTTCCCCGCCCGCCCGTCCCTCGCGTCCCGTTATTGCGTCGTTTGTGCCGACGCCAAACCAATTGATCGCGAATCGCGGTTTCCGCAGTCTCTGTCCCCATCGCTTTGCGATTGATTCTCAACTTTGGTTTTTCAGAAAAACTTAGGTGCCCAATCCGCGTCAGAAATTTTGGAGGTTAAGAGGCACGAGGGTTATTCCATTAGTTTATTATTATTATTATTGTTATTATTAATTATTATTATGAATGTCGTGATTTCGTGCTTGTTTACCGACAAAATATTTACGATGGGTTACAACTTGTTTATATTTAAGATACCCTTGTGTGGTTTTTTAAATGCCGAGTGTTCCTGATTTGCAATGAAACATATTAATAAAAATATTTGTGTTTTTACGCAAACAATATTATTATCTCTGTTTAGGTAATTGGTCTTATTAATATTATATAGTATCATCATATTAATGATTAATGGAGGGAATAAAATATAATTTTTGTTTATAATTGGTAGTTCAATTTTAAAATAGCAAAAATTATTTAAAAAAATTACTAGTTATTCCATAACCCAAGTAGGTATCTAATATAGGTATATTATAAACAACACATCTCAAAAAAAACATGAATAATGATTTGTTTTAAATTTTTTTTATATACAGTAATAAAGCATAGGTATATAAGGAATCTTAACATGTACGTCTACATCTAATAATATAAGCTGTTATCATTTTTTATATAACTTCTTACCATCAGTGGACAGAACATAGATTCTTAAACACATTAATAATTAATTGCAGCTTTGGGATTTATGTGTAATGCTAATTCTTGTTTTAAATTTTGGTACGGTGTAGGCCTGACCATGGCCGCAATTGCGGCCGAGGACCCTCCTGTTTTTTTTTAGGGTCTCGTACATTTTGTCATTTGCTTGGCGTGTGCCTGCTCTATATAGTAAGTAAGGCCCCTCGCAAAGTATTTATCGATATATTTAACCGTACTCAATTTTTCTTTACAGAGAGCAGGGCACTATACAAGTGTATTACTTGTACTATACAAGTGTCAAATAATAAGTAGGAGGAGGTTTTTTTTGGATTAATTGGGCTACTGCAAGTTAAGTTAGGTTTTATATCTCTCCTCAAAAACAATTTGCTCAGACGAGTCGACAAGGGCCCCGCTCACCCACCCTGCAATGGCTCCGCTGTTGGATTCAGCGATCATGAAAATGTTGCATACAAAAATATGTATGATTTATAATACTATACATCTACTTATACCTATATATACATAATTAAATATTAAACAATGATGAAGATTTTACATTTACTTTTGAAAGTTTACGTGAATAATATTATGCATATATATAGCTTATGGATTTGTCTTCAAGTTAAAATTCTATAGGGTAATATAAATATAATTTTGGGTTTCGTAATTTCGTTTTTAGTGTACCTAATTAATAATTATTATTTATTATTTTGCAGTTTCAAATTTTTAAATATTCAATAATTTCATAGTTTATTTTACTAAACGAATGATTTCCCTCGTTAAGCTTCGCGTTAATATTATACGGAGTGATTTTTCAAGAATGCTCTCCCTATTATTTACTTAAATTGTACATTTTATATTCAAATTTTGATTTTTAGAATTTCTAAATACTCTTGAAAATTTTCAAATACTTGAGATTTTTTATACCATTTAAGAATGATGTTGTTACAATGCGATCTTCAGTTTTTAAAATATGAATCCTCTTTTTACTTTATTAAAAGTAAAAAAAAATTAATGTAAATTTAGATATATCTACGTTTACAAGAACATCGTCTGCTAAATAATTTGCAGTAAAAAAGGAGATTCTCATTTGAAAAATAGAAGTTTGCATAGGTAGCCACAGGATACTCTTTAATAGTAGTACAAAAAATATCAAGAATTTGAATATATTGTTTTTAAGTTTAGTTAAAAATCATAATTTGAATAAATGTATTTTTAAAGGTAAAAAGGTGATGGGCTTTTTTTCACCAAAATGTCAAATAAATTTTATATTTCATGATGGGGGCCCCTTAAAAAAATCTGATCCATGAGCCTTTCGTGTGCTAGGCTACAACCAGAATAGTCACCAAATGTTTCAACTCTTTTTAATAATTATACCTAATGCATCGTAATCTCAGGACTTGGACTTAAAAAAATATAAACATAAATCATAACAATGGATAATCATAATTTGTGCCAATTAAGTATAAAATAAAATTGGCACTTGAGAGGTATTATCACTAATTATATTTTATTAGAAAAAACAAAGATCGTATTTGTAAAAATTATTATAATTATTTCTAATAGTCACTATAAGCTTAATAATCTGGCATCGCATGAAATGAAATAAAATGCACTTATACATAATTTCAATAGTTTTATATAATATCATGTGCGTATAATATATGCCATAAAAAATAATCATATTTCAATGAGGTATTATATATTTTATAATAAGCTGCCTCATTGAATATAAAATCATTGGCAGATAAGTCTTTTTAACACTTTCAACGCCGCTGACGCGTATACGCGGCAACAGAGTTTATTCCATTGGGCCAGTGACGCGTTTACGCGTCAGTAACATGTACGTTTGTATCCGCCATAATTTAATCGATTTTATTTTAATAAACTCTGAAATGTACACAGGCTGTAGACAATAAACTCTAAATTTAAATCTATAATTGGTTTGAGTTTTCGTTATTATTAGATACTGATAATCGTTGTTTTTGACGGCCTTCCCAAGAAAATGTATATGAACGTATACAGGGTGTATATTAGATATATTATTATATTATGAATTTTTCTACTGTTATTTAATAATAGTAACATACTGTATCATGCAATATGGCTACTTTGCCACTAATAATATTGAAAATACAATAATTTGTTTCATTTGGCGTTATATACGATACTACAACGGATGCCTGCAACGCGGCGTCGCGGTATAATTGCTGAAATCACGGGCGGCGTTGAACGTGTTAAAATACTTATAATTATTTTATAAAACTTATTATCATGACTGTTACCTAAAAAAATGTTCTTAAAATCGTTTAAATAATTACTTAAATCTGAATTACTTATTAGTTATTACAAATAAAGGTACCTAAGAAAAAAAAATTGAAACAATTTTTTTTTTGTCATTTCTATTGCCTACAAATTAAAGAAAAGTTTGAAGTTGTTTTATTGATATTATTTAATAAAAGCATAAAACTGTAAAATTAAATTTACAAAATACACCTGAAATAAAATTCTGTACTTTTAACGTAATGGATTCACTGAGGATGACTCGAAATGGTGTAATTTAACATTGCTTGCAAAATATACTGAATACAAATGGTATCATTTACCTTTTTATTAAATGCACAATTTGAACAATTTGGTCAGCGTTGCATTCACATTTAAATTCGTTTTTTGTCAGCTCTCATTTAATACCTATTATTTCTTACGTTTTCAAGTCCTACATTAATTTTTTATTTTTTCAGTGTCATGACATTAAGTAAGATACGCAGCAAACATGTTGATGGTTAACATATTTTCCATGTAATTTTTTGAACTGTATATTTTAATAATTTTAATAATTTTCAAAAAAAAAATTAAATACACCTAAATGTGCATTTTGAGTAAATTTTATTTATTTTTATGAACTCATAATTTGAACACTTCAGAAATTGTTTTTGGTTTTTCCTGGTCAGATATTGGACTATTTTGTCATCCAAGTAACAAAATATCAATTTTATAGTATATAATATAATATTATACAACATAAATCAAAAGGCCTAAACACTACAACAACAATTATTTGTCTAACATTTTTTAAATAAGATTACTATCCAACCACTTAAATGTAATACAATACACTATAGTCAGCGTCAAATGAACTGGCCGTTGGTGACTTTGCTCCGCGTGTCGATCTGACACTTGGTACCATAATTATATTTGGGGAGCTATACCTATACCTATTCTTACAAATCCAGTTTCTGCATATGCCCGTTTCCTAAAATATACAGTTTTAAATGGCTAGCGTTGATTCCCAGCAGGGTTACCAGCCGCCAGTTTGTTAGACGCGGACTCATTGTATTACAATACACATTTCCAAGAACTTCAATGGAGTATATAATAATTAAATCAAACAATTGTTCAAAGTAAAACTATAATTAGAATTTCTTTAATGATTTGACTGAAAAAGTACTTACAATGGTGTAGCTATACCTTAACTATATTTAAATAAATTATATATAAGTTTGTTGGTAAGTTTATTCTTTCTTTTACAGAAAAACCATCATTTTTGAAACCCATTGATGGTCCAAAACCAGAGTTTAATAAAGAGTTAAATGAAAAAGTATCTTTGTATCAAGGCGACCTTACAAAACTAGCAATAGATGTTATTGTTAATGCAGCCAACTCTAAGTTATCCGGAGGAGGAGGAGGTAAAAATATATTTAAATTTTTATCTCATACCAATATCTCTAATCAACTATCTAATAAATATTTCAATATTTCATAGTTGATGGCGCTATTCATAAAGCTGCTGGCCGAGAACTTCAGGCAGAATGTGCTGCGTTAAACGGTTGTAAAACCGGTTGTGCCAAAATCACCAAAGGGTATAAACTCCCTGCCAAGTGTAAGAGCTAAACCCCATTAATAATATTATTACATGTATTTATATACAATGTGTAACAAGAATACCTGAAAAAAAATGTATGTTATCTCACAATCATTATTCAAAAAGTATTAACATTTTTGAAAATATATTTTTTACATAGTTTCATGTCTTTACAAAATAACGTGTTTTGTTTATTAAAAATTATATTTTAAATATTTTTATCCTTAATTTTTTTTTTTTTTGAATTATAACAGTTTTAATTTCATCTTTGAGCAAAATATTTTTCTGAGTTATTTTGACACATCACAACCAAATTTAAGATGAATAGTTCATGAGTTATAAATATTGTATGTTTAAAATTGCTGAGTAGTGGACCAATATTATAAGGAGGCCCCGCTTACCACTCAACAATTTCCTAAAAATTTTTTTTATGAATCGAAATACTTTGAAAAATATTCACCTTTGAAATATGAAATTCAAATGTTGTCATTCGAAAGGTAAAACACTTCAAAATTGTAAAGGATAAAACTATATAAATTTTAAAAATGTTGTTTTTAAAGACTAAAAATAAAGTAAACAATTTTTTTTTTAGATTATACTTTTTGAAATAATGAGTGTTAAATTATAACAGAATCACCCACATTTAGCCTACATATAATTTTTACAGGAAAACAGAAAGGTCATTTTTACTCTATTAAGTCTTTAAAGAGTAAGGATATTACCACAATATGTGTGTGTTTGAAGATTGAGCTGCGATTCTATTGCATATCATTGTCTATTATAAGAAAAAATAGTTTTTATTGTAACAGTGTTCACTAAAGAGTAAAGGACAACATTTTTTACCAAAAAATATCAATAGTTTCTGTAAAACAATCTATTCAGTAAAACTTCCTATACAATAACAACTAGGTATTATTTTTCCCATATTATCTGAATATATATTTTCTGTTTGAAATGTATGATGTTAGCCATTTATTTACTGCTAATAATTTAGAAAAAAATAATAATTCCTTCTTTTGTTAATATTATTTAACATCTATAAATAGTTTAAATTAATCGTTTTAGATATTATACACACGGTCGGACCAAAAGGAGAAAATTCCGAAGAACTGCAATCAGCTTATCAAAACAGTTTAGATTTGGCTGTTGAAAAGAAGTTAAGAACAATTGTAAGTATTAAGGTATAAATTAAAATAATAATATATTTATTTTAAAATTTTTTTTTGTTTTCAATATTTTTAAATTCAGGCATTCCCGTGTATTTCTACTGGCATATATGGTAAATTTGACATATTTTAAACTACATTACATAGTTTCAATTTTAAATATTAAATGTATGAAAACATGTTTAGGGTATCCGCAAGAAGAAGCATCCATTGTTGCCTTGAAAGCCATAAGAGACTTTTTAGAGCATGATCATAACTTGGTAATATATTAATTTTTACATTAATAATTTAATATATGTTTTTAAAACCATATTATCAATAAAACCCGTTAATAACGAAAAAGCCAAATAAATAATTATTCTAGTTTAAGTCTAAAGTTATATTATAACTTAATTTATATTTTATAAAGCATAATATGGATGCAATAAAATATTTAGATAATTTTTCTATTTCCGTCTATCGGGTGCACAATATACCAAATGTAGTTTCATAGGCCAAAACTGTGCTCTTATAATAGTTATTATCTCTTCTATAGTCTGTTATTATTTATAAATATTTGAGAATTATCACTATTGTAAAATTTAGTTCATGACTTATATTATTTCAATTGTAAAATCTAATAGTATACTACTTCAGATACTTTCATAATCTTGTCTTTTAAGGGGGCTCCAGTCGGTCTTGTTTTAAGGAAATTAATATAAGCAATTTAACATGATGACATTAAAATGACTTATAAGTGTGTACAAAGTAAATGAACATAAGTATGTGTGAATTTAATCTGTAATCGTTTTCGGTCAATATTTCCTAGAAATGTCCTGAATTATAACAGTAGTAATACCGACCGGTATATCGGTCGTTATTTATATTCGTTGGAAATTAACTTAAGTACACACAGGCATTGACCGAGATTTTAAATTATGATCAACTTTTTTCAATTTAAAATTTCAGTTTTATACCTATAAGCTATACAAAACTGGAGGAATTTAGTTAAGTGGATTTTAATTTTGAAAACGGATTATGATTGATTAACAAGTTTACTAGGTTATGTTTACATAGGCAATTTTTAATATTCTAATTATTGTTAGTGTCTTGATGAATACTATAAATATAAAAATATCATAGTATTTGTTCTTGGATATCACAGCTGAAAAAATAAATATTCAAAATCGCCTCTGGAATAACCTAGTTAACTTGTTAATCAATCATAATCCGTTTTCAAAAATAAAATCCGTCAAACCAAATTCCTCCAGTTTTGTCTAGCTTATTTTTCTAAAAGTCACCTTTTTTTCATCGGCTGGAACCGGAAAATTTATCATATACTCAGATCCTAAAGTGTTGTTCTTAAAAATGTAATATGCTATTTTACTTGTTTGATTGACAAATTTAAAAATAAGTAACACATTCATATCTTATCAAATTGTATTACTACAAATTTTTTTCTCAATTCAGCATTCTTTTACTAAATACTGACTAAAAGATAAACTTAAACTCAAATATCTATTTTACTATTGGTACCAAATATCTAAAAAAAAAAAAACGTTTATTTTAATAATAACAAATATCTTTCTCTAGTGTTTTAAAAAAATATTTTAATGTTATTGAATTGAATTACAATTTGTGCCTACATAATGTTAAATTGATTGATTTACTAGTTTAATTTTTGTAAACTCAATTTATGTATTTTGTATTAATATTTCTTTTTCAGATTGAACGCATAATATTCTGCGTATTTCTCGATACTGACAAAGAATATTATGAGAAATATCTACCATTATTTTTCCCTCTCGAGTAAGATTTATATTATGTATTGTAAAATATACTAACCTTTTTTACAGCATTACAAATAATCATTTATACATTGTTTTAATTTGTTTTCATTTTTTATATTATCAATATTGTAGTGTATTAATACAGTATGTTAATTGTTTAACTTTAAAAAACATTTAAATATATATCAATCTGATGAAATTTTTTTTTTTAAATTCTTATATGTCAATATAATATGTGTCCCGTGTAACTTTTTCTATTTCCTAGCCCTATAACTGTTTGATTAATTATGTTGCAAGTATTTTAAAACAATTACCCATTCATACCTACAATATAAAAGTTCATACATAACATTACCATTGAGCTTATGTTGTGCTTTATATGAAGATTTATAGTAAACAATATACTCAATAATAATAGAAAAATAATCTGTGTTATGTGTTATACCTTCCAGAAATTAAATTATTAATATGGTTTAACTTAAATTATCACAATTAAAATAATATGTGTTAAAATGCATGTATGTACTTCATAAAATGTAATTTGAATTCATAAATATCTGAAAGATAATAAATATATAAAAAAAAATAAAAAAAATTCTTTATTTCTATGTTTTATTCATTCTATTATTATTTATTTTGTTAAATCGCAATTATGTTAGGAAACATCTATCTTATGTATCTCCTGTTAATATAACTTTAATTAATCTAGTATTTGTCACATGTTATTTAAAATATAGGTTCCATAATAAACTAACATATTTTTGAAATATTGAACCATGCACACTACTTTGGCCATTGCCATTTCTCTCCAATAAGGAATTAAGAATATTATAATAAATAGATTATTATATAAAACGGAAAAAAAGAAAAATTCCTATAATTTCTATTAATAATTATAATATTATCATTTTGTCATATTATGTTTACAAATAAAATAAATAAATATTAAAAATAGGTATATTTCTAATACATATTTAACCAAAAAAAAAAAAAAATGACTTGAAATATTAACAATAAATTATGCACCAAATAAATGTGTACATATTTCAATTTTTCAATTAGGCTTAATCAAAGTTACTATGTTATCAACTATTACTCTCCTTATTTATAATAAGGTACATTAACTGTGTTCTAACCATAAATATATACAATAACTAGATAACCGTTTCCTTCTTGTCATCGAAGTCAGCCGCTATTTACAAAGCAGGCAATGTTTACAAAATAATATCACAGTATATATGTATAGATAAATATATATGTATATAAATTAATGTAAAATAAATGTAAACATTGCCCGCTTTATAAATGGTAGCCGATTTCAACATTGGTCACAACTGTAGCATAAAGACGGCTATCTAGTTGTATATATATATGGTTCTAACACTATGCCTTTCTTAACATAGTTAAGAAAATGTAAAAAAAAAAAGTGTCTTAGTGCAAAATGAGTATTTATATATATTATTTTCAATATAATTACAGTTTTATTCAAATAAAAATAGCCATTATTTTATCTTATTGATCACATAAGTTAAGCGGGCTCAAAGTGCATCATGTTTTAAGGAGTAATATTTAGGCAATTTATATGACTTGGCCATTTGGGCTTTGCCTATGTGTTTGTAGTAAATGAACATTAATGTGTGGTGAGTAGTGTTTGAAAATTTAAAAAAATGGAATATTTCAGTATTTTAATATATTTTGTTTTATATTTACATATAATTGTCATAAATTACCTTCATAACTGTATGGTACTGTATGCATGCCTAACCTTTAGTAGTATACATTTAAAATGATATTCAAAATTTTTAAATATTTTAATGTTTAAATGACACAAGTAGGTAAACAATAGTATACATGTTTCTTGTATATTGTATACCTACTGAATTCTAACATTAGAATTTAGAACACTGAACATTGTGTTAAAAAATTAAATAAATTGTGTTTTAATCTGTGTTAAAAAAAAATTCAATGTTTCAAGTTTTTGTGAAATATTTTATACTTCAAACACTAGTGGTGTTTTCGTGAATCGCTTTAATGCAACCATCACCGGATGTAACTCACGCAATTGTCAATACTTCGCGAAAAATGAAATATATTCGTGTTTGCATAATTATTCTAAAAACTACTAAAAGTGGTAGTATATTAAACATACTTCCTGAAATTCGATTGTAATTTCGAAAAAAAAAAATGGTTGAATTTATACACTTTCTAGACTATGCTCTTTAATAATCACTTTTTTGGTTCAAAATCAGATGTGCCCAAAATAAATACAAATGTAATGTAATTATTTTTTTTAAAAAAATTTCAATCATGAGGTCCTTTAAAATTTAAAATTTAAAATCCATTTCTTAAAAAGCCTAGATATTTTGTCTAAGAGTTAATTCATTTTTAAAAAATTAATATCGAACATTCCGAAATATGTGTTACCACCGCTTATTACTTATTTGTCTAATAAACGTATGAAAATTACGTGTGCTGCGTTCCCCTTATGATACATCGGCCATTTTACCAACTAATAAAATAAATTACCTTTGCCGAATAATTTATATAAAAAAATCAAACAAAAATTGGTAAAATTAAATTAAAAAATATTCAGCAGTAAGACTGTAAGAGCTTATTTGCTTTACAATGTTTTATAAATTATCACTATAAAAAGAACAGCCGTAAATCGCACACTAGATATACCAATGAATTAAGACGTTCTAAATCAAATAGTACTATCCACAAAATACGATACATTTTCGAAACAACATTTCTTGATCTAATAATTTGAATTACCATCAAACAATATGGACCGTTTTTAAGGAGTTCAATATAGGCAATTTTCTATGTGAATAGGCACATGGGTGGTGTAAATGTTTGCGTAGTAAGCGTCAAGTGATCATTAGTGTGAATAACTGTATAAAATAAATATTGGAGCTCTCCTGCACTTACGAGCACGTACAATATGTCAATAAAGCAGCACTTTACAGTTTACACACTAATTACAAATGTAAATTTTAGTGTAACACTGAAACTAGTTTAGTATATCCAATAATAAAGCTTACTGAGTGACATTTATAGTATGTTCACTTATTATACAAATTGAAGAGAAGACTTAATATAGGCCTATAAACGAGTGGATTTTCGTTAATTTGTTTTCAATGTCCAATATTTAGCTTTAAAACTTGTGATATTTTACTATTAAATTATCTAAAATTGACTTTTAAACAGATTAATTTTCCTTCTACTCATTATATTGATAATGGCTGTTTAAGTATTTTCACTCACAAACCGGCAACCGCAAGCAATAAACCATATTTTTATTGGAAAAACAAAAATTATTTTTTATAAAATGTCCATACTGATACCACTAATTAATACATACAATTCAAACCAAAAACTATAGGAATACAGATCGATCTGTATTTTTTTATTTGTTGTGCCTGTTTATAAGTGCTTCGATTTTAAACTTCAGTATCTTTGGTCAATCTATGATATAACTAAGTATATTTGATGATATTTTTGTGCATAAATCTTACCTAACCTTGTTTTAAATTTTCAATCCTTAGCTATAAAAGTTGAACATTTTATACATTTTTATCTACAAAATAATTATTACATAATTTTTTTAATATTTTTCATCTGTCTTTGAAACAATATATAAGGAGCCTTCTATTAAATTTTTAAGCTTTTGTACCCAACAAATAACATTTTATTGATATTTATAGAAAAAAAAACTAAAAGAATGGAAACTGAAAATGTAAACAGCTCAAAATAAGTCAAAATATTTGGAGATATTGTTATGGTGTATAGAAAATTCTAATATAAACACTTAGTCAATATTTCATTTACCAACTGTCATTTGTTTAAGAGTTACAACAAAACTTAAATCGATGTTCTCAAAAACGGATTTTGAGTAAAAATTCCAGTTTTTCTTTAATTTTTCTTTTGTTTTTCACGGCGTTTTTGAAAACTACTGGGAAATTTTTACTTTTGACCCCCCAAAGTAAAAACTAGATTCGCTTTCCTATCCGAAATGATATTGTTGAAGAAAATCCAAGCACTTTCACTTTTCTAAAAGGTGATGACAGACACAAGTATAAAAAAAAAAATAAAAAAAAATTCTCTCTGCTGTACAGTAGGTTACAATTGGGTCACTGTATAAAGGATAGTATTAAATTTGATTTCAATGATATAATATCATTGTTTAAGAAAAATGATTCTGAGTGGAGACGGTATATCAGTCTATAGGTATAATTATACCTGTTAAGACATTAAATACTTATCTATCGTATTAAAAAAATTTAACTGAAATAGGTGCCTATATAATAAATTCCAAATTAATCATATCACAATATCCATTAGGTACTTATAATTCGTTATACGTCAACAACAAACCCTGATACCATCATAGTCCATAGATATATAAATATATAATAGTGTACTTTAGAAGTTTCAAGTACCCACGAATAATATTACACAACCACAACAAAATAACTAAAATAGTTATTCTAGGTTTTTTTAATGTAATTTTGTCCAAAGTTGAACTTAAAATGACTATAAAAATAAACTGTGCTTATGTATTTTTTAGATTTTTTGGTAACAGAATTAAATACTTACGTGGAATCTTGTTTTAAATTTTCAATCCTTCGATATAAAAGTTGAACATTTTATACATTTTTAACTACAAAATAATTATTCAATTTTAAATTTGATGAATTTTGTCCAAATTCGATCTTTAAATGCTTATAAAAAAAAACTATGCCTATGTATTTTTAATATTTTTCAACTGCTAATGTAACAATATAACAGGAGCCTTGTATTAAATTTTTACACTTTTTGGCAAAACAGATAAACCTGTTTTGATATTTATAGAAAAAAAAAACCAAAAAATTTGATAAACTGAATATGTCTGAAAACAGCTCAAACAGAGTCAAAATTGTATGGTGTATAGGGAAATGCTAATATAAATATTCAGTGTAATTTTCATGTATCTACGGTTATTCGTTTTTGAATTACAACAAAATAAAGTAATCACTACATGAGAAATCGAGTGAATATCCAATTTTTAAAAATTTGTATTTCTTCCGCTCATAAAAATTTAATTTGACTTTCTTATAGACATTTTATTTTTTGATAAAGGTGGATAATCTTATAAGGAATCTTGTATTACATTTTAAAATCTTAGAACTAAAAAGAAAAATTTTTACGAATTCTTAACTCAAAATAATTTGCTTATTTTCGTGATTTTTCCATATTTTGTCAATTTTTAAACTTTAAATACTTATAAAAAAAAAACTGTGACTAAGGATTTTCAATATTTTTCATCTGCCTTTGAACTTTATACTAGAAGCCCTCTTTTAAATTTTCAAGCTTTTCTAACCAACTAATAAATTTTTATTGATTTTCTTAAAAAAAAAAACTAATAAAATTGGAAACTGAAAATGTCCCTAAACTACAGTTTAAAATATTTTGAAAATGTTATCGTGTATAGAAAATTCAAATATAAATAACCAGTGAAAATGTCACTTATCTAAGGTCATCTCGAAAACAGATTTTGAGTAAAAATTCCAGTTTTTCCTTAATTTTTGTTTTGCTTTTGTAAACTACTGTGAAATTTTTACTTTTGACCCCCCAAAGTACCAACTAGATTCACTTTCCTATCCGAAAAGATACTGTTGAAGAAAATCCAAGCACTTTCACTATCCTAAAAAGTGATGACAGACAAAAAAAAAAAATGAAAAAAAAACACACATCATTGTAAAATCATACATAAAATACATAAAATCATACATAAAATGCATCATACATAAAATCATACATACATTCATCGATCCACTCAGAATCTAAAATTAAAGAAAAACAGCAATTTTTACAGAAAAATTATAGTGAGTACCTATATAGAGGTTATACCAACATTGCGTTTTTATTTTTAAATTTATTATATTTACACGTTATTCTCCGGTCGAGTACAAAATAAATGTAAATATTATAAGTTATAACTATACACATATTATATGTGCATTTTAATTATTAAATACTGAATAGACCCAAAATGCCAAAATCTCATGCTTCGTCGTGCGTTTAAGATTTCTTCAGTCTTCCTCCGTAGTCCGTACACATTTAGAATTGTACAATAATGTCTACGATTAGTCGGATAACGATTGATAATAAGGCATAAGCAATAGGCAAAAGGTAATATTATTAAAGTTAAAACATCCTTTGAAAGTGTCTATAGAATACATATAAATAGAACAATTATTGGTATTTTTTCTTTTTAGATTCTGAGTGGAACGATTTTACAATGATGTGTGCAAAACAAAAGAAAAATTAAGGAAAAACTGGAATGTTTACGCAAAATCTGTTTCGAGAAATTCGATTTTGGTTTTTGGTGTAACTTTAAAACAATAAATGACCGTAGATACATGAAATTTTCAGTGGTTGTTTATATTTGCATTTTCTATACACGATAACATTTTCAAAATATTTTGATTTATTTTGAACTATTTAGGGACATTTTCAGTTTCCAATTTTATTAGTTTTTTTTTATGAATATCAATAAAAATTTATTTGTTGAGTAAAAATACTTGAAAATTTAATACAAGGCTCCTGCTACTATATTGTTTCAAAGACAGATGAAAAATATTAAAAATCGTTAGTCACAGTTTTTTTTTTTTTTAAGCATTTTAAGTTCAAAAAATGACAAAATATGGAAAAATCACGAAAATTTGCAAATTATTTCGAGTTGGAAATTCATAAAAATTTTTCTTTTTAAATCTAAGATATGAAAATGTAATACAAGATTCCTTTAATAAGGTTTCCTACATTTAAAGTAGAATTGCTTGGATTTTCTTCAACAGTATCTTTTCTGATAAGAATGTTTAATCTAGTTGGTAGGTAATTTGGGGGGTCGAAAGTAAAACTTTTCCAGTAGTTTTCAAAAGCGCCATGAAAAACAAAAGAAAAATTAAGGAAAAACAGAAATTTGTACTCAAAATCTGTTTTCGAAGAAATCAATTTTGGTTTTTGGTGCAACTCATAAACAAATGACCGTAGGTACATGACATTTTTACCGAATGTTTATATTAGCATTTTATATACACGATAACATTTTCCAAATATTTTGAATTATTTTGAGCTCTTTACGGACATTTTCAGTTTCCATTTTTTTTAGTTTTTTTTTCTATTAAATATCAATTAAATTTTATTTGTTGAGTACAAAAGCTTAAAAATTCAATAAAAGGCTCCTAATATATTGTTTCAAAGACAGATAAAAAATATTAAAAATCCATACATACAATTTACTTTTAAAAGCATTTAAAGTTCAAATATTGACAAAATTCGTAAAAATGTCAAAAATTTGCAAATTATTTTGAGTTAGAAATTCATAAAAATTTTTCTTTTTAAATCTGAGATTTGAAAATGTAATACAAGATTATTCATAAGTTTGTTCTGTCTTTATCAAATAAAAAATGTTTTCAAGCAAATCAAATTATTTTTTTATGAGTGTTTGAATTTCATATTTTTACAACATTGGATATTCACTCGATTTATCGTGTAGCGATTTCCTTATTTTGGTGTAACTCAATAACAAAGGACCGTAGATACATGAAGTTTTTACTGAATATTTTTATTAGCATTTTATATACCCCACGCCTTTATTAAAATATTTTGACTTGTCGTAAGCTGTTTACGGACAATTTCATATTTACATTTTTTTAGTATTTTTTTCTATGAATATCAATAAAGTTTTATCTGTTGATCCAAAAACTGTAAAAATTTAATACAAGGCTCCTGATATATTGTTACAAAAGCAGTTGAAAAATATAAAAATACCTACATAGGCACAGTTTTTTTCTAAGCGTTTAAAGATCGAATTTTGACAAAATTTATCAAATATAAAATTTAATAATTATTTTATATAGTTAAAATATTATAAAATGTTCAATTTTATATCGTTGCATTTGCATGTTTTTTTTAAATGGTTATATTTATTGCTGAGTGAGCTTAAAATATATTTCGTTAAACTCTTAATTTAAACTAAAAAAAATTATATTGCAATAAATGCAATTTTGGCGATTTTTTTAATTTTACTGCAATTTTAACTATTTTTCATAATTTTCGTTTGCATTTAAGATTATTTAACTTAATATATAAAATAAAGGTAACTAAACGTAGCAGTGAACAAATTTCTATATTTGTTGTAATACCTACTTATTATTTCTATAGAGCGATTATTGCATTTTGGTCGTTAAGATAAAAACTTGTCCCTCAATAACATATATTATCATCTATCAGCATTCAGTTATATTTAAAAATACCAAAATCCTAACAGTAGTGGGGTTGTAAAAATCATCCGCACATCCTACTATTGTGAAAATTTTGTAGAAGTAAAAAAAGTAATACAATTATTAAATTCAAATAATGCTATTTCTATTGAACAAGCTAAACATCTTTTGTCGGATAGTTCAATGTAAATCAACTTGGCATTCATTCATTCCATTATGGTTTCATACCAGCAGAAATCACAACTCGAAACCCAACATGTTCCATTAATCGAAGCTTTATCTATAGTTAAAAACGTTGACACTAAAATAGAAAAAATTATGGGACAAAATGGAATATTAATAAACCAGAAATTCAAAACTATTTTACAAAAAAATGAAGGATATAAAATAATTTTTCGTATATCAAAAATTCTAAGTGGAGAAATACAGTCAATGGAGGGCTTGCCAGAAGACTTGACCAGCAACGATTTAATCTATTTCAAGTAGGTACGCGCCAATAACAACTACTGACTTAGAAAAAAGTTTCTCCCGATACAAAAATTTGATCATTCGATTTAGAAAATTTAAAAAAATCATTTGTAGTGCAATGCAATAATGTAAGAAATGTTCATATTTAATTTTTGTTATTAATTTGTATTAATATATTTAATTTTATTGATTATAGTTAAATTTTTTAAAATTTTTTCAATGCAATTTTTAAATTTATAAGTGCAATTTTTAATATATTTTAATGCAATAATGCAATCAATTTAGTATGTTTTTTAATGCAATAACTTCACTGCCCTACCTATTACCATATTATGTTGTTTCACATCGTGATATGAAACAAAATCATTTTTTAATATTATTTATAATAATATATTAATTTTTTAATGAATAGTTTACCTATATTATATAATTTTAATAATATATTTGTAATTAAATATTAATAATGTAATAATTACTATAATTACGTTTTAAAAATGCCATGTGGTTGTCAGTAATATTGTAGTCTGTTGGTTATTTCTTCTAGGGCCGGGATTTTTTTCAGAGGATTTTTATTCCGCTATCTCTTTCAGTGCATAGGTATACCGTATGTGTAATAATTTTACTAAATATAAAATAATCTATATCGTACTGATGTAAATTGTTTATTTAAAACGAATACAATATGTATCACAGTCAATATAAAAAAAAAGTTTACATAAAAATTTAAAAATTGAAATAATTACATTTTTTTCCAAAAAAAAAAAATAAGAAATACAGTTTAAGTTTTAAAGATTTGATAATATTTTAGAAACGAATTGAATAATTTATTTTATGGGGGCCATACAAGCCCCCTATAGTTGCGCTTATGGTTATTTGAATGATGAAAGCGATGACATTGCAGAAACGTTATGGCAAGCGGTAAAAAAAAAAAAAGTATGTTAAACGTTATGTCATGTTTTCTATAATGTAACAAGAATGTAACAGGAACGTATGCTATGATCGTGATGGCCGTTGAGTGAGTAGCTACAACACTGCTGCCGCGAGTCGTCGCAATAGCCGCCGAGCCACCGCCCGCCGCCGAAACTGAAGAAAAGTAACGATTAGATCATGAGTTCCTGTTTACTCTGGGGCCTGGGCATCACATTTGTAGATTTTATTCGTACGTTTTAGTAGCGTTATTAGTTTTTACTATCCCGATCACAGATGAACCCTCACAGACAAACAATATTATTATTATTGTTCAGTTTAAAAATAAAATGAGCCTGCTGCAGTGCTACCGCATCACTAAACACTTTCAACGCCACTGACGCGTCAACAGAATTTATTCCAATAGAAGTTAATAAGGAGTCAAAAACGTATACGTTTATATACACTATAAGTAAGCTCTGAAACTAAAACAGGCCATTGACAATGAAATATAGATTTAAAGGTATGATTGGTTTTAGATTTTGTTTTTCGTTGTTTCTGAAAATATTAAAAAGTCACAGTTTTTTTTATAAGCATTTAAAGTTTAAAAATTGACAAAATATGAAAAAATCACGAAAATTAGCAAATTATTTTGAGTTAAAAATTCGTAAAAATTTTCTTTTTAAATCTAAGATTTTAAAATGTGATACAAGATTCCTTATAAGATTATCTACGTTTATCAAGAAATAAATGTCTATAAGAAAGTCAAATTAAATTTTTATGAGGTTTTGAAATTTAAACTTTTACAATATTGCAGGATATTCACTCGATTTCTCATGTAGTAATTTCCTTATTTTGTTGTAATTCAAAAACAAATAACTGTAGATACATGAAAATTTCACTGACTATTTATATTAGCATTTCCAATACACCATAATCAATTGAAAATATTTTGACTCTTTTTGAGCTGTCTACGTACATTTTCAGTTTCCAATAAATATCAATAAAGATTTATCTGTTGGGCCAAAAATTGTAAAAATTTAATACAAGGCTCCTTATATATTGTTACAATATTAGTTGAAAAATATTTAAAATACACAAGCTCAATTTTTTTTATAATAATTTAAAGATCGAATTTTGACAAAATTTATCAAATTTAAATTGAATAATTATTTTGTAGTTAAAAATGTATAAAATGTTCAACTTTTATATCGAAGGATTGAAAATTTAAAACAAGATTCCACGTAAATAGTTAATTCTGTTATTAAAAAATCTAAAAAATACGTAAACACAGTTTATTTTTAAAGTAATTTTAAGTTCAAATTTGAATGGAATTACCTAAAAAATAAACCTAGATTAACTATTTTAGTTATTTTGTTGTGATTGTGTAATATTATTCGTGGGTACTTGAAACTTCTAAAGTATACTATT
Source organism: Macrosiphum euphorbiae (assembly GCA_949089665.1). Classification (NCBI taxonomy): domain Eukaryota; kingdom Metazoa; phylum Arthropoda; class Insecta; order Hemiptera; family Aphididae; genus Macrosiphum; species Macrosiphum euphorbiae. The sequence goes on along the minus strand of CARXXK010000002.1, from coordinate 49,647,645 downwards.
ATAATATATCTATGATATAGTCTCGCGATTTGTATTTTTGATTTATAACGAGTTATAAGTACCTAATGGATATTGTGATATGATTAATTTGCAATTTATTATAGGTACCTATTATAAGTAAATTTTTTTTAATACCATAGATAAGTATATAATATGTCTTATACCAGTGGGGTCCACAGGATTTTTCAATGGGGGGGGGGGCTTGAAAATTAGTTACAATTTTATTTTTATTTTGTCCAGTCTAATAATTACAGACGTTTATTTGAGGTATTTTAAAATGTTTGTAACTTTTCAACTTTTCTTGTAGAAAATATTCTCTTATCATAAGCTTCGATGCTCAGTGTATGTTTTTGGAAGCAAATTGGATCTAGTTGGTACTTTTAGAAGGTCGAAATTGAATCTGCTCCGTGCTTTTAAAAGTACCTAATTGGAACTTATTTAAATTGTTTGGTAACAGTAGCTTGGTTACAGTGACGTATTTATGGGGGGGATATGGGGGATAGATCCCCTCCCTTACCCATTTTTTTCCATGTATAAAGTACAAACTGCTGCAGTACTGTTGTTATTTATAATTGTGTTATTCTGTGGGCATGTGAGTGACATTACACAACATTTATTATTAGTATATACCTTACATGGAGTAACTAACAAAAAGTTGTAACAGCACTAAACAAATTTCGATATCCCCCTCCTCAAGAAAATCCTGCATACGCCCCTGCTTGGTTATACCATCCTCACTTGGATTGTATTTGATTAATTAAAATTTTTTTTTTATAAATGTCAATAAAAAATTATTTATCCGGTCAAAAAGCTTAGAAATGTAACACGTAAGTTTTTTTATTATAGCTAAAATATTAACGATACATATGCATTTAAAGTTCAAAACAATTTAACCACAGTTAATTTGTAGTTCAAAACTTATAAAATATAAAATATGTACAGCTAAGGCTAGACAATTTAATACAAGGTCTTTCGTACAAGTAGTTCATTATTTTACCGAAAAATTACAGATAATTTATGAAAATTGGTATGCAAATACAATGTTTTTTCAAAAATTAATTCATTCTGGTAAGTCATATATGAAATTTACGTCTTGCTTACTATAGTTGACAGTTTAAACTTGATTAATATTTTTTTTAAAGTAATAATAATACGGGCAATGGGGGGGGGGCTGCAGCCCGTTAGCCCCCCCCCCCTGCGGACCCCACTGCCTTTTACCGTCTCTGCTGAGGATCGTTTTTCTTATACAATGATATTATATCATTGAATTAAAATTAAATACCATCCATTATACAGTGACCCCTTGTAACCTACTGTACAGCAGAGCGCCAGAGCACCTTTTTATATTCTGTGTTCTGGCCTAATATTATAATGTAGAAAAATCAATTTACAAATATCACCAGTCGATTTGTGCCGTCGTAAAGCAATAGTTTACTAGTTTAGATCTTAACTTTAGTAAATAACACGATTATAAAGAACCAAAGTTTATACTGTTTAGTAATTAGTATATTATATTAAACCGTGTAAAGAACTTTATAATCGTTCCCAATCTTTTAGACTATAAGCCTTAGTGACAACCATAATATCAAACATGCAGATCTTTGTTAATAAATGTTTGTTTTAATTTGTTTTATCGGTGTGTACATTACTCATTGCTGTTAATATACCGTGTCCCAAAAATCGGGGGCCACTTTACTACTTATTACCATGTAAATATTTTTCAATTCTGTTTGAGGGACATTAAACTAGACTAATGGATCGTAAATTTCTTTGACTCACAATGTTTTTAACTCATGTATCTTGCGCATGCGCAATAAAACTTACATTTTTTTTAAATGGCAACCCGTAATCATATTCGGGTTCATCGATTTTTTTCAAGCCATTTTGATGTATCAACTTATGTCCTAAACCCAAAATTGACTAAACTAGAGCTAAGTAGAATTTAAATAATTTAAAAATTCAATTTAATTAATTTTTTTTCTAACTGTACCTACTTATTTTTTTCTTCTAAGCACGGTGAAACAAACAATCAAAATTATTATTATTAAACTAATTAACTATTTACTATTTTTTGAGGGTAATATTTGGCGAAAAATTTATTGCAACACATGGACCAGTAGAGTGGCCCCCAAGGTTACCAGATCTAACACCGTTAGATTTTTTTTTGTGGGGACACTTGAAAAATGTTGTGTATGCTGATCCTCCAATCAACATCCAAGATTTGAAGAATAAAATTACACACGCATGTTACCTCCTAAACGAACCAAATACTGGCAGCAGCCAGCAACTAATCGTGAATGTTTACGTCGATTTGAGGCATGCACTTTACACGATGGAGGGACTTTCGAACAATTTATTGAATAGTTTATGTCTGTAATTTCTGTAAATTAAATTGTAAATAAAAATGTATAGTTATGGTAAAAAAATAAAATAGAAATGTTGTTTCTTGAAAATACATGTTTAAACTATGTTATTTTATAATGCGTAATAATAAAATAAGATAATAATTCATAAATAGTAAATAGTTAGGTAATTAGTTTAATAATAATAATTTTGATTGTTTGTTTGTTTGTTTCATGGTGTTTAGAAGAAAAAAATTACAAAAAAATTTACAGTTAGAAAAAAAAATTAATTAAATTGAATTTTTAAATTATTTAAATTCTACTTAGCTCTAGTTTAGTCAATTTTGGGTTTAGGATTTTTTGATAATGGTGGATATAATCTTATAAGGAATCTTGTATTACATTTTAAAATCTTAGAACTAAAAAGAAAAATTTTTACGAATTCTTAACTCAAAATAATTCGCTAATTTTCGTGAATTTTCCATATTTTGTCAATTTTTAAACTTTAAATACTTATAAAAAAAAACTGTGACTAAGGATTTTTAATATTTTTCATCTGCCTTTGAAACAATATACTAGGAGCCTTCTATTAAATTTTCTAGCTTTCGCAACTAACAAATACAATTTAATTGATATTTTTAGAAAAAAAACTAAAAAAAATGGAAAATGAAAATGACCCTAAACAGTTCGAAATAAATCAAAATATTTTGAAAATGTTATCGTGTATAGAAAATTCAAATATAAACAACCAGTGAAAATTTCACTTTTTTACGTTCATTTGTTTTAGAGTTACACCAATAACCAAAATCGATTTTTTGGAAAACAGATTTTGCGAAAAAATTCCCGTTTTTCCTTAATTTTTATGTTGTTTTTCCCGGCGCACGTGAAATCTATTGGGAATTTTTCACTTTTGACCCCCCAAAGTACCAACTAGATTATTCACTTTCCTATCAGAGAAGATACTGTTGAAGAAAATCCAAGCAAATATTTTAAAATCATTTATTTATTTCGTAGGAACCTTTTTCTTCAAGCAAACAATCTAAGAATTGATTATATTATATTCCCCTGATCACTATTCGGGAATAACTACCCTCATTAGTTATTATTTTTATATTTAATATTTATTAACACCATTTTAAATAATGATAAACTCAAAACTTGCATACCTAACGTTTTAATTCTAAATAACGATAAACGCAAAAACTGTGTAACGTTTTAATTGCAAATAACATAAAAGATAAAACGGAATTTTTTTCAAATGCCCTGGTTTAATTAAATTGAGTCCTTCCAAATTTTTATATAGGTACTGTAAATAGTAAAATCAAAATGATGACAACAAAAATCTTGTCGCCTTTAGAAGCAGAAGTCCATGTCACACTTTATCAAATCCGGGTTTTCCGGACACTACCACCGGCCTGTTCAAAATTAAATAGTACCTATGACCCAGCCCCTATTTTTTAGTGAACCCTAACACAAAGTGTGTAATCCAAAATTGAAAGTGTGCACTACGGATTTGAAAAGTGTGTACTAATGAATAAGACTATAAAAAAATATATTATAAATTATAATTTATAAGTTCTACTGTACCATAGGGCATAGAACATTATGTTTTATGATTATACTAGGTAGTAATGTCACTAATGTTGTAGGTATACATAGTTTACTGTATAATGTATATTACACTATACACAACAATATTAAAAAAATTGAATTTTTAAAAATGAAAATCTTTTATGATAGGTTATGATAACCTACCCAGTGTTGCATAACTAAATAGTTATCCTTAAAAATTTATACTTAAAATAATAGCACTTAATACGTTATTTATAGGATGTAGGTATATTATATATTTATTAGGAAGTCATAAGATATAATTAACTGTTGAAAGTTTTTCGTAACTTTAAAGATATCAAGGTTAAAATTGGGTTAAATTCTTTTAACAGTAAACGCTATTTAAATATAAAAATATGAATTTTAGTATTATACGTAGAGACTGGAAACTTTGCTTCACTGTGTAGCACGGACTAAGATACCTATAGGTACAGGATTGTATACGTCATGATTGGAGGGTGTGGGGGGTTGACCACGAAATGTAGTAGGTACAACAGGCGGAGTTCGGGGGGATATTTTCCTTTTGGCATTACTAGCCGAAGACTAGTGACTTAGTGGATACTAATAATGCTAAAAGGAAAATATCCCCCCGAACTTCACCTGTTGTACCACATTTCGTAACCACAATATTCATCTCGTGTCCAGGACTGGACAGGACAGGACAGGACTGTATATCTTAGTCCGTGCTGTGTATAGTATATTATCATTATGTACTATGATAATGGATTTTCAAAATATTTAGATAAATTTCAAAATATTTAAACCACAAGTATACTCAAATACTCAATGATAAAAATAAAATGGAACAGCGGTACCTATATTGACTTATAGAATATAATAATATCATAATATTCTTATACGATTGGTTTTTGGAAAAATGTATCCAACCAACCATTACTGATAGTTGATACCAATATCAATTTTATATAATATACAATATAATATCTATAGGCGCAACTGGGGTTAAAATTATGAAGGGGCCACAGCCCACCTAACAAAACTATTTATTTGAAATAACAGATAGAGAGTTTATTTCTAAATAAATTAAGGTTATTTTTTTTGAGGGGGAGGGCTACATCTTCGTCAGGGGAACCTAAGCACCCCTACTTGCGCCACTGGTTACATATCTTATAGGAATATAAGCTGAATGCGTACGATACACATCTAATTGAAAGCATAGACCTTAGAAGGTCTAGAGTTGAAAGACAAAATGCCAAACGGACTCTTACAAATTCGATGATAAATTATAATATTATTACCATCTAAGTAGGGGCTGAACTTCGATATTTTGATAAGAGGGCCACATATAAATTGTATAATTTAAATTTTATTTAATAATACATACATATTGCATACTATTATTTTTAAACAATAATGATTATAATAATAATAATAATAATAATAATTAATAGTTGGTAGAATTATTATTCTTATTAAATTGATTTTTCATTTATATGATACTCGTAGTTATTATAAAAAAATTGTCTATAGAAAATTGACAGGGGGCACGTGCCCCTGTGCCCCACTCCTAAATCCGCCACTGGGTAGGTACTAGGTAGGTATGTCTAGAATTTGAAACGACCCGTTTCGTTACATCATAATAAAAAAAACGTGCTGTGTTCGGGTATTCCACAGTCGAAAGACAAAAGAAGTTTTAAAAACGCCGTTGAATTATTATGAAGGTCGAATACCTTCAATTATTTCGGTGGTACGATTTTAATTCTCTTAAATTTATAAAAGTTATTCCCTACATTTTACTGCATAATATATCAATTTAAATTAAATTTCTTGGTCCTCTTCGTCACTGTATCTTAATATCATTGTAAGTCAAATGTGTAGTTCGAATTTTTTGAAAAATAGGTACTGATATAACCACTAGACAGTAGACATATCACATATACAATATTCCTACAAAAATATTTTGTTTTCGCTGGATTCCCCAATGCCATTCTCTCATGTTTAATATAAATACAAATTAATATATTTTTTTTTTTGAAGTTAATATTTTTTTTTTCACAAATTTCTTAAATTGAGGCTAAACATTTTTTCATAGTATTTCGGCATCCAGGGCCAACCTAGACAACTGCTGCTCAAGGAATATGCCCTTAAAACCTTCTGTAAAATCTGGCCCTGCGCTGACACAGACACACAGTCGACCTTATGTCCACTATTAAAATTTATACTTGGTACAATAGTACATACGCCGAGTGTAGTACATAATAATATTATAGTCTTTGCAAGACAATTTCAAACTTTGTTTTCTGCTTATTGCGACCCGGATGGTTTATTTAAAAATAAAAAGTAATGAGCGTCCCTAGGGCGATCTCGATGTTGTTAAGAGGAAGTCAGCGCACTATGTGTTTTCCCTCTCTTTAAACATAATTTCAATGTACAACATTTTTTAGTTTATAAGTCAAATAAAAATAAAATATAAAAGCGATATTGCATACGCTCAAAAATATTATCCTCTATAATTGTTGTAATAGTTGATTCATGATTTTACTTTAAATCATAAAAAAACGATTTTATTTTAAAACGTTTTATCTATATTGTGCGTGGGTGGTGTATCTGAGAGAGAAAACAAATATTGCGCTGTCATTCTCCTAAATAGCTTGTTCATTTATTAAATTAGGTAAATAGTAAAACGATGAACTATACGTCTATACATCTATACGCTACTACGGGTTTGCATTATTTGTAACAATGCACAGTGGTCTGAAACGCCATTTTAGCAACTCAAAAGTCCCATACCAAAAAAAAAAATCATAATCATACCTACGTTTATTATGAACTTGTTTATAACTATATAAACGTGGAAATTGTATGTCTTATGACGTTTTTTCCATTATTTTTAATGAAACTACATATATTTTTTTTGCTGGAAATACATTGTTTTTTTGAATTTTAATTTATATCATTTTATTGTAGGTGTATTAATTATATAGGGGAAAAAAATGTATTTTTTATAATTATTTTTTTTCAACTATCTAAAGTAATTCAGAAATATTTAAACATTTAAGATTTATTTGTTTTTAGTGTGTAAATTAAAATAAGTCAATTTTACCCAAAATATTTAAACGCTTATAATAAAATATTGTGACTACCTATGTATTTTTGATATTTTTAAAATGTTATGATCTGATCAACTTATGAGCAACTATTTGTTTTTAATTTTCCAACTTTTTGACCAACTGAAAATAGGTATCAACATATTATAAAGTAGAAAAACTACATTAAAAATAAAAACAACATTGATTTTGCCAAAAACTGGTATGGAGTAAAAATGTGTTCGTTTTTCCTTATCCCCCCTCCCCACACCACTAATAATTATTATTAAGAAAAGTGGGAACTGGGAATTTTCAATTTTTACCTCTCAAAAGTACTAACTCGCTCTGCTTGGAATCTAAAATTATATTGCTTATTATATTCTGATGTGAAACACATTTGTAATAAATAATTATACAAGTTATACCTAATATTAGTAAGAGTGTATTGTCATGGTTTTACATTAACCTGAACGAAATACTCAAATACACAATAATAATACTGGGTGAGGGACTAATATTCACACTGGGAGGCTAAGCCCCACAATCCCTCTAAAATACACCTATGTTGACAAACAATTCAAATCTCGGAAAAACCAGTATTTGTACTTTAACCATAAAATATATATAGTTAATAATTATACATTAACAAATGTTAATTATTTATAGAAAAGTTTTCTTTTAAAAAAAAAAATATGATTTAGGTAAATAGTATTTACATTTGAATTGAAAAATTAAATGAATACAACTGTATCATTGAGTTATTAATAAATAACTATTCTTTTTAAATATTTGTTATAGAATTTTGATGAAACAATGAAGCCACCGATTGTATACAATTTTATCTTCACAACATGCGATAAAATAAATTAAGGAAAATCAGACTTAAATTAAACATTTTTTAAATGTTAAGTTTAAGATGACTGAGAACAAATTTAAAACCACTCAAACAACCAAGGAATTTTTAATTTAAATGATTTTAATTTATTATTTATTAATTACTATATTTGCAATTTGCAAATAAAATTAATTATCAAATTATCTAATGTAAAAATAAATAATGTATCTTTAAAGTTTAAAAATGTTATAATTTAATTTTCACATCTAAAATTACATACATGAATAAATTCAATGTACATGATTATATGAACTTATAGTTATAGTAATAGTAACAAAAATTATGCTACAGAATTACATTGTATGAATTTTAAATAGATACAACACATTTTAACAAGCATTAAACCAATGAATCATTGAATATTATTTTGATTTTCTCAATAATTGATAAATCTAAATAATATTCAAATATTTAAGTGAAAGGCGATATTAATATTAAAATAGTCAAAACAATTTTAAAAAAATCACAAAAACATTGTATTTAAAATTGAATTTTATATAGATTGAAATCTATAATCTTTAACAGTTTTAATATCAAAAATGGTTTAGTTATTTAGGATCATTGTATTGTTTTTATAAAATTCAAATAACTATAATTATTTTAATCTTATACCTAATACATTATCTTAATAAATTCAATCAATTAATAAATGAGAAGGTATAAAATAAAGTATTTTAATTCCTAAAATATGGTAAAAATTATTATATATACCTACACAAAAAAAAAAATCAACAGTTAATAATAAAATGTTATGATAAAAGTAAAAACGTAAGAAATATGTAATAATTATTTTAAATGTTCAAAAGTTTGCAAATCTGAGCTGTTGCGTAGAAGTCAGAGTCAAAACACTTTTGACATTTAGAGCCAATACTCCAAGTAGGCCGCGTCGAAGGTAATACCATTGTTTTTTTGTCCACTTTTGATGTTATGTACCTCTTTTTCAAAGTATACATCATGAATTTTAAGTCCACCATGGCGGATGGAATTTTTTGGATGTACTGTAACAAATAAACCAATTATTTTAAACTAAATTTAAGGATGCATCTTTTAGAGTGGATAATTTCTCAGATGACATTTCTCTACATTTTAGTACAAGGTAGGAGTAATTTTAGGAATGGGATACTTCTAAGAGCATAATTTGTTTATTCAAAAATTATTGCTTAAGTATTGTGATGTTAAAAAAATGTATTTTAATAATTAATATAATAATCTAGTGCTAGTTAAATAGTTAATCAAGTTAGATAAAAATGTATCATTATAAAAATTAATCTTCTACAATAGTATTTTTTAACATTACAGTGTATAATACAAACAAATTATTTTAATATACAAATGTGTTTTATAATGAACAGAATATTTTAAACATATTTTATATTAAATGAAATAGTAATATTTTGTCATGACACAATTATTAATGTTAGTTTTTTGTATTCTTTAATAAAATACATTTACATATTACATCCAATGAGCAATATGTGAGTCAGTAATAATTATAAATAAATGGGAAACTTTAAAAAAGTTTGAATTTAATTGAAGGCTGATTTAGCCTATTTGGAATGACACCCACACCATATAACAAACTCAAAACAGTTTCAAATTTTAGATTCTGAATATTCAATTTAACTGTTTTTTTTTTTTAAACACTTTTTGTTTTCTCTCTCCAACCACAGGTAAAATTTATGTTTGGCAGAACCAGCTTTTTTTTGTTAGATTTAGACATTTAGTATTATCATTGAGTATCTATACTCAATGGTATTATAGTGAGTTGACCTATTATTGACCTTGAAGTTGAGAAATTATCTATGTTCTTAAGCTGGATTTATTACAAAATGTATATTTTAATACGAGATATGAGCATTTTTAATTTGAAAGATTTTATATACTCAACTCTCATAAAAATTTTAAAATCAAATAAAAGTTAACTCAAGACAATAGATAATTCACTCTGCAATTTACTAAAGGTAACAAGACAAAGCTGGTTCTACTGAACACAAATTTGTTTTGTTATCTGCGAGTCAGAGATAGCTATGACATCTTAATACTAGAGCTGAATTGATGAATTATGAAATTTAAAAGTAATAATATTGAGAATAAATTTAAAATTATCATAAACTCATCTCACTTAAAAATTTAAAAAAAAACCAATTCATACATATTCTCACATTTAAATTTGATTATAGATCAATCTACTTTAGTATAAAGTACTCATAATAGGTACTAATAGATAGAACTACCAGGTGGGATGTGGGTGGGTAGTGAGGTCTTTCCTAGCAGCACACCAGTGATTCCATTCCTTGTGAACAATAACATTGTTATTAATGGTTATTATATTCTCTATACAACAAAATGTACAATGCATAGATATATTAACTTTTACATTATTATTCCATTATGACAATAGTTGATGGATTTAATAGAAACAGTAAAAAATCTAAATATGAAAAAGAAAAGGGCAACGTAAAAATTAAAAACAATTGTAGAACCCCATAATATATAGTGTTTGCAGGTGTAGTGACCTCTATTATATAGAAATAGAAATACTAACAAGTTTTTTTTCTGAGTCTTGTAGGCCTATCCAAATCCAAGTAGCAATTGAACAGTACATTCATAGATATTTTTTTTATGAGAAGTACTTTCTAGCTAAAAATAATATGCAGATTTTGTGTTTTTTCAGTATTTTGTCAATATTTGAACTTTAAATATATAAAACAAAAAACTGTGACTAAGGATTTTTAATATTTTTCAAACGTCATTATAACAACATAATCGGAGCTTTGTATTACATTTTCAAGCTTTTTAACCTAACAAATAAAGTTTTATTGACATTCTTAGAAAAAAAACCTAAAAAAGTTCGAAACTGAGTATATCCGTAAACAGTCCAAACAAGTCAAAATTGTTTGAAAATTTTTTCTTGCCTAGAAAAGGCTAGTATAATATTTTATTTTATATATAAACGGATGCAAGTCCTTTACAATATTTTACGTGCAAGCACGCTAATAATAATACATAATGTCATAGGAATGACAAAATTACAAACTAAGATACATAGTACAGTTATAAATTACAAATATATACCAAGAGAACGTATAACTGTATAAGGTATATAGTGTATACAACAAAGAAAGATATAATATTTTATTCTAAATACTTTTAAAGTTTTAACTTTTGTCAACAGAATTCCTGTATTTTAAAGTTGTACAAAAATCCATTTGTGAACTGTAAGTTGCTAAACCAAGAAAGATCAAAATCCCGACCAAAAAAAACCTAAAGATAAACTATTTTGCCCACATACTATGGTAAGATATGATGGATTGCACAGCGATAATCGTACTAAATGGGTTTGTAAGATGTGCTTGAAATTTATATTGAGCGAAGAAGCTGTTGAAAACCATTTGACCAATTGCAGTGGACAATCTAACCGAGCTCCACCTAAACTAACGAAAAAGTTAAAGTTCATCTAGCCTTTTTTTTTATTAATTATTATCAAAAATGATGTTAAAAAGTTAATAAAATGTAAAAAAAATACACAACTTAAAACATTAAAAATAAAAATTTATTTTTAAATACATAATACGAAAAGTCATTCTCTGACTTAATTTAATAATAATACAAAGAAGCTTCTAGCTGACATAAAAAAAAATAATAATAATAAATGCTTTTAAAATAATAATATTAATATTCAAACCACGTTTGATCTACAACATAAAATTATTTTTAAGTTCTATCATTTAACCTATTACGCCTAGGTATTAATACTTGTATTGCCTTACTAAATAACTTCTAGATAAAGATAAAAATAATTATACTAAATTTTTTCTAGATATAAGCTAAAAATTAATACATTTTTATCTAGATAAATTTCAGATAATTTCATGTTTAATTGTGATATAGATATTCATTTTTAAAAAAATACATAATTTAAACATTAAAAATAAAATAGTTTAATTTTTAAATACATAATATGAAAAGTCATTCTCTGACTTTATTTAATAATAATACAAAGAAGCATCTAGCTGACATTAAAAAATAATAATAATAATAAATGCTTTTGAAATAATAATAATATTCAAACCACGTTTGAACATAAAATTATTTTTAAAGTTCTATCATTTAACCTATTACGCCTAGGTGTTAAAACTTGTGTTGCCTTACTAAATAACCTCTGAACTGGTGCTGAGGACGGAATTGTAGAATTATATTTTAGGAATACCTCTAACAATTACTCAGTCCGGCCCTTGATAAGTAGCCTATATTGTCTTCAGTTTTGGCATGCTGATACAGTATCAGTAAAAATAAGTAAATTGGGCAGTAATGCCATAAGAATATTGATTTTGAGCTAATATAGCTAATACTTTTGTCAACAAAATTCCTGTACTTTAAAGATGTTGAAAAATCCTTTAGTGAACTGTGAACGAAGAAAGATCAGAGTCCCAACCATCAAACCTAAAAAGTAATTTTATGTTGTCCACATTCAATGATACCGCATGAAGAATTGCACAGTGATTATATTTTCAAATGGATATGCAAAATGTGCTTGAAATGCGTATTGAGAGATTGAGAGAAGAGCCTTATTAGTATCAGTGGCGTATATAGAAATAATTATAGTAGACAGAAACTAGCAATTGATCACTTAAAGGCTACTGTCTGCTAAATATTTAACAGTTTCTATAAATATATTCGTATTTGTTATTTATATATATATGCGGAAATAATAATTATAAAATAATATCTAAAATAAAATTTAAAAAAATACAAATAAATCAAATGTTGTTGAATGGATTTTTCTACTCAAGTTTGTCATTACCGTCATTTGCATGTTCTGTTATTAAAATTTAAAGGAGCATCTTCAACTTCATTGTCAGATAGTTCTGCTAGATGTGTTTTCATATGGTTCCAAGTCCTTCTCTAACGTAACACGCCTTTAAAATAAGTTGTTACAGTAGGTACTGACAAATGTAACGAGTGTCTTCATTTCTGAACAAAATAAAAATAAATTAACTTTTTACATTATGTTTGAAAATAATTAATATAAAAATAAGACTGAAATATTACTTTTTCGTTAGTTTGGGGGGTATATCTTGATTATATTGACCACTGCAATTGGTCAAAACGGTTAGTAACGGCCTCTTCTCTCAACGCGCATCTTAGGCACATTTTGCAAATCCACTTGGTAGGGTTATTACTGTGCGCTTCATCATATCGTACCGTTGTATGTAAACAACATAATATTTCTCTTTAGGTTTGGTAATTGGGTCTCTGGTCTTTTTTCATTTACATGACTAACAGTTCACAAAAGGATTTTTCGACATCTTTAAAGTACAGGAATTCTGTTGACAAAAGTTAAAACATTAAAAGTATTTAGAATAAAATATTAGCTCAAAATCAATATTTTTATCCCATTACTGACCAATTTACTTATTTTTACTGATACTGTATCAGCATGCCAAAACTGAAGACAATATAATTTTACGGCCACCAGTCCAGGGCCAGACAATACAATATAAGTTATAATACCTAGGCGTAATAGGTTAAATGATAGAACTTTAAAAATAATTTTATGTTGTAGATCAAATATGGTTTGAATATTATTATTATTTTAAAAGCATTTATTATTATTTTTTTTTTTAATGTTAGCTAGTAGCTTCTTTGTATTATTATTTAATTAAGTCAGAGAATGACTTTTCATATTATTATTTATTTTTAATGTTTTATTTTAAAAATGAATACCTATATCACTGAATATTTGCAAAATTAAACATGAAATTATCTGAAATTTATCTAGATAAAAACGTATTAATTTTTAGTTTATATCTAGATAAAATTTAGTATAATTATTTTTATCTTTATCTAATAAATTATTAGTGATCTATTCCAAACATTGTTCATAAGGTATTTAGGTGTATTGTAGTGACGCTACGATTAGTGCACTACTTCCGACCACTGGAAATGATAATTCAATGTATCTACTATAATTTTACGTTTATACGCATGCCCGCAACACTACTAAAATGTCGACCGGAGGACCGTTTTTGTTGCACCAAGTCACCGAGCGGGATCACTCGCTCGCTCGGACAATCAAAAACGAAAATATACCTCGATTTACTATACAACACCTCCTCAAGTGGACTCGATGGCCAGTTAAAATAAAATAAGTATATAGGTATATAACTCGAGGGTCTCCAAGCGGCATTATAATAGTAGTGTTGCGTAAAATGCGTATATAAACGTAAAATTGAAAACTTTGGAAGGCCATAACTTCGAAACTAAGTGTGAGCGACAAATGATTGCACCATCGTTCTTAACTCTATAAGTTACATAAATTTCGATAAAAAAAAATTCAAAATGGCGAGGGTGAACTACACTGCAATTATACCCAATATTATTATATTTATTATTTTAACTTTTAAGTACTTACAATAAATGAACGGCTCCGTAGTCGGTAACTGGCTGTAAATTTCGAGAAATATTCAAATGTCAGATCAGACAGTCCGAACTCCGAATTACGCCGTGTCCAACTCAAATCCGGCGAGTGGGTGCGATCGGGCGCATTTACGTTGGACACGGCGTTACTCGGACGTCAAAACCAAAACAAGGCTGTACTGCTGTAGCTGTACAGTCTACATAACGCTATGCGACCATTTTGTGACTTTATCTCAATGAATAAACAAAAAAATGAAGGGGGGAAATAGGAATGCACAAACAATATCCGAGTGTTGTGGTCACACTGATTTTTGCGGGTACCAATCGGAGCACCGTATTCATTTCTTGCCGCGATGCCAACAAGGTACTAGGTCATGCGCGATCTAGAAATTTATTTAACCGCTGGGAAAAATAATGCACCGATTGCACCGGAATTAGTGTTTGTACGGCAAACCGTACACGAAAAAAAGTCCCCGAAAAAAAAATCCTAGTGAATAAAATCTAATAACAAAAAAAAATGTACCTAAACATAGAGTAATTTTATTATTACTCTATGATCAATTGTTAATTTTTTTTTTATTGAAACTAATTATTAGAGTACCTAATTAGTAATTATTTACTTTCACACGGGTTTTTCTCATTAAGGCCCAATAGCTCACAAAAAATAAAGTTACGATGGTATTCAATTACGTTCAATTACGAAATAAATATTATATAAATAATATTTTTATTTATCTAATAGGTAACTATAGGTAAGTTTGAAAAAAAACATAACTTGTGTGTACAAACGGCATCTACAATCTTATGATTATAAAAATAACAAAATGTGCTCTGTTGTACTGTAGGTTACAAGTGGGTCACTGTATATTGGATGGTATTAAATTTGAATTCAATGATATAATATCATTGTATAAGAAAAACGATTCTGAGCAGAGACCGTATGTCAGTCTAGGTTTAAGACATATTATATACTTAATCTTGTTTTAAATTTTCAATTCTTAGATATAAAAGTAGAATATTTTATAAATTTTTAACTACAAAATAATTATTCAATTTAAAATTTGAAAAATTTGTAGGAAATGCTAATATAAACATTCAGTGAAATGTTCATGTATCTACAGTTATTCATTTTTGAATTACAACAAAATAAGGAAATTGCTACACGATAAATCGAGTGAATATTAAATATTGAAAAAATTTGAATTTCAAACGCTGATAGAAATTTAATTAGACGTTCCGGTAGAGATTTTTTTATTGATAAAGGTAGACAAACTTATGAATAATCTTGTATTACATTTCAAATCTTAGATTTAAAAAGAACAATTTTTACGAATTCTTAACTCAAAATAATTTGATAATTTTCGTGATTTTTCCATATTTTGTTAATTTTTGAACTCTAAATGCTTATAAAAAGAAACTGTGACTAAGGATTTATAGGGAATAAGGATAATATTTTTCATCTGCCTTTGAAATAATATACTAGGAGCCTTGTATTAAATTTTCAACTATTTTTACACAACAAATAATTTTTTATTGACATTCATAGAAAAAAAGACTAATAAAATTGGAAACAGAAAATGTTCCTAAACAGTTAAAAAGAAATCAAAATATTTTGAAAATTGTATCGTGTATAGAAAATTCAAATATCCACAACCAGTAAAAATTTCATGTATGTACGGTAATTTGTTTTAAAGTTACACCAAAAGCCAAAATCGATTTTGTCAAAAACCGATTTTGCGTAAAAATTCCCGTTTTTCCTTAATTTGTATGTTGTTGTAAAGACTCTTTAGAAAACTATTGGGGATTTTAAAATTTGACCTCCCGAATGCAACAACAATATTCATTTTCCAATCGTAAAATCAATACATTTTTCCTTCCACTCAGAATCTAAAATGATTATGAATTTAAATTCTTGGTTTTCCTTATTTTTAGATTCTGAGTGGAACGATGAATGTATTGATTTTACATTGATGTTACATAAATATCAATAAAGTTTTATCTGTTGGGCCAAAAAGTGTAAAAATGTAATATAGAAGGCTCCTGATATATTGTTACAATATCGGTTGAAAAATATATTAAAAAAATACATACACACAATTTTTTTTTATAAGCATTTAAAGATCGAATGTTGACAAAATTTATGAAATTTAAAATTGAATAATTATTTTTCAGTTAAAAATTTATAAAATGTTCAACTTTTATATCCAAGGATTTAAAATTTAAAACAAGATTCCACGTAAGTAGTTAGTTCTGTTACCAAAAAAATCTAAAAAATACATGAGCAAATTTTATTTTTATAGTCATTTTAAGTTCAAATTTGGATGAAATTACATAATAAAAACCTAGAATAACTATTTTAGTTATTTTGTTGTGAATTTATAATATTATTCGCGGGTAGGTACTTGAAACTTCTAAAGTACATTATTATATATCTATGATAGTATCAGGGTTTGTTGTTGATGTATATTGTGAAATGATTAATTTGGAATTTATTATAGGTACCTACCTATTATGGGTCAATATTTTTTAATACCATAGATAAGTATATAGGTAATATGTCTTATACCTAGACTGAGTAGTCTGACATACCGTCTCCACACAGAATCGTTTTTCTTATACAATGATATTATATCATTGAATTCAAATTTAATACCATCTATTATACTGCAGTGACCCACTTGTAACCTACTGTACAGCAGAGCGACACCCACTTGCCCACCTTTTTTTTTTTTGTTTTTCCCTGCGCTTTTGAAAATTACTTTTATTTTTAAATTTTGAACTCTCCAATGCACCAACAATATTCACTTTCCCATCAAACAAGATACTGAAGTTGAAAATCGAAGCAATATTTCGACTAATTATGGTGTACACACATAAAAATAAAATAGAAATTTAAAAAATAAAAAAACACACATCATTTTAAAACCAATACATCATAGCTCTGCTCAGAATTTAAAAATAAATAAATATCAAAATAAATTAGCCATGTTCTCTAATAAAAAAAGTTAAGGAATATTAAACAAATTTGGAATATTATTGGAGAGGTAGTTAATAAGAAACTAAAAAAATCAAAACTAATAGATACTAACAATTGATCCATAATAATTATTAATTATATCAATATTGAATATGATATGATTGATATAGGTACCTACATATTACATAATAATACCTAGGCAGTAGGTAGGAAAGTACTTAGAATTCAAGTAAAATTAATTTATAAATAATAAATATAATATAAAACTATTATTTTACATAAAAGTCAATTTAAAATGGTTTTAATTGTATTTATTGTTGCCATAATTTATCTAACGTACATCCTAGATTTTCGATTTTTATTTTTTATGACTACACCAAGGCATCTTTATTTAAAAAATCAGATTTCTTTATAAATACAATACTGAATACATATAGTGGGTGAATACATGATAAATAATAATCAGTAAATAATACATACTTAAACACTTATTTTTAATACTAAATGGACATTTAAGAAATAAGAATATTAATGTACTATAATACTATATACTAGTATAGTCTGTAATACTAGTAGGTATGTAAAATAAATGGGTACATTTCATGAAAGAACAAATGATACAATATTGTTGGGCCGTTGGCATAAAGATATAAAATAACATAAGTTAGGAATCAATATTCAATAGTTATTGTTAAAATATTTTACTATTTTTTACTTGTGTAAAATATTTATTATTCATATTTTTACAATATTGGATATTTACTTGTTTTCTCATGTAGGTAGTGGTTTTGTTATTTTATTGTTATTCAAAAACAAATAACTGTAGATACATGAACATTTTACTGAATGTTTATATTTTCATTTTCTATACACCATAAAATTTTAAAAATATTTTGACTCTTTTTAGGCTGTTTACGGAAGTTGTCCATTTTCGATTTTTTTAGTTTTATTTACTATAAATATCAATAAAACTGTATTTGTTGTGTAAAAAAGCGTGAAAATTTAATAGTTCCTGATATGTTGTTACAATATCAGTCCAAAAATATTAAAAAATACATAGGCACAATTTTTTTTATAAGCATTTAAAGTTCAGATTTTGACAAGATTTATCAATTTTAAAATAATAAATGTAATAATTATTTTGTAGTTAAAAATTTATAAAATGTTCAACTTTCATAGCTTAAGGATTGAAAATTTAAAACAAGATTTCACGTAAATAGGTAAATATATAAATTACTTTATTCACAATAATATCATCAAATATACTTAGTAATATCTATAGGCTGACTGACCGTTTTAGCTCACAATCGTTTTTGTAATGTAATATCATTGAATTCAAATTTAACACCATCTATTTCACTATTACAGTGACCCACTTTGTAACCTACTGTACAGCAAAGGGACACCCACTTGCCTAACTTTTTATTTTTAAAATAGAATATAAGATTCCTCATTAGTTTGTCTACCTTCATCAAAAAAAAAAATGTCTACAAGAAAGTAAAATTAAATTTGTATGATCGTTTGAAGGTAAAATTTTTACAAAATTGGATATTCATTCAATTTCTCATGTACCTAGTGATTTTTTTATTTTGTTGTAATTCAAAAACGAATAACCATGGACACTTGAGATTTATATCATATGCTTATTTTATCAATTCCTATACGCTATACTTGATAAAATTTTCAAAATATTTTAACTTGTTTTGAAGTGTTTACGGGGATGGCTATTAATTGAAGGAGTGGTTACTGCTGCCGCCGATGCACGCCGACGCTACGTATCGACGATGTCAAAAGTAATGAACAAGTAGAGATTACCACATGCGACCCTGGTACCGCCGACTCCGTTTCGTGAAGCGTGAGTGCCATTATCGAACAACAAAAGCATATTATTATTATTATTATCAACATTGATATCAAAAAAGGTGGGCAAGTGGGTGTCGCTCTGCTGTACAGTAGGTTACAAAGTGGGTCACTGTAATAGTGAAATAGATGGTGTTAAATTTGAATTCAATGATATTACATTGTATAAGAAAAACGATTGTGAGCTAAAACGGTCAGTCAGCCCATATGTATCTTTAAGTAATAATTAAAATTGAGAAATTGCCGTCAGACGTTGATTTATACAAAATAGATAAATAAATAAACCTTATTATTAATAAAATTACAATACAATTATTGCAATTATTACAATACATAACGTTATAATATTATCAAAGTTGAATATATATATATATATATTATATATCCACCTTGAATATTACATTATCTTAGAGTATAGCAACGTTATCTCCTTTAACAATATTGTTTTATTTTTTCTTATCATCACGTTGAATATAATAATATTATAATAACAATAATAATACAAAATCATCATAATATACAAATAACGCAATCGTCCGACGTCCAGAATTGTCGGCAATCGGCATTTCGCCATTTGCCGATCGCCGTTCGTGAAGATCGAATAGGCTGGTAACGACCAAACGGATTGTCTGGTAACCACTAGCTTGCCTGCGATCGCAATTTCCCATCAGTCATGTCACGGGAATACTACAATTTGCGATTTGTCGTCACCACACCGACATTGTCCATCACCGAGTACAACTGCCTGAAAGAACCTTGTAACCAGGTAAGTGCAATTGTTGAAATGCTTTTTTGAAAAAATCTTGTACTTATGTGTGAACGGTGAACGCTGTGCGCCGAGGCAACGAAGCACGTTCCTTACAACACTTTGGGGTTTTATGATGCCTAGACGTCATGGTGGAATTTTATTGATGGTGGGATACATTATGGTACCTAATCAATAACATAAAACAAAAATTGAAATATTTACAGTCACATAATAATTATATGTAGATTGTAGGTAAGTACTATATATTGTATTAAGCTGATAAAGAGTTGGTAGGTACTGAACTATATGCTGGGCATCATGGTTTATAAATGCTCAGCTCGCCACTGCAACACTGTTAGAGTTATTCTATATTAAATTATTTACATTTTTAACCAAAGTTGAAAATGTAGGTCATTTCGGTTAGAGGTTTCGTTTGTTTAACTTTTGATCAACAAATTAGAAAACTTTATTATGGGCTTTTTCTAGTACCATAAGCCCAATTAGGTGGTGGCTCTTGGTTCCTCCCCTAGCTTAGCCCCCCAAATATTTACCTAGACTCCACATAATATGTACAAATACAAACTATGATTAATATTATCATCAATACCAAAATTTTATTTACAAAGCAATTTTTGGCAACAAGCTATTTTTCTCATCACCAAATGTCATAATTCATAACGAGTTAATGAAACATTTTTTTCTAAAATAATGTCGACAAATTTGAAGTATTTTTTAATTTTAATTTTTAGTTTGTTCTAGAAATTTTAAAATTAAAAAAACCTTAAATTCGTTCACATTTCTTTTTTAAAATTATTTTATCAACTTGTTATGAAATATAAATCTGTTTTTTGCTGATAAGAAAAATAGCTTGTTGCCAATAATTGCCTGGTTAAAATTAAAGAAAATTTTAATATTGATGATATTAAACAAGTAGTTACTGAAGATGTGTACCCAAATGTATATAAATTGCTACAAGTAGCTTTTACCATACCTGTTAGTTGCACAACCTGCATAAGTTCATTTTCTTCAATTCGGCGATTAAAAACTTGTCAGAGAACAACAATGAGACAAGAACGATTTTAAAATTTATTAATATTGAATATCGAAAGAGATGTAACTAATAGTCTTTACACAAAAATTATTATTGATACATTTTCAACAACTAATAGAAAATTAGTATTGATTTAATATTAGTTTATGTGATTGATATTACTTTATATGCATATTTGAGTAAAAGTTAAATTATTATATGCCATAACTCATTTTTAATTCAACTTTTACTTTTAATTTTAATTAAAATTTTTTAATTCACTACCTAGTTTTATATGAATTTATTTGTGTATTGTTAGTAGCCAGCCAGTATATTAGTAGGGACTGCGGGGGCAAAGCCTACACGGGTCTATGCAGTTGATACCCCCCCCCCCCCCCCCCGAAAAAAAAAATTGACCCTAGTTGTGTATTATTTGATCACAAGTACGATTATTGTAGGTATGTTTACTTACACCATAAAATTATTTTAACTGAAATATTTAAAATAAAATAACAATTGTACTTTTTTTGAAAAATCTGTTTTACCTATATTTCTATAATTTTTTTTAGATTGGATTCCTAATTGGCGATAAAAAAATTAAAGTATCAAATGTTATAACTGATGAATCGTTAAACAATACCATCACAGAAGAAACAATATGTAATCAACAGTACTTTATAAATACAAATATTATTGGATACTTTGTTCTAAAAAATGTTTATTATTTTATTTTTGATTCTAGGTGTGCATGCTTCATATCCACTACCAGATTTTTATGAACAACTATGTTCAAACCCATTACAAATAGACTACAAAAAATTGAAATACTTCCTACAGAAATGTCCAGCAAATTATGAGGTGAGTAAATAAACTATTTTATACCTTGTCTAGATTAGATTTTATGTTAAATTAATTATTTACATCTACTTTGTTTTAGAAATCTATTGTTGGTTGGTACAGATTTCGTAGAAATGCTGTATTATCTCCCAGTATTGCTGATATTCGTTTCCATGCACAACTCAGTAATATTTTTGATAAAATGAGCGTATCATCAAACAAATTTCTATTTTGCATGTTGAACCATAACTATATTGGTTCCATGGATCATAAATTCAATCATATTTTTTACAGATGTGACACTGGGTAAATACTATAAAACGTAATTAAATACCTAAATTGTAGACAATCAATAATATACTATTATTTAAAGCAGTGTCGGTCTAGCCATGGGTCTAATAATTTTTTTTATTTGCTTGGTGTGGTTCCTCTTGGTCTATATAAGGAGTAGGGACTCCACAAAGTATTCATCAATGTTTTTAACATTAAATAATTTTAAGTTAAATTTTTTCTTTACAGGGCCCCAAAGCCATTCATTATGGGGCCCCTTAAAAAAAACGGATATGTGGGCATTTGGTGTGCCAGGCCGATACTGGTTTCAAGTGTATTATGAATACATTTTATATTAGTTCATTGTGAACATTTTAATTTGAAAAATTATTTTCTTTTCTTTAGAAAATGCTTGAACCCAGTTAAAGTTGATATTGTGAATTTGAGTACAAAACCTTTCATCGAAGATGATAATCTTGGATATAAGACAAACATTAATTTAATCGATAACTGCAAAGCATACACAGACACTATAAATAAAGTATTTGGAAATGGGTAAGTCAACAACTAAAAACATTTAAAATAGTAGTAGATTATATTATTATTTCCAGTGCAAAATCGATTTAAGATTAAATTATTGAAAAAGTAATGTTTGAGGAACTTATGAAATGACTATGTTGTAAAATACCTGTTTAATCATTAAGTTAATCATATCATCTTGTAAATTTGCATGATTCTCATTAGGAAAAAATAGACTTCAATTCACTAAAAAGGCTTGATATATTATTAGGCCCAGCCTCTATAAAATACCACACATGCACTAAAATGCACTAAAAAAAATTATTATTTTTTTTTTTTATTCAAAATCAAATTTAATATGCTAACCTGATAAGCTTAACTTGAAGTGAGGTTAATGAGTTACGATTTCAAAAACAAATTAAAATTAGTATACAATATTTTATGCATACACATACACTGTACTGTTATGAATATCTTATGAGATGATATCAATTATAATCGATAATTAAGCATAAATACATTTTTCTTGTTGCTCCCACTATTTTAACAAGTATAATAACTATAATTTACATAACTATAAGAGTGAATCAAATGTTCATTGAAAGGTATAATATTAGGTACCATTTCTTATTAAATGCGCAAAAAAAATGTTTACTTTTTAATTCATTACCACTTCGGTTACCCTTAATTTTCCTTCAGTTTGTACAGTTTCTCATGTGTTACTTTAGAATAGTAAGTATGCATTGGAGTGATGGGTCGAATTATTTGAATCTCAAACCAAACCAAACCTTTGATGTTCGATTCAGTTTGAAATTCAAACTCTGTCAAACTTTTCGGCCTCTATTGTTCAAATACCAAATATTTGTAAAATTCTTCAAAAGTTATTTAAAAAAATGTATAATAACTATTTACACTTGAGTAATAATTAGACCATTAGAGATCACATACCTACATCAATTGCTATTTTTATCATATTTATTGTAACAGGAAAAATCTATTTTGGTTTACCAATGGTAATATTCCGATACCGTAGCTGTGTTGATAAAAACGTGTTCATAACTTACATTCTATACTTCTATAATAGGTAATACATGGTAAAAAATGTTGCGTTCGAGTTCGAGTTTGACTTTAAATGATTCTATGTTTGTTTCGGTAGAAAATATTAAGGTTCGGCAACGTTTTTTTTTAAGGTATTCAAATTTGTGGTATCAAAATTTGAAATGTTAGCTATGAAAGGGATAACTTTTATGAATTCTTCCTGACAATTAGTTTGAACATTTTCGAAATTTTGATGAATTTTTTTAAAGTACAAACTTTAAATGTATATAAAAATAATTAAGTCTATTTATTTTTAATATTTTTGAACTTCCATTAATGACATTTATAAGGAACCTAGTATCAAATTTTCAAACTTTTTTTATCAAGTAAAAAAATTTGTATTGAGAATAATCTTAAAAAAAATCTACAAAATTCAAATAATTTCTCTAGCTTTATAACTAGCTCAAAAAGAGCCAAAATATTTCAATAACATTACCATTTATGGAATATTAATAGTGCTAATATAAATATTTTATTAAAATGTCATGGGTCTATGGTAATTAATATTTTAGTTAGTACAAAAAATTTAATTGATTTTTCAAAAATTTGTTACGTGAAGTAATTAATATTTGAGTTAGTACAAAAAAATTTAATTGATTTTTTCAAAAATTTGTTATGCGTAAAAATTACCACTTTTTTTTGTTTTTCTTGATGCTTTTGAAAAATACTTGAAATTTTACAAAAGTACCAGCTACATTCACTTTTCTATGATAAAAGATGCTGATCTCAAAACTTGGTAACTAATATGTGGCTGACACACACACCATTTTGTAAAATCAATTCTACATTTTTTCCCTCTGCTCAGAATCTAAAATGGGGAAATATATTATGATTATATTTGTTAAATATTCTTTTATTTTATCTATAAAATATAACAAAAGCTGCAAAGTAAAACTTTGTTTTTAATTTAACCATTTTACAAAACAAATTTTTATCTTACCTAGATAACCTCACAACAATAAAAAAAAAAAAAAAAAAAAAAACAATAAATACAATTTTCAAATATTTATTAAATGGTCTTATTCAAAATTACAGGAAAGAACAGTGTTCAAAAGTCTCTGTGTACAACATGAGAACTGCTTTGCTTGAGGAGATGAATAAAATGGTTAAACGGATAGTAGAGAATGAACAAGAAGTTATCAAACTAAACACATCTATAGAAGCAAAAAAACAAGAGATAGAAAAGAAAAAGAACTCTAGGCCATGTATTCCTAAAATATAATGGTTTTATAAGAAAAAAAATGAATATGTTTGTAATTTTTTTATAACTACATACTTCCTTATTTAAAGCTTACAATTTTTAAACGCTTATTATTATTATTATTATTATTATTATTGTGTACTTTAATGTTTCAATTCAGCAATTTTTGCTATAAAATAAAATATAAGTTACCTTTATGTTTGTATTTTTTTTAAATTATGAATATAATAATACGCTTACTTATAATGGGATAAACGTTAATAATATAATATTGTATTAAGAGGATCCAAAACGTACTATTTATAAGGAGTTCTGTATAGGCAATATTTGGGCTATATATTATTTTGTATGCTAAATTGATCAATCTTAATTCCAGCATGCCGATCAATCCAATTATGAGACTTTGATATAGAAATTGGGGTTTATTGTTTTAATTTGTTAACTTTTAATTCTACACACAACTTAACCAATTTATTTATCTAACAAATCAAAATAAGTTCACTGTTGAATAATTTTTAAAATTTAAAATTTTGGTATGTATAAGTCCAAATTGATTTATTGTTAGTAGGATCTCTATAGTCTATATAATATAATATATGATAAATAGTTACCTAATTAGTAGTTGTTATTAAGAGGTCACTTTATAGTAGTTGTTATCTATTTACAATGTATTAGTCTATCTATAAAATTGTATTATAGTTTACTTGACACGCCACTTTGAAGCACATAAAACCAATTTGTGACTTTTTATTTTAAGTTATTTTGTGAAGAACTAGAACTTTAGTTTCAAGAAATCCTAAAGATATCTATTTTATATATTCTAGGATTTTGAATGAAACAAATTTACAAAAAGCTCAAAAATTCCTATTTTGAAAGAGAAATTGAAATAATGTTTCCTTTACAAATTTTAACTATTAACCTTTAAAAGTAATAATTATTTGTGCAGGCTTTATTATGTTATAATATGTTTTACACATCTGTGACATTATTTGTAATGGTTTTATATTATTAATTGAATGTAAGATACTTATAATCTAATTACCGTTGTCATATATGTGTTAATATGTTATGAAATCATGAATACAACTAAAGCTTAATTAGGATAAATTACCCAATATGATTGCAATTAAATTAAATTATATTATACTAAACTGTATAATTGTAATTGTATCTATTTCATAGAAGTATATAGGTACTTAGAAAAGAATATAATGTATGCTTGGATACAAATATACAATGTTTCTCGTTTTTAGTTTGAATTGTATGCATTAATATTATGCTTAAGGGGTATCAAAATTATAGACGAATTCTTTGAAAATTTGTACTTAGATTAATGTGGTTAATATAGTGGTTTGAGAGTAAATACACCTTTTATCAATATTATAGAAGAAAAGTTAATCTGTGTTAAAGTCAATTTTCGATATTGACATGCACGTGTGGGAGTGCGCTGCTATTTATTTTATACACAGTCACTTACACTAACGATCACTAACTAAGATACACAAATTTACCCGACGCGCATTGAAATTTGCCTAAATTTAATTTCTTAAAAATGTACTGTATTGATACCTCTTAATTAAACATTGACAATTTGAATAAATGAATAAATAAATCAATCAATGAATAATCTAATATAATATTAAATAAAAAATAAAAATATAAATATAATTCAATTAGGTGGTCAATTTTAATGTAATTTTTTGTTTATTCCAAGCTGAACGGATATGATATTTCTCTTTTATGATCTGCTATACAGAATTTACCCATTGCGATATCTCCTGAGAGGCTGGGATAATAAATCTATCATAAATCTGTTTTTTTATTAGACTCAAAGAGACAAGAACTACACATATTTTATGTTTTAATTTAATCATATTGTTTAGTAAAAAAGAAACAAGTAATTTTTTAATTGTTTTTTTTTTGAGAACATTTTGATTTTTCAACATTTTACTTTTATTAATCTCTTGGTTTTTAATAATTTTTTCTATTTTATAGATAAAATGGCAAAAAACCAGTTTTGTCCGGGAGGTGAGTCCCCCTCTACAGCTAATGGGTATATCCTCAAGGGAAACTGTGTATATTGTGTTTTTTCTAGTTTGTTGCTGGTTTTTTTTACAAATGAATCTTTGCAGGAAAAACATTTTCAGATCCGTATATAAAATTGTCTATGTTGGCCTCTTTTCTGCAATTAACAAAACATGATAACATTGATAAAATATTATAATTTCATTTTCATTATAATACATTCATAGATTATAGCTATAAATATTATGTAATTCAGTAGTTGTATATACCTATTACCTAATATTTTCTTATAGGTACAATGTATATAGCCACATAGGGATAGGTTTAATAATTAAAAGTATTATTTATTAAGGCTGATTTGTTTTATTAATAATTATTAGTAAATTTACAATAAAATGGTTTAGTCGTGTTTTAAGGAAAGTAATATAGGCAATTTAACATGCTGACATTAAAATTACTTGTAAGTTTGTGCAAAGTAAATGGACCTTAGCATGTGTGAGTTTTATCTGTAATCGTTTTCCGTCAATATTTCCTATAAATGTCCTGAATTATAACAGTAGGCCTGCATAATACTGCAAGGTATATCGGTCTTTATTTATATTCGTCAGCAATGAACCAGCAGGCATTGACGGAGATTTTTAATTATGATCAACTTTTTCAATTTAAAAAAGTTGCTCTGCTGTACAGTTGGTTACAGGTAAGTCACTGTATAATGTATGGCATTAAACTTGAACTCAATGATATAATATCATTGTATAAGAAACACGATTCTGAGAGGAGACAGTATGCCAGTCTAGGTATAAGACATACAATATACTTATCTATGGTATTGAAAAAAAAAATTGACCAATAATAAATTCCAAATTAATCATATCACAATATCCATTAGGTATACTTATAACGCGTTATATATCAACAGCAAACCGTGATACAATCATAGTCCATACTCCATAGATATATAATAGTGTACTTTAGAAGTTTCAAGTACCCACGAATAATATTACACAATCACAACAAAAAAACTAAAATAGTTATTCTATATTTTTAGTTTCTGAGTGAAACAATGAATGTATTGATTTTACAATGATGTGTGTTTTTTTATTTTTTATTTTTTTATTTTTATTTTTTGTGTGTGTACACGATAAGTATTTGAAATAGTGCTTCGATTTTCAACTTCAGTATCTTGTTCGATTGGAAAGTGAATATCGTTGGTGCATTGGAGAGGTCAAAATTTAAATTTCCCAGTAGTTTTCAAAAGCGGCGGGAAAAACAAATGAAAAATTAAGGAAAAACGGAAATTTTTACGCAAAATCTGTTTTCGAGAAAATTGATTTTGGTTTTTGGTGTAACTTTAAAACAATAAATGACCGTAGATACATGAAATTTTCAGTGGTTGTTTATATTTGCATTTTCTATACACGATAACATTTTCAAAATATTTTGATTTATTTTGAACTGTTTAGGGACATTTTCAGTTTCCAATTTTATTAGTTTTTTTTTTTATGAATATCAATAAAAATTTATTTGTTGAGTAAAAATACTTGAAAATTTAATACAAGGCTCCTGCTACTATATTGTTTCAAAGACAGATGAAAAATATTAAAAATCGTTAGTCACAGTTTTTTTTTTTTAATCATTTAAAGTTCAAAAAATGACAAAATATGGAAAAATCACGAAAATTTGCAAATTATTTCGAGTTGGAAATTCATAAAAATTTTTCTTTTTAAATCTGAGATATGAAAATGTAAAACAAGATTTCTTATAAGGTTTCCTACATTTATCAAAAAAAAAAAATTCTATAAGAAAGTCAAATTAAATTTTTATGAGCGTTTGAAATTCAAATTTTTACGACATTGGATTTCTCTTGTGGTGATTTCCTTATTTTGTTGTAATTCAAAAACGAATTACTGTAGATACATGAAAATTTCACTGAATGTTTATATTATCATTTCCTATACACCATACAATTTTGAAAATATTTTGACTCTTTTTGAGCCGTTTACGGACATTTTCAGTTTTTAATTTTTTTAGTTTTTTTTTCTATAAATATCAATAAAGTTTTATCTGTTGGGCCAAAAAGTGTAAAAATTTAATACAAGGCTCCTGACATATTGTTGCAATAGCAATTGAAAAATATTAAAAATACATAGGCACAATTTTTTTTTTTAAGCATTTAAAGATCGCATTTTGACAAAATTTATCAAAATCTCGAAAATTATCAATCATCGTAATTAATAAATTATAAAATGTTCAGTTTTTATAGCTAAGGATTGAAAATTTAATAAAAAGATTCTCATAAATAGTTCATTCTGTAGCCAAAAAATCTAAAAAATTTATGAGCACAGTTATTTTTTACAGACATTTTAAATACAAATTTGGACGAAATTACATATTAAAAAACCTAGAATAACTATTTTAGTTATTTTGTTGTGATTGAATAATATTATTCTTGGATACTTGAAACTTCTAAAGTACACTATATTATATCGTCGCCTCAGAATGAAAAGGGTCTATATCAATTTTTTTGAAAAATGGTTTTTTTGCATATAATCATTTATAATTTTTTGTTGTATAATTCAATCTTGAAATCGGATCGATCCGTTGATTATTCAATGAGATACAGAGAATGAAAAGGTTCTAACTCATAAAAACGTGAATGATAAGCTCGAAACCGAGAAATATCAGTTACAACCTTTTCATTCTAAATAATAATTAAGAATGAAATAGTTCTAAACGGTCTTAAATGTAATATCTCAGAATGAAAAGGTACCGTTATAGTACGGTTATACCACTGGTACAATATAAATTATTATTGTGCCATAATAAAATATTATTCCAGCATAAATTTCCCGTCTATTTTTGTTTTGTTGAGGTGATAAGGTAGGTAATACCTACATGCCACATGTATATAGTACCTACTTTAGTATTATAAGAAATGATACATTTAAATTTGAATTACGTTTTTGACATTTTTCATTATTGTGAATTATGATTTATGCCGTTTAATTTATATTGTTGCGTTTTCAATATACCCCCCTTCCCTACACTAATTGCGCCAATGGACCATACGATTGTAACTTATTACTTATAGTAGGTATGTCCAGGCACATACACAAAAAAAAATTCCGGGGGGTGGGGGGACCCCCCGCCCACTACATATACGGGTATGTTATAATATAATAATACTTAACTTAAAAACTCAAAATATTGCATAATAAAAAAATGTATAATTTATAACATAGTTTACACTAGAAGTTGGTATCACTGCATAGAAAAAATGATTCAAATCAGAATGAAAAAGTTCTAACTAAATAAATAATTTTTATTTTCAGAATGAAAAAGTTCTACACGTAAAACCTTTTAATTCTAAAACTAATATTTTGGTTTTTTATAATTAACTCAGTCAATAATTGAAGAAAGACGAATTGCAGATAAAGTTGTGTTCTTTGGAACTTTCTTGATATTGCATACAATTTTCACGATTTAGTAATTATGGTGAAAAAAGTTATTCAATGTCCTACTTAAAAACGTTCCCCTGAACAATTACATAAATTGCGTTAGAACCTTTTCATTCTGAGACGACGATATATCTATGATAGTATCAGGGTTTGTTATTGATGTATAACGAATTATAAGTATGTAATTGATATTGTGATATGATTAATTTGGAATTTATTATAGGTTAATTTTTTTTTAATACCATAGATATGTATATAATAATTCTTAAACCTAGACTGACATACCGTCTTCGCTCAGAATCGTTTTTCTTATACAATGATATTGTATCATTGAATTCAAATTTAATAGCATCCATTATACAGTGACCCACTTGTAACCTACTGTACAGCAGAGCGACATCCACTTACCCACCTTTTTTAATATGTAGGTAATTTCGACAAAATTGAACTTAAAATGACTATAAAAATAAACTGTGTCTATAGGTTTTTTAGATTTTTGGTAACAGAATTAACTACTTACGTGTAATCTTGTTTTGAATGTTCATACCTTTGATATAAAAGTTGAACATTTGATAAATTATTAACTACAAAATAATTATTACATTTTAAATTTGGTAAATTTTGTCAAAATTTGAACTTTTAAAACTTATAAAAAAAAATTGTGCATATGTATTTTTCAACACTATTGTAACAATATATCAGGAGCCTTGCATTCAATTTTCACGCTTTTTTACCCAACAAATACAATTTTATTGATATTTATAGAAAAAAAAACTAAAAATATTGAAAACTGACAATGTCCGTAAACACGGTGTATAGAAAATGCTAATATAAACATTCAGTGAAATTTTCATGTATCTACAGTTATTCGTTTTCGAATTACAACAAAATAAGCAAATCACTACATGAGATATCGAGTAAATATCCTATATTGTTAAAATATTCTTCTTCAAACGCTTCTAACTTAAACGCTCATAAAAATTTAATTTGATTTGATTGTAGACATTTTTTTTTTTTTGATAGAGGTAGACAAACTTATGAGGAATCTTGTATTACAATTTTAAATCATATAGATTTAAAAAGAAAATTTTTCATGAATTTCTAACTCAAAATAATTTTCAAATATTTGTCATTTTTACTTATTTTGTCAATATTTGAACTTTGAATGCTTATAAAAAAAAAACTGTGTTTATGGATTTTTAATTTTTTTCATCTGCCCTTGAAACAATATATTAGTAGCTTTCTATTAAATTTTCAAGCTTTTTTCACCAACAAATAACATTTTATTGATATTTATAGAAAAAAAACTAAAAAAAATGGAAACTGAAAATGTCCGTAAACAGCTCAAAATAATTCAAAATATTTGGAAAATGTTATTGTGTATAGAAAATGCTAATATAAACATTCGGTAAAAATGTCATGTACCTACGGTCATTTGTTTATGAGTTGCACCAAAAACCAAAATTGATTTCTTCGAAAACAGATTTTGCGTACAAATTTCGTATACGTTAAATACTTTGTTGAATTGTATGAGTCAAAAAGAAAAGGGTGTCTTGAGTTATGTAGAATATGAAAAAATGCCATAAGAATAAAAGTCCCGTGAAATAATATGCCCTGGGCCCTGTCAAACCTCTCGGCGGTGCTACGGAGTCACATCTATAGATCACATCTATATATACAGTTTTGTCTAAAACCTTTTAACACATTAATGACTAAAGCAAATTTTAAATGGTTTTAAAAAATTAAATTATATATAGGTACAAATTAAAAATACATATAATAGTATATTCTATCCAAACTGGTGGTAACTTTCTATTCAAATACACTTTAAATTATATAAAAACCTAATAATTTGAAAATATTATGGTTCTTAAGTATACGTAAATATTCTAAAAATCAAAACTTAAATTGATTAATTATTAAAGGAAAAAATGGTGGGCAAGTGGGTGTCGCTCTGCTGTACAGTAGGTTACAAGTGGGTCACTGTATAATGGATGCTATTAAATTTTAATTCAATGATATAATATCATTGTATAAGAAAAACGATTCTGAGCTAAGACGGTATATGTCAGTCTAGGTTTAAGACAAATTATATACATATCTATGGTATTAAAATAAATTGACTTATAATAAATTCCAAATTAATCATATCACATTATCACAATATCCATTAGGTACTTATAACACGTTATACATGATACATCAGCATCAATAACAAACCCTGATACTATCATAGATAATATATTAATATATAATAGTACACTTTAGAAGTTTCAAGTATCCACGAATAATATTATTCAATCACAACAAAATAACTAAAATAGTTATTCTAGGTTTTTTAATATGTAATTTCGTCCAAATTTGAATTTAAAATGTCTGTAAAAAATAACTATGTTCATATATTTTTTAGATTTTTTGGTTACAGTATGAACTATTTACGAGAACCTTTGTGTTGAATTTGCAATACTTAGCTATAAAAACTGAACATTTTATAATTTATTAATTACAATGATTGATAATTATTGAGATTTTGATAAATTTTGTCAAAATTTGATCTTTAAATGCTTATAAAAAAAAACTGTGCCTATGTATTTTTAATATTTTTCAACTGATATTGTAACAATATATCAGGAGCCTTGTATTACATTTTTACACTTTTTGGCCCAACACATAAAACTTTATTGATATTCATAGAAAAAAAAACTAAAAAAATTGAAAAATGAAAATATCCGTAAACAGCTCAAAAAGAGTCAAAATATTTTCAAATATGTATGGTGTATAGGAAATGCTAATATAAACATTCAGTGAAATTTTCATGTATCTACAGTAATTCGTTTTTAAATTCCAACAAAATAAGGAAATCGCCACAAGAGAAATCCAATGTTGTAAAAATTTGAATTTCAAACGCTCATAAAAATTTAATTTGACTTTCTTATAGAATTTTTTTTTTTTTGATAAATGTAGGAAACCTTATAAGGAATCTTGTATTACATTTTCAACTTAGATTTAAAAAGAAAAATTTTTACGAATTCTTCACTCAAAATAATTTGATAATTTTCGTGATTTTTCCATATTTTGTCAATTTTTGAACTTTAAATGATTATAAAAAAAAACTGTGACTAACGATTTTTAATATTTTTCATCTACCTTTGAAACAATATACTATGAGCCTTCTATTAAATTTTCAAGTTTTTTTAACCAACAAATAAAATTTTGTCGATATTTCTAGAAAATAAACTAAAATATAATGATAAATGAAAATGTCCCTAAACAGTTCAAAATAAATCAAAATATTTTGAAAATGTTATCGTGTATAGAAAATGCAAATATAAAGAACCAGTGAAAATGTCATGTATCTACGGTCATTTGTTTTAAAGTTACACCAAAAACCAAAATCGATTTTCTCGAAAACAGATTTTGCGTAAAAATTTCCGTTTTTCCTTAATTTTTCATTTGTTTTTCCCGGCGCTTTTGAAAACTACTGGGAAATTTAATTTTTGACCTGCCCAATGCACCAACGATATTCACTTTCCAATCGAACAAGATACTGAAGTCGAAAATCGAAGCATTATTTCGACTACTTATCGTGTACACAGACACAAAAAAAATGAAAAAAAATAAAAAATAAAAAAATAAATGAACACACATCATTGTAAAATCAATACATTCATCGTTCCACTCAGAATCTAAAAGCAGTTTTTAGACCAATAAGTTAGATTAAACTGGCGGATTTTTAATATTTTTTATAATCCAGTTATTGACTTATTGTTCTTGTCATGATGAATAATATAAATACAAAAATATAATATTTTTATTCTTGAATATCAAAGCTGAAAAAATGAATATTCAAAATCCCCTCTGGCCAAACTTGTTAACCAACCATAATCCGTTTTAAAAAATAAAATTTGTCAAACAAAATTTCTCCAGTTTTGTCTAGCTTATTGGTCTAAAAGTCACTTATTTTTCATCGACTGGAGCCCCCGTAATGCCTACAATAATATGTTCATCACTTAAAATTTAACAATATACACAATTCATAATCAAAATAATTGGCAATACTCTAGTACAATATTTTTCAACAATAATATTATTTAAGTAAAACAGTTTAATGTGTATAAATCTAGTTTAGAGCTCAAGTGAACTTTTCGATTTCTTTTGGAACCTAATAATAGGCCCGGATTCAAGAGGGGGCTATAGGTGCTCGGGGACCCCCTGTCGTCTAAGGCACTCCTAAGCCACTAATAAAATAGGTACATTTTTATTCAAAATTCTACAATAGAAAGCTGTAAAAATTTTTTTTTTAGATTTTGAGCAAAGCTACTTTTAGATGATGTGTTTTTTATACATTTTTAAATTTTTTTTTTGTTTCTGTCATTTACGGTGATTGGGGCAGTATAACTGTTCGATTTTTTTCAACAGTATACCTATCTCGATTGATGAGAAAGTGAATATATAGTTGGTTCATTCAGACGGTCAAAATTTAAAATTCAAATAGTTTTAAAAGCGCCTAGATTAACAAAATAAAAACTTAGGAAAAATGGAATTTTTTAAGCAAAATCAGTTTTCGACAAAATAAATTTTGGTTTTTGGTGTAACTCTGAAACAAATAACCGTAGATACATGAAATTATCACTGAATGTTTATATTAGCATTAATTTCTGCATACTATAAAATTCATGAGATCAAAATATTTTGACTTGTTTTGAACTGTTTACGGACATAATAAATTTTCAGTTTTCTTTCTATGATTGCCAATACAATTTTATTTGTTGGGTAAAAAAGCTTGAAAATGTAATACAAGGCTCTTAATATATTGTTACAATGAAGTGATATAATACTGATAACGATGATTGATAACAATATGTGATAACTCCAAAGACGTTTTAAAACGGATTATTGCTCACATAAGGAGTCCAGAGTGTCGCTCGTTGAAATCGGTTTTTTAGACTTTTTGGAGGTTGTTACTCAGTGACTGGTGCTCATGCACTGGTTTAAGGGATGACGCGAAGTTGCTGACCAGAGAGTGGTAGGTGGCTTTATCAAAAAGTTATCGTGAGCTTGGGAACTAGATTATTCTTTGGCGGCAGATACACTTTTTTCCTTTCCTTTTCTCTGGTGGCATCATATAATAAAGTCACACACCCTGCGTTTTACCGTTATGAGTGAGTGCCGATATCTTAGTTGTCGTTAATATTGGTTTTATTTGATGTGACCGATTTCTACAAACGACAGTCTGGCCGTTATTTATTAGGTATTCTGTAAGATTTTAGTTTATTATAATGGTGTGTGAGCATACCTATCATTAAAATATCATCAAATATACTTAGTAATATTATAGCCTGACTGTCTTCGCTCAGAATCGTTTTTCTTATACAATGATATTGTATCATTGAATTCAAATTTAACACTATCCATTACAGACTACAGTGATCCAATTGTAACCTACTGTACAGCAGAGAGACACCCACTTTCCCACCTTTTTTGTTTGAGCACCCCCAGTTAAAGTCTTCTGGATCCGCGCCTGCCAAATAATATGTTATAGGTACCTATGTAGTTCAACCAGATAAGAAGAACTGAAGAACGATGGTGTAAAATTAAACTGGGGGAAAATCATTAGTTTTTAAGTTACCTATATCCTATAGCCTTACGAAGTTCGACATTTTTTACGCTTTAGTACCATATACGCTTTAGTTTACCGGAACTATAACGAAAGTACCTATGTAGGTTTGTGAATTATAACAAAAATTATGATTATTTTAATTATTGTCAACGATAGTTGACTTATGTTGACGAATTATCGGTAATGGGTTGAAAAATAATTTATAACAACCTACAGTCTACATAAAATCACCTGTGACAATGAAATTTACCCGAATTTGTATTCGTAAAATAAATATTAAATTATATTTAATATTATAATAATACTTTATTTAATATTATTAATTTTTATAGGAAAAATCAGAATTGTATACAAGATACTGGTTACTTCATATAATTGTATAATTGATACAAGATACAATTGTTTCTAAAACACTTGTATCGAACATAATGCCCAACCCTGGTTACAGAGCAAGTCTTGAGTGGGTCACTGTAATGAAAGTGTTCATTTTAAATTTGAATTCCATGATAGGTAGCAGTGTCGGCCTGGCCAGGGCCGCGGGGCCGCGAACGCGGCCGAGGCCCTGAGCTTTTTTTTTTTTAGTTTATAATTAGTGGCCAGGACCACCACCCCAACGTAGAGTAGTCAACAAAGCGTCAAATATACGGTACAATTAAATGTACGACGATGAACGAGGGAGTGTAGATCACTGGGGCCCACAGGCTGCAGGGGCCCCAGCCGAAGTCTTAACTAAAAATATTGTTTTCTATATTAGATTTGGATAACAATTTTTACAATCAATATGACCACCCCAATTTTTATTCACAAAAATAATCGTAAAAAACTTTAATAGAGCCCTTCATTGAAAGTGACAATTGGCCTAGTTGCGCTACTGACGAAGTGTATAAACGGGGCCGGTTTAGAGAGAGCCCACGGGGCCCGGGGCCCCACAAGATTCAATTAATAAGAGGCCCCCCACGAGATAATTACCTTTTAGCTTATGCAGTAAGTTATATGTCAACCTTATATGGCCAGATGATGGGCCCTAGGGCCCCCACAATCCTAAATCCGGCCCTGTGTATATAAGTTATAGAATTTGAGTGTAGTGTACAATCACTACAAACACGTACCTATCTACTATCTAGTACGATATAATAGAATCTATATTTTGTCATGGTGTATACGTGTGTGGTGTGCTGTTTACTCGTATAAGGTGTAGTACAAATGTAATGATAAACGAGATGATTTGAACGCACATAAGATTTTTTGTACAACAAAATTGTCGGGAAAATCGTAACTAGTACAAATACAATAAGTCAATAACGTCTATGTGTGGGGCCCTGTATGGCCGTACAATAGGTTTGATAAATTGTCTAATCAATTATTATCATTAGCGCTATATCGAAATAAAGAAGTAAGAACAATTAAGTTAAGTAATTAAAGAACTTTCATTTCATTCAAACTCATTTTATAATTTATTTACAGTTTATAAATATGTATTTATTTTACCCTCTACTCAAGTGACTTGTGAAAGGGTATTTTCTAAACTGAAACTTGTGAAGTCTAAAATCAGATCAACAATAAGTCAACAACATTTAATGCTTATTGCAATTGAAAAAGATATCAAGATTCAGAAAACTCAAATTATTGATACAATAGCTACATAACTACCTAAGTCATCTAAAATGTTACATGAATTGCTCATTTAGTATTTAAGTTTTTTATATTTAGCTATTACTTTCTTTAAAAGTAATGTTGTGTCAACTTTTGTTCATTGTTCGTCTTCTTTATTATATTTTGGATGATATCTTTTTCGTAATTTGAATTACATTTTGTTTAGTACCTTATTAAAATCATGTGTATCATTAAGCACGTCAGAAGTTAATACTTGGTTTTAGACTTTAGTAGAGAATTGTAAAAGTGGAAAAATTTTAATCGAGCGACTATTTGGTGAGTGGGGGGGAGGGAGGTAAAAGTCAGCGTTAATAATTGGCGTTTAACGGTCAGCATCAAACGGTGCTGTTCAATATACAGGTTTCACTTTAACCCTTAAATGTTCACTAGGCGAAAAAAGCACCTGAAAATTTTAAAGTAAGGTTTTTCTGGCTTATTTAAGGTCACTGAACTTAGAAAACATCGTCCTCAAAAAATTTGAATACTCAAATTTGAAATATGAGATGTATCTTATAGGACACAAAATCTCGAGGCCACTGTTTAACACATGTATCCCTGAAGATACATAATCCATATTTCTTATTACTTAGTTCTATAAATTATACGACGATCTATAATATTATATTGATGATCTAAAAACCAATTTAGGTTATTTTTTACATGCTTTTCTTTAACTCACAATGTTTCATTCCTGTTGTCTTCAAATCTTGCGCGCTCGATTTGAGGCACTTATTTACGATGAAAAATTCTGAAAATTGGTATAGACATAGGTCTTGGAAGGCAATACAATAATCCGTTGTTATTTTGGGACCCGGACTTCCAGGTCGGCGATGACGGGTGTGCAAAGTCATCTCCGAGGAAGAAGAATAAATAATATACAGGTACGAAATTTTGTTTATGAACGGTTTCCATGGGTTATAAAACCATTATAATAATAATTACTTTTAACGCGTTTCATTGTTAAAACAGTAAGAAAATCCTACATAGAGATTGACAAAGATAATAAAGATAATAAAATACTAAACACCATGTAATATTGACGCCCTTGAAGAAATGGAAAGAATGCGGGAACTGAGATAATTAAAGTATAATATTACATAGTTGCTTATAATATTCAAATGTACCGAAAATAATAAATATTATGCTTTCAAAAAATCGTTTGTTTCTAATTTATAGTTATCACTAAAAAATAGAAATAAAATAAATAAAAAAATAATTTTTAAAAACATGCTTTTCTTAATACTACTTAATAAATGAACGAAAAAGTTGAAAATAAACTTACTTTTAAAACAATTTCTTAATGAAACTTCAATGTTAACAAGATATTACTAAAAGTGTTTATAAAATGTATTTGTTGAACAATTTTTAAAAATTCTGAATTACAAAAAAAAGAAATGCATGGGGCTCTTATGAGTCAGGAATATCTCTTACAAAATTGGAAGTGTGATCAATAATCTTTAAAATATTTATCATAAAGTTTATCTAAAGATTCAGTTGTAGAGTGCCCTTACGTAGGAGTTATCATATAATATCATATATCATATAAATAATGGTATTTAATTTTTGTATCTCCATAGATACAACATATTATAGTTACTAGGAAATCAATATGACTTAATGAAATTACTTAAATAATGCATGAAAATATTAGTTAAGACTTGATTTAATGAATTTGCTCACTTCATGGAAAACTCGACGCGTTTTCGCTCCTATAGAACGGGTTAACAAAATGAAAAAATGGTAATCACAATAACTTCACTGATACGCGTCAATCAAATGATAACTGTTAACTGATATCTATTCACATTCCCGCCAAATATTTTTTTTTTATCTATCATGAATACTTCCAGTGTAGCCAATAGTCTGATAATAAAATGATTTTTCAAATTCCGCGAAAATAATTGTACAAACATAATGTATCTAGTAAGATACAAAATCTATTTAAGGGTTAATCACACAACTATAGTCATTTTTTATTTTTATTCATAAGAAAAAAACTGAATTCTGACATAATATATCATAAGTTAGTTTACAAAAAATAATTCATTTACACATTGGCTGATTGAGCGGGGGGGGGGGGATATACAATAACTCTAGGAACGAAATTGTTCATATATAGTAAATGAAGAAAAAAAATCGAGGCCCCAGAGAAAAATTGCGGCCGAGGCCTTTTATATGCCAGGCCGACACTGATAGGTAGGTATACAATGAATAATGATACAAATAAGGACTTTGGGCGGAAATGGTCAACCTATAATATGGGGCCTCGCTACTGCCGTCAATTTTAGCTGAAAAGACCTAAAGTATTGAAGTATATTAGTTAACGTTATCCGATTTTGATTCTGGAAAAAAAATTTGAACTCACCAGAAAATTGTCTATAGACCTACGAAGCACTTTAAAAAAACTAAATTTTAAATTATTGATAACTGTAATTAAAAACTTAATTCATAATTAAAATTAAAATTAATATTAAACCCGGAAAATGTTTCGTACGATCTACAGACATTTTTCTGCTGAATTCAAATATTTTTTCAGAATCAAAATCAGACAACGTTAGTCGTTAACTAACTTTAATTTTGTTAAAACAATAAGTATTTTCAAAACTCTATTTCTAAGCCATATAATATATTATGATTTTGAATATGACCAATTTTTACACTAATATAATATTTTTATTGTATTTGTTTTAAGCAACGAAATTAGAAATCGAAGTCCAATGGCGCCCTGTAAAAATGTATCCCCTTTCCAACGAAAAAAAAATTAATCAAATCAGACTTTTCTACGATGCGTGAGAGTTTTTCCCTTAAAGCATGTTTTGAGCAAAAAATCACTCATTTTATTTTTGATCGGAGGTGCTGTTGACATGTGTACACAGCCAGTGCGTGCGTACATAGCCCGGTACCCACATAATTCACACTCACACTAATCATCATTGACGACTAACACAAATGACATGGGCGGAGGAAACGAAATTTCATAATGCCTAAATATTGACCCTTATTTAACTACAAAATGATTTGAAAATTTTAGTTATATTGACTGGTTTTGTCAAAATTTGAACAAAAAAATTGCATCCATGTATTTTAATATTTTTTACAGCTATTATTATAAAAACATATGTGGGTCTTGACATCTTGTAGGTTAGGTTACCTAACCTAGGATTACTTTACCATAGATTAAAACCAGGGTTTTATTATAGTTACATTATTACAATATTATAATAAAGTAGTATCCGTTATACAAAAATGTCATATTGACATATTGTTGTAATAGAAATAATAAATAATAATTTGTAACACAACGAGTATAAGTATATACTGGTATATAATTATAAACAATAATAATATTAAATAAGAATGAATTCAAAAAATGAATATTTGTAAATAGCCACATATGTAAAACATATGTGGAAATACAAAAAAAAAATTATTAACAAAGTTGGTTATAATTATTATATAGGAAGTAGGAACACATGAAAATATTATACGTACAATGATCAATCAAAATAATAATATACTAACATGAAAGGTTAAAAAAAAGTTACCTAGATAGTTAAAATTGGAAAATATAAAAAGAGTATTTAATAAAAAAAAATGCTAGTCATACAAATTATATGTTAGGTTACATAATATGAAAATATAAGTACATGTGAGTTACAAAAAAATGAAGAATGAAAGATTGAACAAAATTAATTTGTTCACGGGTGAAAATGTGAAAAAAAACTTAATTAGATAATTGTGTGTACGAATATACACAATAAGAAAAATTTGAATCATATAGTTAAGAAAAATACTAAAATAAAATCATACCTTCCCATTATCAGAGCACACATTTATATAGAATTTATATAGACTCGAGTAAATTGACGGTATAAATTAGTTATAACCATGATTTCAAAAAAATATATTGATTATGAACAAAATGACAGAAAGGATATTAAATATTTTTATCTTCTTTAAAATAATAGACCCCATCATCATTTGAAAAATTTGTGTCTCAAAATTGTTTCACTTATAATAATAATAAAAATAATAAAAATTAATATAAAAGTTAAGACGCTTCAGTTGTAGCGGTAGGGACAAAATGTTTATTTTAATGTTTACTTGAATTTATGGTTTTAATTCATATTTGTTAGCTGGCTGTCTAACATCTGCTGCCTGAGCCACATTTTACAGTTTATCTTTTTGCTTTGATGGTTCTTCATCCTCATCCATTGTCATATCAACAAGATGTGGTTTCAAATTTTTAGATTTCTGGCATTCTGAACCTCCTGGCCTAGGTTCTTCTTCCGACTCAATGAATTCTTCATCGTCAATGTCATCTAAATCGATAAAATCAATCGGTTTTACTTTATTATCAATAGTACTATTCATATTTTTGGTATCTTTATTTTCTTCAGGTATAATCCATGAACCATCTGCTAAAACTTCAATTACATTGATGTCGTCGCTAAGTGTAGGACTTGTTATAATCTCCAAAAAATAATTATCTATTTGTATGTCATTGTACAAACAAGATTTATTACACGTTGGGCACATCCATTGTGGCTTTTTCTCGTTCATTAAAATAAATGTACCTGCATCAAAACACTGAATATGATCACAATGGATAGATTTTGCAGGTATTTTCATTCTAACTTTACTCAATGGACAGACCAAGGAAAAATTATAAGATGATGTAGTGGTCAACTCTGGATCAACATTTGTCAACTTTTTAATAATATAATTTTTTGTTTCTTCTGAACTCCTTGGTGTTTTATCATGGAGTTTTTTCATCAATGTATCGGCACTTAATTGTTTTACAATAAATATAGCTAAGGCGTAATTTTTCCCATCGGGAAGCCAATTTACAGTGATAACATTTTTAGTAAATGGACAAAGTTTCATAAACTGAGCAATATTGATAGGTCTAGAAGCTCGTCTAGACTTCATTTCTGATAGTTCACGATCACGAGTAACAATAGGTGGCAATGTACAATAATTATTACAAACTCGAATATGAAGTCCAATGGGCAAACAATCAGATACCTCATCATACACGCCATTTTCCAACTGACAAATCCTTATTTGGTACTGAATACCATAATATTCAGGTTTACCAGGGGAAATGTCCCGGTTCATTGAAATAAGCGTTGCTTGTTCGACTGACATAGTATGTTCAAATGTACATTCTCTCATACCTGAAATAATATCACTATTAAAAATAAAATAAATTTAAAAAGAGAGGTAAAAAAAATGTTGCTACCTTTAGCAAAGTTTGATAATGTACATATTTCTGAACCATCTAGAAGAGTTGGCTTAATGATATCATCAATAACATCATAAAATGGTAGATTTTTAAACTTGTAATTGGCTACAATTTGAGGAGATGGGATAAGAGCATTATTGTTTCTTAGAGCCGCCGCATTCAAAACAGACCTCAACGTATTTTGTAACATTGTATACATGTTTTGTTGATATGAGGGCATTTGGGACGGAAGAGGGGATGGTACAATAATTCGAGATCTCACTGGCTGATAACTGACAGACACATACTCAATTTGATTGTTAGCCATAGTGTTTTCAGGAATAGTATTTGCACCAGTGGCGTTTCCATATATGCCTCCCTCCATTTTGGTCATAAGATGTGGCAATCTAGCTTGGGGCGTATACATTGATTGTTGATATTGTGGCGTATACATTGATTGTTGATATTGGGGCGTATACATTGATTGTTGATATTGTGGCGGTCGATACATTCTTTGTTGTGGGATCTGACTTATAGACATCATCTGACTTTGTTGAGTTTGCATGGCACTGAGCATTGTATTATCATTAGGAAAAACAGATGGATGACATGGCAAGAGATGGTATATATCATATATTTTTGATAGATATGCTACATAGTTAAGATCTTTTGGTCTAGAATTTAACAATTCAATTGCCCGTTCTCGTAATTCAGTTCTTTGTCCTAGATTATTTTTTCCGAAAGCTTCCAATAATGCTCTCAAATCACCAGACCGGAAATATTTCAGCATTTCTCTATAATCTTCATCATATAAATTATTCATCATCACTAAAACAAAATTAAATCTTTTTTACTAAATGTATAGTATTAATGATAAAATATTAAAATAAAATCTATTTTAAAATATAATATGTAATATGGGTGTAATATGGGTGTATGGTGGGTTATTAATTTATTATCTCTGTAATCTTTTTAGATTCATTTTAAATAAAAAATGTGGCAACTTGATAAAAAAAAGACCTGTAAAGTAGGACAAACATTTGAAAAATTATCCACAGACTATGAAAATAGATAACTTACTCGGGTTATAAACAAAAACTATAAATATTATAACGGAGATATATTATAATGCATAACCGAACACTCAATTATTGAAATATGTTTCAAGTATGCCAAAACACAAAAAATGTAGATCCTTAATTTTGGTTATATTTTTTCAAAGCGTATGAAATTGCTGAAAAATTAATTCTGTCATAAAATACACCATACTTAATTTCCATAGTTTTATGTTGGGTTAAGTTTGATTGATTATAATATTATAGGTTGATGATTTTGCATTACTAACTACACCATCGATACAAGAAAAACGTCTGACATAGTTTTAGAAAATCACTGAAATACTGAATACATAGTGACATATTATATTAATAATGAATAA
Organism: Macrosiphum euphorbiae; assembly: GCA_949089665.1. NCBI lineage: Eukaryota > Metazoa > Arthropoda > Insecta > Hemiptera > Aphididae > Macrosiphum > Macrosiphum euphorbiae. Next base: position 49,603,369 of record CARXXK010000002.1, on the reverse strand, counting down.
ATACAGTAACATAAGTATAAAAATATAATAAACAGTATAGTAAATATAATAACATTAGTATACGAGTTACATTTCTAAAATGAACGAAAAATTGATATTAATATTATATTATCAGGGAGATTCCACACTAACTTTGTTGTAAGTTTTCAATCCTTAGCAATAAAAGTTTAACATTATATACAATTTTAACTACAAAATCATTTTTTAAATTTAAATTTGATAAATGTCAAAAATCAAACTTTAAATGCTTATAAAAATATTGTTCCTATGAATTTTTAATATTTTTCAACTGCTATCAAGCCAGGATTAAGACATTTTGAGGCCCAGGGGCCAAAGTTTAAATGAGGCCCCTGTACGAAAAAAAAATAATGTATATTAATATATAGGTACCTGTTATAATAAATATATATAGGTATTAGGTACATAGCAATAAATCAAGAATTAAGTATCATTTTATTTATAAATTATAATTTACAAGCTTTTTTCCTCGCTAAATAATCATCGATTTTTTTAAAGTGATTTATGAGGTGTTATAGCCTATAATGGACTAATCTGAGGCCCCTAAATAAATGGAGGCCCGGGGGCCATGGCCCCCCCCTGGACCCCCCCTTAATCCGGGCTTGACTGCTATTTAAGCAATATATCAGGAGCCTTGTATTACATTTTACACTTTACCCCAACAAATAAACTATTATTGAAATTTATAGAAAAAAACATTTAAATTTGAAACTGTCCGTAAACAGCTCACAAAAAGACAAAATATATTTAAAATTTTATCAAGTATAGGAATTTATAAAATAAACATGATATAAGTATTAAGTGACTATGGTTATTCGTTTTTGAATTACAACAAAATAAGAAAATCGCTTCATGAGAAATGGAGTCAATATCCAATGTTGTAAAAGTTTGAACTTCAAACTCTCATAAAAATTTAATTTGACTTACTTAAAGATATATATTTTTTTTTTTTTTGATAAAAGTAGATAGCCTTATAACGCCTTATAAAGAATCATGTATTACATTTAAAAAGAACATTTTTTATCAATTTTCAACTCAAAATAATTTGCACATTTTTGTGATTTTTACGTTTTTTGTCAAAATGCCAACTTTAAATACATATAAAAAAAAAAATTGTGACTGGATTTTTAATATTTTTAAATGTCATTGTAAAATTATATTAAGTGCCTTATATTAAATTTTCAAGCTTTTTTACCCAACAAATACAATTTTATTAACATTCATAGACAAAAAAACTAAAAAAAATTGAAAATTGATAATGGGTTAATATTGGGAATTTTACATTTTTACCTCCTGAATACACAAACACTATTAACTTTCCCATAGAACATGATACTGTTGAAGAAAATTGTATCTAAATAATGTAACTTAGTAAAAACTACTGATAAGAAAAAATATACTTAGCAACTAATATTGAAATCAACAGTACTAAATTCTGTAATAAATTATCAGTATAATTATTATTACTAAAACTAATTATTTACCAAACTTTAGCTGGAAAAAAACGAGCAATATTATACAATTTGGCACATGGTATAATCGTATACATACAGCTAGAGTATACAGTCATATGTCAAAGGCTGATTTTTATCTGTTAATAAATCACAAACATTTTTAATTAAAAAATTATTGTCACTTACTATTTTTATGTACCCAGTGGTAGGGGGGGGGGGCAATTGGGGCATTTGCCCCAGTCTAGTATTTACATCAACCTTAAGTTGACACATTTACCACCCCTCCCCCCATTAACCACTATTGCACTATGCTATGAGAATCTGAGTGAAAAAAATGTTGAGTCGGAGAAGCAGGGAGAAGTTGCCCTAGTCTAATAAAAACTGAAATGAAGCCACTGTATGTACCTACTACTTGTCTATACACAAACTTTTCACTCCAATGAGTGCCCAAATATTAAAGTTCTTAGGTGATTCAGTAGGTATTTATATGTCTAACTGATATATGATTGTCGATTGGAGAAACTACATAATCTTTGTGCCGATCATATCAAAGTCTTTCCAATATCAATGTGTATTGTTACTTGCTACTCTAATTATATCTATTTCTCAAATAATGAGAATTATATTAAAACATTTAAATAGAGCTACACAATAATTACCTGTAATAGTATTTTTTTTTCTTCTTTAAATTTGACTGTAAATCAATAATAATATGATCAAAGATTATTGTAATCTGTGTCAAGTTGCTGTCGTGTTGGTCGTTAGAATCTTAACGCATCCGTCAAGGCGTCCAACTACCAAGTCGTTTCACTTTGGTTTCGGTAGAATTTCGAAACACAAAGTATGGAAAACGGAAAAGCCTTAAAACACACATTTTGGAAAATAAGCATTTATTTCCTATACGATTGCAGAATTATATTAAGACATTTAAGATATTTAAAAAGAGCTACGCGATAATTACCTGTATTAATATTTCTATTTTCTTCTTTAAGTCTTACTGAATAGTCCGTACGTCAATAATAATTTGAACAATTTATGCGGTTATTAGGGTCGTGTTTATCGTTTGTTTGTCAACGACCAACGTGTTTTCCTTCCACGAAAGACGCCTTCAAAAAAATCGTTTCACAATATTGATTGTTGATAAAAACGCATTTGTAACGACATGGTGGGCGGGTGACGGGGGACGGCGCGCAAAAGCTTCCTTTGTATCACCAAAATTCAACACTGGCAACACTGTTCATTGAATGTTTTCAGTGCTCCCGGTGGTTTTGTTTAGCGTCATATTAACACGTCACTCATATAATTATTTTATCCGTGTTTTATACAGCTGATCGAAATAGATAATATATTTTGTCACGCAGCTGTTGGCGTTTTTTACTCTCTCGAATCTCGATAATCATTGCGTCCCGTCGCATTTGCCTCTCGAATCTTGAACGTACTTTCGACTGTCGAGGCCACTGATAAACTACTCGTGTCCAATCCATTGTAGGTAGGTATTATAGTCCTTGCATAGAAGATCTTCCAAGACCGTGGTACGCTCATAGACAATATTATATTATACCAGGATGGATAGCACGATTAAAGATATGCAGGTTACACATATTGTTTACAAAGTGACTGTATAAACCAGCTGTTAATAATTAACTACCATAAAAAATAGTGCTTGATGTTAACACTCAACGTTATGTGTCGACATTTAGAACTAATTTTACACTTATATATTATAATATCTATAATTGGTTAATTGTAAAGCCCCGTTCACACGATCAAGTAATTTGTCAATTATTTGACGTTCGTCAACAAAGTTTGACGTAGGTACATAAAATATTTGACCGTGTGAACGGGGCTTAATACTGCCTCTTGGAGTGCCTCTGGTTAATTATTTCCACGGACTAAGATATCTTAGTCCGTGACTTCAATGTCGGACTTCGATAAGATCTAATTTTTATTCTTGAAAATCTTCGCTGTGTTAGTTTTGCTCTCAATCATAGATAAGAATTGAGGCTGTCTGTTTCATAGATATATACAACAACTAGATAGCCGTCATTATACTACAGTTGTGATCAATATTGAAATCGGCCGCCATTTACAAAGCAGGCGATGTTTACATTTATTTTACATTTAATTATATACATATATATTTATCTATACATATATACGATGATAATATTATTTTGTAAACATTGCCTGCTTTGTAAATGGCGACCGACTTCGATGACAAGAAGGAGACGGCTATCTAGTTGTTGTATATATCTATGGTCTGTTTACATTAGTATAAAGTATGATTATATTATACTAAAATATTACGATTATAAACGATAATAATAGTTATAATACTATTTTTAAAAAGTTTTTTTTCTATTAATATCGATAATAAGAGTTAAAAAGCTTTAAAATTGAAGTTCCTCCTAAGAAAATAAGTTCCTCATAAGTTATTATTAAAGCTATTTAAAAATATTAAGATATTATACGATTTTGATGAGCATATTTTAAATTCAAAATTGACAAAATTCGTAAAAATCAAGGAATAACATCTAGGTAGGTACCTATATATAAATATAACATTTTTCAAAACTGCATAATATCATAATATTTAACATTTAAAAAATATTGTTATGGAATCCGGTTTTTACCAGTGGTGTATGAATAGTACATTTTTTTAAACATAATATACTATAATATATATACATATATGTATATGTATTATATATTTATATAGGTACATGATATAATAACTACATTATGTCTAGGTACTTAGGTATTAGGTACTTGTTATCTTCAATTTTATGATATTCTGTAAGTGCAGGTAATTTTTAGAATTTGTCATATTGTTCTATACCTACACTTCTATAGTTCTATTATGACGTGCTGTATATGCAGAACTGACGTGTACTTTCGTCGACACGTTCGTTAATCGTTTCTGTCTGAATTTTTTAATTACAGATATTTTTGAGAACCTGCAGAAGGACAAAGAAAAGCTATCAGCTTTCGAAGGGCATATATGACGTGTTGTACACACTTATTTATTTATACAGTGGAAATGCTGCAAAAAAAAAATGTCACAAATATCCATGCATTTTAAATAATTATAAAAATTAATTGTTGCCCGTTGGCAGACCGTCAATAACTTGTTATTCAAAATAAATAGGAGAATCAAAAACAAGGTGTACCTATAACTGTTAAATTCAAATGAAATTGAAGTAAATAATATTTTTAATAAATTATTCATGAATCAGTATTCACAAATCAATATATATTCTATATACCTATACATAATATTATTTTTCTGATATTTTTGAATAATATTTATAAAGGAAAATTATTTTTATTTTTATCTGCGGTTTTTAGGCGAGAGGAACTTGAAAGACTTTCGAGTGTGCTAATATTCTCTATTACCTACCTAGATATCCGCCAACACTATATTATAATGGACCCTATATAAGGCCTAGAAAGACGTACTTTTTTATGAATTTAGTTATAAAATGTTGTCAATGCTTACAGTTTACATAACTATATGAACAGTTTATAAACTTGTATATAATAAACTGTCCGACTAATCGATACCTATATTACCTACGTACTTTCATTATTTTTATAATATTATTATTTATTTAAATGTATGTAAACACGTACCTAATCAAAGTGTTTGTTTTACCGATAGTGGCTATTATTGAAATAGATTTATGTAATTAAATAATAAATAATACATTTATTTTGTTCAACAAATGTGTTGCAACAGGTGTGTGGTTTTCGAGCGAAAAAAGTGGCTTTGTGGGGTGTTGCTTTTTTATGACGTGTGCTATTTAAAGGTTTTAAACGGTTTTTGAATGATGAATTGGATGATTAGGTGGCAGACATAGCCTCAAATTGGGGTGGTTTGGGGGTACTAAGCCCCCAAACTTAGCCATAGCCCTCCCAAAAACCTAGGACATACAATTTTAGTATGCTATATTGCAATGGTCTGCTTGCCTTTAATATATTCAGCCCTCCTAAACCAAGAGTTAAAATTGCGGGCAGAGCCTCGGTTAGAATATTGAAACACATTTTTTAATTGAAATCTGCGTCACTGCATAAAACGGCTATGTATTAGACCCCAGCATTCAACGTAGGTATCGCAAGATTGTGTTATAGGTATTTTAGACTTTGTAAGAAAAATTACCTACCCTCTTTGCGCCCGATGAGCGAATATAATCGATAAGTAATTCATATTTTGATGACCCTTGATAGCTACAACCACTACGTCGTGCGTCACTCAGCAAATCGTTTTCCGCGCAGCTGGTCTTTTTATACTAGGGGACGGGATCATACCACATAGCTAATATAGTTAAATTTTAATATTATACATCATATTATATTCATATCATAAAATCATAATAATGTATTCTATAATGTATAGGCTGTTGGCGTAACGACAACAATAGATACATTTATAAATAAATTATAATTTTAATTATTTTATAGGGATAATAATATATTAGTATACCACCCGTGGGGTACTGGGGTGGGTTTCAAGGGTCTGATATAAGAATATACCTACACACATAAGCGAAAATAGGCGGGAGGCTTCACCCTTTTGTGAATGAAAAATGATCTCTGAGCTTCAATTGTAATAACATAAAGTACCTCATCAGGAATCAGTATTACATAATATGTCAATTATATTAGAAGTACAGCCTTATAGGTAGGTACCTCCATTATTGTCATTTCTTCTATATTATTGCTATCCAAGTATAAATTTCATAAAGCCACTTCTGATTTTACAAGAGTACATCAGTAGTAATCTCGTACCTACAATAAAATTCAATGAGTTCTTCTAGTTTTTCTTTGTTAAATGCAGGAATTGGAACCGAACCTATAATAAGAGCCGGTTCTAGAACCGGAACCTTTAGAATATTAAGAGCCGAAACAGGAACCGAAACCTTTATTTTAATAAATAAAGTAGGTACCGGAACCGAACCGGAATTTTTAAATTGTTATAGTTGATATAAATATTATAAAATAAGTTTGTATAGGTTTATTTTATTATTATATTACTATAGATTAAATAAATAAAAAAAACAATCTTTTGCGCTTTATAAGTGCGTACCTATTTTGTATCTATATTATTATAACTTCTCCCTTTATTCATAGATGCAATTATAATGTTACAGTGTCAAGGAGAATAATATTGACGTTTACTCTATTTGTATATAAAGTAGAAATGGGAGATCAACGGGAGGGCCAAGTCCAGTGTCATGGCAAGACGCTGAGTTAGATTCACCAGAATTATCTAGGTCATTGGTTTTTGAGAACAGTAAAATAAAATTGAAACGAAACGAAAGTACAAGTAGCACATAGTTTCCTATGGCAACGGACCACTTGCTCGTCCGTCGCCCAGCAACCGTGTCGTCGTCGGAAATCAATACAATCGCTCCCTAACTTTAACAACGAACCGATAGGTATATAGTGCAGTTTTTACACTATAGTGGCAACAATGACGAAATATTGTTAAATTTTAAATGGTTCGTACTTTTTAAAATGCTCATAACTGGATTTAAAATAAAAATATAAAACCCCACGAGATTCACACAAATACTAACTAAAATCGTTATTCTTCGTTTAAAATTTGAAATATCTAATTTTGTAAAAATAACTAAAAAATACAGTGTTTATACATTTTTTAGACTTTTTAATTTTTAATTACAGAATGAAATATGTTTTAAATTTTCAATCCTTAGATGTGGAAATTTAACATTTTAGTCATTTTTAACTGCAAAATAATTTGTAAATTTTTAATTTGATAAATGTTGTTAAAATATGAACTTTAAATGCTTATAAAAAAATCTTTCCTATGTATTTTTAATATTAATGAACTGATATTGTAACAATGTGTGAGGAGCCTTGAATTAAGTTTTCATGCTTTTTGACCCAAGTACCCAAAGAATAAAATTGTATTGACGTTTATAGAAAAAAAACTAAAAAAATTTTAAATTTCGTCAACCGCTTAAAACAAGTCAACATATTTTGTATACCTAAAGTATAGAAAATAATAAAATAAACATATGGTGTAAATTTCTAGTATATACAGTTATTTGTTTTTGAATTACAACAAAATAAGAAAACCACTCCATGAGAAATACCTATCCAAATTTATAAAAAAAACATCAAATTCTCATAAAAATTTAATTTGACTTTCCTGTAGATATTTATTTTTTTTTTGACTATGGTAGACAAATTTATGAGGAATTTTGTATTAATTTTTCAAATCTTAGGTATAAAAAGAAAACCCTATGAATTTACAACTCAAAATAGTTTGCACATTTTCGTGACTTTTACGAATTTTATCAAAATTGTTTACAAACACAAATTTTATTGATTAAATTTGATAATATACATTGTAGTATGGTACCGGGGTTATATAATTTACCTACTTAATTAACTTATTCCTTGAAGGGTTTTCTTTTTAATTACTGTCATTATACTGCTTAAAATGGTGGTAAAAAAAGGCCTGACCCTATTAAAGGGATTAGATAATGACTGTTTTTATAAAGTTCAAAGCACACATGCAATTTTTAAGTACTTTCGTGTGGCTCGTGTAAATGTGTGCGTAAAAACTAGAAAGTGATAATTATAGTGTGTAAAAGAAATAGCGGAGCACTCCCGAACTTGCACGCACATATTATTGTAATAACTTATAGTATACCTCGAAAGTAAAACTTAAGTTAACCGATTAATTTATATTGATAAATTCAAAAATTCATAATTCTTATTATAATTAATAATAAGTTTATATTTTTGACTCTATATAGTAGGTACCTTAGTACCTACTGTAAAATGTATAAAATAAATTATACTTATTATTTTCGCAACATAGAGTGCCAAAAAATTATTAGATCTAGCTAAGTCCAGTACTATAATTAAAGAGACAAATATAAACAATAACACAACCAAATGTGATGCCAAATTCGTGGGCTCAAATTGTTCAGGAGAGCCCTTCCAAACTATTTTCCAATTGAAACTGTATTATCTTTTTTATGTAATGAATATAATATTCTTAACCCACCTCTCCCCACTTCTTTTTAAGTAAAAAAACCTAAATATTTATTAATATTAATTATAGTCTTATAAGTATACTTGATAGTATATAAATTAGGTACCTATCACAGCTTTGAGTAATTAAAAATAAATGAAAACATAATTTTTTGTAGATTAATTGGTATATTTATGTAATTGTGTGACACAGTATACACGAAATAATATTTATTAACAAAATTATTTTCAGTACCTAATGCATGTGACCGCGCATCTCGGCGTCGGCGATCGTTATCGATAAGCTTATAATTTTAGATGTATAATGTATAGGTATATATATAATAAATATAGATCCAAACAATGAGGTTAAAAATATATGTGTAAAATGTAAAAATAATAACAGTTCCTAATGAACGTTACGAATATGTTTGGTATTATTGGTTATTCGTTAATACTGTTTATATTATAGATTTATAGCTATACAGTATACCCGTATGGCCGTATACCATCACGAATTATATTATGAGTATACGCATCAACCAAAAACTGGAGAAGTCGTAAATCGTTATACGCCGTATACCCGCGTATACGCCCCAATTACACCTCTGGTTAAGGGTTCAACCACCTGTAACGCGACAGAAACGTCCAATAAATAAATGAAGATTCGAAACAGCATGCACCATCTGATGATGTGCATGAGCGTAACCAAAACTTCGTACAAAATCGCTACATCGTGAATAATGACACGCAGTGAGTGTGTGCAGAGTGCGTGATTGTACACACACTCATTGCAACGTGAAGTGCTTAATGAAAACCAAGAGTAATTAACGACAATATTAGCCAGTGTTGGGTAAGTTTACTTTTAAAAATTAATTAAGTTACTTTACTCGTTACTCAAATAAAATTGTAATGAAATTAATTTACTTTTCAAATAGAAAAGTAACTCATTACTTTATCGTTACAAAAATAAAATTTTTTTTTAGATTATCTTCTGCAGGCAAATTGAACAAGCAAATTCTTTATAAAAGCTGTACAGTTAATAGGACCATATAAAATGTAGTCTTCCTCACAAGCTATTTTCATAGGAAACCTATTTAAAGGAATCAAATTAAATAATAAATTTAATTAACTGTTCTCGTGATTTACGGTGTAATTAGACATTTCAAATGTCAAAACCATTGAAAACTGAATTGTGCAGAGTTAAAATTAAATATTTATACATATTAGATTTTTAAACATAATAATACCAGCATTATACATATATTTTTTTTCAATTCGCAATAGGTAAGTAGGTACTTAATAATTCGAAACTGTCACTCGTTATTCTATAGAAATTACTTTTCAAAAGTAATTTCCATTACATTTTCGTTACTTGAAAATAATTCTAATTAAATTACGTAACTCGTTACAACCAAAGTAACACCGTTACAGTAATGCGTTACTTTCGTTACGTTACTACGCCCAGCACTGCAATTAGCATACATGAATACTTAATTAAGAAGATGCACCATATACAGAATCTATTATATACCTTCATACACGAAGAATACGAAGTTGTAACAATGAAACTATCAAAAATCAGAGACATGCAAGAACATACACTCAACATAACCTGCAATCGTAGATACAGTTCATCCAAAAATTACCCCCAGGACGTTAATACCCCCAAAACGGGAATAATAATAGATTAATAATTAATACCATTGAGTATAGATAGCATACTCAATGTTAATACCTAACTCTAACACATTAAACAAAATATATTAGTTGGTTTGTCTTAAGAACTTATCAATCTTTTACCAACTACATAATTGAAAACGAGCTTTTTTAAAAAACCAACATTTTTAAATTATTTTTTTATTTTTAATGTTCTCATAATTTAAAACTAAAATGTTGAAATGTTTTAAACTTCATTTTCAAAAAAATTAAAGTAATTGTCTAGTACTTACCTAAACTTTATAACCAATTTAAAATTGTTTTTAGAAGTTGTATTAAGATAGTTCACCTAACCTACCTACAGGCTACAGTGGCCATAAGATTGCTACACTTCGGTCACACTCTAATGATTACTTAGTTACCACGCATATGCATGCATACGAAACTTGCCTATATCGAACTCCTTAAAAACAGTCGGTATAACACTATAACCTATACGATGTCATAAATATAATATACAAACGTTGTAGAACTATGAACAAAAAAAAATTTCAAATACTCGTATTACTGACATTACTATTTACTTATAACAAGATATTAAGTATTGCATTTGGTTTTATAAGACTATGCAGATTATTCAGAATAAATTGGTGGTAATGGATAATTTTGAAATCCCAAAGTGACTTTTGTAGTGTTCTGAGCAAACAAAGTGGGTACCTATACCTACCTAAAATCTAAAAGCTACAGGTATTCACAATTACATTCTGCATTTATAGCAGAAAGACTCTGACGTATACCTACTTTATTATTTTACACTTTAAATCACCAATGTAGTTTAACTAAACTACCTGAAGCTTGTGTTAGGCACCACTGGTTTTAAGTAGTATATGTCATATAAAAAAATGTGAGGGCTGAAGCACGGAAAAATTAAACAGTAGAAGAGAGTACAAAAGTGCTTATCCATAATTTTTGGTAGGTAGTATTCAGCAAACATTACATACAGATAATGGTAGAGAATTTTACAATTAAGAATTTTAATATAATGTTACATACAATATTAAACATTATTCAACATACAGATGTAGTATAAGGCTAAATAGTTGAACATGTTATAAGAATAAAAGAAAATACAATTTACATAATATAAACATTTTACATCAACATAAAAATGGAAATGATATAATTCAATTTAAAAACATGTGTATAATAACAACAATAAAATATACACCACGTCATGTAAGTCTATATCGGTCCTAACTGATTGAAATAAAATAAAGTATTCTATAAATAAACTCAATTATAAATTCATGATAAAGTTAGAATTTCTAAGTATTAAGTTAATTTTGTGTATAATAATATATTTTGTAGTAATGAACACAATAATCAAATGCATAACATATTATTAATAATGTAGAATATTATATCTTTTGAATCATTTGTTTCAGATAAATTGACAATTTCTAGACAAACTCTAGTTATTTCACTGTTATTAATCCAGTTGTATACTTTTCATTTTCTATGAACCCTTGTAAGTTATAGGTAGCCGCTATTATAGTATAATAATATATACTCATTGATAATTTATAATTAATATCATTTATAATTTAACAAGAACACAAATTAATTTCACAATGCAACAAATTAAAATCTTTTATCCCAAAACTGTACATTTTATCTGATGATTGTGAACATAAGAAAATAGGTAGATAATTATATAAATCTTCATAATTTTTGAAATGATTAAATAACAGTTTATTTCTTATCACAAGTGTACCTATTGTATTACATTTTCAAATTTCTTTTTATTTTAATCTAATGGTAGCCTACTACTACATGATATTGTTGGTGCTAATAGGTTAGGTCCAAGAAATATCCACTATCTACCCTATCATCCCTCTCCATCAAATACACTCTTTGGATTCAATAGCTATATTGATGGAATGTATTGTGTTAATATTATACAGTCTTAAAAAAAAATTTATACTGGCTATCAAATTTTTATTGTATCTACAATTTGTTCATTAAATCTATAGAATATTAATTTAATGAAATATATATTGTTTACATAACATGTATTATTGTATTTGCGTAGATCAGTTTAACATGATAAAATAGCTAGCATTTGATTTATAATTAATTAATATAATTATTACAGTTAAGTTGTACAAGTTTTCTATTACCGTATCGATGGTTGTACTTTTCTTTTTAATAATTAATTAAACACTTACTATTTCTAAAATAATTGTTATACCTTAATACAAAATATAGTAAGTAATAATAATACAAATATTCGCTATTAATTAAAAATAAATGTTAAAGTTTGACAAAAAAAAAAATTATTACTGAGATATACAAACAATAATAATAACCATTCATTTATGGTATATAAAAGTAGAAATATAAATATTTTCAAAAAATTTAATTTATGTTTTACTTATAAGCTACATTACTTAAATTATTTAACTTATTTAAAAGGGTGAATTCCTAAAATAATTGTTGTACCTTAATACAAAATATAGTAAGTAATAATAATAAAAATATTCGCTATTAATTAAAAATAAATGTTAAATTTTGGCAAAAAAAAATTAATACTGAGATATACAAAGAATAAAAAAACCATTCATTTATGGTATATAAAAGTAGAAATATAAATATTTTCAAAAAATTTAATTTATATTTTACTTATAAGCTAGATTACTTAAATTATTCAACTTATTTAAGATGGTGAATTCCTAAAATAATTGTTTTACCTTAATACAAACATATAGTAAGTAATAATAATACAAATATTCTCTATTAATTAAAAATAAATGTTAAAATTAACAAAAAAAATTTAATACTGAGGTATACAAATAATAAAAACCTATTATTATTTATGATATATTAAAGTAAAAATATAAATATTTAAAAAAAATTTAATTTACTATTTTTAATTTTTGTTTTAATTATAAGCTAAAATTGTTGAACTTATTTAAAAACATTATGTACTTAATTACCAAGTAAATTACATTATGTAAGGTATAATAAATTTTTATTTTTATCAATTTTTGTTAGCAAATAAAAATATATTATATAGGCACCTATAAAATTTACTAGGTGTTATAACTACTTATAAGCAAGACTAGACATTAACATGTTAAAAATTCTAACTCAACAAGTTATCTTTGAGTTATATTTATGAGTTAATTTATTTTATTTTCACGTTAAGTTTATTTTATTCCTAAACTACGGAATTAAAAATATATTCAATTTGTAAAAATAAATTTTATAAAAAAAAATAAATAATAATCAGAAATATTACCTAATAAATATTATTACCTAACCTATATTATAAACAGAAATGTTTTATGGGTGACCGCGTCATCAATAAAAGATAAATATAACTATTTACTCTCAGTATCTCAATCATGTTTGTACACCCATTAGTCATTATCTTTTTAAATTAACTTAACTTAACGAGTTAAAAAAAATAGTTAACTTGCCCAGCCTTATTTATAAGAAACTAAACAAACCAATAATAAATAAATAATTTAAGTAAAAGAGTAGAACATTTCCAGTGGCTTGTTAACTCTCCAATACTTATCGTGTACATTTCGGAGTGTTTGATTGCCATTGAGAGGAACCAATTGATCATCAGTGGATGCAACATAGATAAGAAAATTCAGAGTTTGTTCTGGAAGTTCTGAGCCAAGGTCTACCGTCAATCGCATAGCTAAATACTTACTCAAATGATCAACTAAAACAAACAAATCATATAAATATAATGACTTTTTTTAATTTTGACTAGTGCTACTTTATTACACAGAATTATTGGTTACATTATTCATGGAATTAAATCTACACATTTAAAATTCAAAGCTTTTGAACAACAACTTTAAATAATATACAATTAAAAATGTCATTAAAATACTATATACGTTTTATTTTTTGACTCACACATAAATAAGTGTTAATCCATGAACATTGATAGTAAATTTTAGATTTAGGCTGTATATGTAGCACTTGATTACAGTTAAAACTCTTTATAACACAATATGATATTCTTAAAATTATAATAACTTAGTTTTTCATTGCAGTGATACGTTTTGTTGTTTGGGTTATGTGCAAAAAAATCCAACTATAAAAAACATCTGCACCATAACAAAAGAATCGTATATAGAATATCAAAGGACATTTCATTCTGTACTGTCTTATCATGATAAATTAATTAAATTTAAAAGGCTTACCAGTTGCATTAGCTGTTGTTTTAATATAACGAACAGAGTTTTCTTTCAAAACTCTGATCAACTGATTATCATTGGCCATTTCTGTAGGATGAGGTTTAAACACTAGTTCTATTTCATCCGCTGTCACACCTTTTGGTGTACCATCACATTCTGTTATATCCGAGGTGTCAACAGTTGAAGAGGGTCCTTCTTTTTCTGAAATCATAACAGACTTCATCTTCTTTGCCACTTTTGTTTGTACCATTGTTCTTGTTACATTATCTTGACCTGAACTATTTGAAGGTTTTGGAGTAGTTGATGGGTTACTTTCATTTAGTTCTTCATTTTGGTTTTTTTTAGTACGTTGTAGTCGATTTTGAGTTTGTAATTTAATACCTTCGTTTATTGACTGAACTAAATTAGCCTGACTGTGACTATTATTTAACTTTTCCAACACTCTAGTTTGATGTGCTTCATATTCATCACGGTTAGGATAGATTTTAGATATAAGAAGATCAAAATTTGGATCAGGACGTAGCGATCGTTTAGATACTAGTTTCTTACGACAGGTAGGGCATTCTTTATTACCTGAACGGAGAGCAGTCACAATACAATCTGAACAGAATCTAAAAAAAATGTATTAATTGTAATATTTTATACATAAAATAGGTATAACATGTAATAATGTAACTATGTAGCAATTTTTATAATAACGTAAAATATATTAAATTGCATTATAATTACCTATGGAGGCATTCTTTAGTAGTCATTGTTTTTTTCAACATATCCAAACATATTGGACACATTAGTTCACTATGTAGACTTCGTGGAGATACAGCAATTTCGGTGTTATCTGTAATAGCCTCTTGAGGAGATCTATGCAATTCGTATAGTGAAAGTTCCCAAGTTTTGGTAACACCCGTTGGATCTGCCGAAGCCATGACGAAAACAATTTTATTTTTTTACAATCAATTTAAAAGAATTAAAAATAATATTCAAGTATGAATATTACTGTATTATAATAAAATTATTATATTTAATAAGATTCTCAATAAGTAATAGTAATAATAAAAATTAATTAATTAAACTATACAAATAAATATCATAACTTTATAACTGAATGTTAACTTTATGTTTAATATACGACCAGCATAATTAAAAATTGACCATGTTTAGTGCACAGACAAGTAGACAAAGAAGTCAAGTGTTCACAAAAAATACTGTATTGTTGTCAGCTGTCATAAGCAACATAATATTACAAAGACCATGGACTAAAGACGACTACAGACTACACCACTATACAGTAATACACATTACACGGTACCAAATACTATAGATCGGTATTTTGATTAAAGTAAATAATAGTTTTACAGTATAAACAGTTTTAACATAAAATTCTCACCAAAACGATTTTTTAGTTTACACTTCGTTTTCGGTAGGTACCACCCAATAAACGAGCACTATATTTGTGTGATAAACATATACATATAGGTATCTTTTTTATCATAATATACAAAGATACAATATGGTTATTATTATTATTATTTATATATGTTGCATTTGGCAATTACGTGGTTCCGGATTAAACAAACAAATTCCTAACAACAGTTTTTTTAAATTTAATAATGATTAATTAATTGGATTGTAAGTATTTAAAAATATATTTTCTACCCATAAAATAATAATAATAAATTGATTAACATGATTTTCTATTTTACAGATTGTATATTATATTCGTTTGAAAAAAAAAATACGTCTTAAGAAAAATTAGTTTTATGAAAATAATGCAAAATAATCAAGAGATCAGTTGTTTATAATTATATGCAAAATTATGATTCTTGGCAAATAGCAGCACCATTGATTTTATAATATTGTATACCTAATAGTATATTATTTAACCAATGGTAGCACTGTATTAGTTCATTAAACGTCACTGCAGCAAAAAAGCGCTAAAGTCATTCTGGATTATTGAACTCTATATTATTATGAACTCTTCGATGTTCTGGATTTTGGAAACATTTGTCTTCGCCAGACAATCATTGAGCATCCTGTTTACACTTTACTGACTTTAAACCCTATTTCCGATTGCAGTACCTTTATCGCTGTAAATTGTAATGTTATGCAATAATCTTGAAAGAGTAAGGTTAGGTTCGGTATAAGTATAATATACATTTAGATTACTTCTAAAAGCATTGCAATAAAACTAGATGAATTCGTCAGTAGTATAGTTGTTTAATAAAAAAATAGTAAAAACTGATCAACTGACCGGGATTATGGAGTTATCATTGCAGCAAAATGTGTATATTATATACTTATTACTAGAGCTGGGATTTATATGTAATAAAAAACCCGAAAATATGTACATAATATGTAATATATATTATGTAATTAAAATGGCCAAACAAAAAAATAAAAAATTCAAAAATTCAAAAATATAAATCCAAATGATTTTTGAATAATACAATTCATTGTTTTTCATTTTTAATCAATTGAAAATAAAACAATGACAAATCATATAGGTATTGTTTTGAATTTTCAAAATTAAAACTATGGTGATTTGGTTTACACCGACTTATACTTACTAAAAGAGCGTTCTACACATAGATAATATAAGAATTATATTATCTATGGTTCTACATCACAAGATTTTATGAGTGTATACTTCATGGCTATTTTTTCACTAGGCAAAATATTGAGCTCCAACGTATCTTTATTAGTAATACCACCAAGAATTTTTTCTTTAATAATTTATCTTTTGGACCCTCTAATTCAATAATTTTTAAGCTTTCTCTCAACGGAATCTTGGTATTTTCTAACTTTGATATTGATTTGCCCAAAAAAATAAATTCAACACAATATATAATAGAGCAGACTTAATATCAGGTCTCTGAAAAATTTCTTTTCCCTCGGAAATTCAGTATCAGGATCCAACATAGATACTTTATTTTTAGTTTCATCATAATATTTGGAATAATAATATACGGCATGTCCCCCATCTCGTTATTATTGGCTCTAGGGGATGAGGGATGTATTTGGCCAAATAATTGTTGAAAATTAAGTACAACCTCAATACCTCTAAGTCCTAAGATCATTAAGGTATGGTTATCGAACAGAACCAGATACGATAAACTAAAGTCAAGTTATTTAAACAAATAATATTATATCTATAGATATGTCTATATGAGTGATATTAATAACTTAGGCTTATGTTCTGAAAATAATTGCCTTGCATTAAATATTGAAATTCCGTAACAAAAAACCAGATTAATTTTAATTATTCTATTTCAGGAATAACACTCGAACTTGTATAATATCATTTTAAAGATCTTGCAGTAATGTTAGATTCCAAATTGATTTTCTCAAATCCCACCGAAATGATTAAAAAATGGGTTATCTTGGATTGATCAAAAGGACATGTCGATCATTTAATGACCCAACAGCACTGACGTCACTTAACTGTTTACTTGTCTCGAATACTGTCCTCTAATTTAGATCAATAGGTAATACAAAAAAACAGAACAAATCTATCGAGGCAGTTCAAAACATTTTTTTGCGGTTTATCTCTTTTAAATTTAATATTCCTAGACCAATCCATGGTTCATATTGACCCTTATTGACAGGTGTTCACTTTTACTATCAAAATTCTTACGCAACTTAATATTGTTTTCTAATAATTGCTCCAAACTCCTTGCCCTAATCAAATTCAAAATAAATCCATTTAATACCCGAGATCCTAAACCGTTTTACAAAATTCTTACCAGTAGAAACAATATCGTGAACATACTTGCCAACCTTTTAATGGCCGAGGGTAATAAATTTGTTTTCGACTATAATTAGCAGTCCTTGAGCTCTATATAATATTTAATTGTTAAATTAAGATAAAAATCTTTTTTTTACCTACTAAATATGTGTACAATTATTTTGTAATTGCACAATTCACTACCATATAGTAAATTGTTATATTATAATAGGACGTATTGTTCGTAAATATAAAAATAAATAAATAAATAAATAAATCATTAAATAAATATCGTGCTACACAAATATTAATTATTATTTTGTATTATTTTCCAATTGTATTTATTTGTATTATATTTAATTGTACCTTTTTATCAGATAACTTTTCTGAAAACATTTTAATTCGTTATGAATTAATTTGACTACTGAAACAAAGTTTACTTCAAAACGACTCTATTTTGTAATTAATTCGTTTAGTTAAATATTATTATTCACTGCACGTGAACTGTTTTTTTGCTCAAAAACATGGCATCCAGGCATTGGCGGAAATCGGGGAGGGCTAAGCCCCCCCAAAAAAAGTCCATCAAGCCCCCTCCTTTTTTAGTTTTGTAGGATCGAAGCCCCCCCCCAGCTCACATTGATATGAATAATATTAGCCCCCCTGAAATTTTAATGAATTTCCTCCTATGTTTCCAGGAAAAACTATCACGGTTTGTAGAGTATCCAATTTCAATAACTTTTTTTTTGTAACAGAAACACTTCTTACACGGCGCATTGGACTTGGACAATTTTAAATTCTATTTCTAAACTATACAAAACGATTTTGAATATGACCAATTTTTACAAGCTTTTATTATATTTATTATGTTTTTTTTAATCAATGATATGAAAATTTAAGTCCAATGTAGAAAATAATTGACATTCTAAAGAAAAAAAAATTAATCAAATGAGACCATGCCCAAGATGCCCGAGAGTTTTTCCTGTAAAGAGTATTTTGAGCAAAATATCAAGCTTTTCATTGTTGGTCGGCGATGCCGTTGACATGACGGGCTCGTATGAGGCACCTGCGTGCTGAATTGCTAAATTGAATGCTCTTAGAGGTCCGAATTTCTTGTCATGTACCCACTATAGAAACTACCCTCAAGTTTATTTATCATGCACTTATGTGCCAACATTAAACTTTTTTTGGGCTTTCCATATATATGTGTATAGAAACACTCTATGATATAATTGCTACAATTGTTTAGTTTATAGATTGAAATATTTTTTATATATTAGTAAACATGTTACTTAACTGTACCTATTGTAGTGTATTGTGTTGTGTTTCACAGACATACGTATCGGTCGACAATCACTTACTAGCTCAAATTTATAAGCATTATCATAATTGTATGTCTTAAAGCAAGTACAATGTGATATATATGTAAAAATTCAGTTCAAATTTAAATAAACAACGTCAAGAAATATTAGAAAAACAATTTATATTAAAATATCAAAATAATTTCCTATATTGAACTATCATATTTGTATTATTTAAATCGCTCTTCAACCTCCAGGACCAATGGAAGGTGGTCATGTTTAAATTATTAGTTGGCCAAATGTTTTGTAAGGAGACCATTGTGGTGCACCATGAAGAATCAACGTCGCAGAACTGGAACGAAGGTAATTGAAATAATGTTTGAAAATTAGAATCTGTAATTGAAAATAATTGTAATTATATCCTGTCATTATTTGGCATAGGAGTAATTTCAGTTTTGACTTGGAGTGACTATACACATTTAAATGAAACAGGCTAGTGGGGGGCTCTTGAGTATCGACTATATTCTAAATAATATATTCTTCTCATGCCCTTAAAAACCTTAAAATATGCATTTATTTATTCCCTAAAAAATCAATACATATACCATTAAAATATGCCTTAAACTACGCTATACATCAAAATAATATTTTAATTGGTAATATGATTAATTTATCTTGTAAAAATATACATTAATGTACTTTATATATAAATTTAATTTATTTATCAAATCAATATTAATAGACCTGACGAGTCATGCATATTTTCTATTTTTACTAAGGTTATGATTATAGCTCAGGATTTCTAGGAGTTTGCATGTTTTTAAATAATCATTAAACATAGCTAAGTAATATAGAAATTTGTTTCATAGCAATACAAGTTTATATTTAAAATGTATAGTATTTTGCATATTTTGACAATTTTTCATTTATAAGTGCATATTTGACAATTATGTATATGAAGGAGTAAGTTTTTTAATTTTATAAAAAAAAACCTAATTTTAAATAGATTTCCTGGATTTGAGATATTAGTATGATGGTTTTATTTGTGGAATATATATATTTTAAAATTAGAGTTTAATAGTCCAATGTAATGCTCAAGGTAATTAGTACTATATTAAAAATATAAAAAATGAATTCAATTTAAGTTCTTTTTTAAAAAAATTTAAAATTGTTTGTTTTAGACGAAAACTCAATACGAGTATAAGATGAAAACAAATCTGAAAAAAAAGAAAATAATTATTACAAATATAATTTTTTTAAATGCATATTTTAATAGCATATTTATTGATTCTTTAGGGCATAAATGCATGCATATTTTAAGGTTTTTTATGGCATGAAGTCCATAGCCATTGGTATGATGGTATAAGGTATGATTATAGTAAACGATTTTGACTATTATTTAAAATTGGTTCTTTAAACTTTTAATTCAATAGTTTTATACGTGGACACTAAAGTCGTTGACTGAGTTGTTTTTGAATAAAATATTTTTTTTTGTGTCATTATATTTAATTGACTATTAATATTTACTTATTGAGGAACTGTATTTATCACAGAAACTTCTTCATTAGTATTGGTAGGTAGACTGCAATTTGTACGTTCAACAGTATTCTGTAAATAATAATCATGTAAAATTATAGCAATATAAATTTAATATAATAAAACATTTGAATTTATAAAAAAATATTTATATAAAATTACTTTATTATTTGAAGAGCAAGTAGTACTTGATTTCCCATCAGAATAATTATTTTCAACACATACATAAACATGAATAGATTATCGTTTTTATGTTCAACAGTATTCTATAATAAATAAAATTAATTAATAAAAATAATATACTGATAACAAAAGTTATGGATTTAATATTTTATCATTATCAATTTCTATCATATGGTATTAGTTTTCAGTAAATATGATCAATTCATTCATTAAATCGGTATACTATTTACGAGTAACTTCACTGATTTATCAATACACCATTTTTTCTATATCAACTATATAAATCACAATTTATTTAGTCATTAAATTTCACTCATTTTTTAAAATAAAATATTGGTATAATACAATAATCATAATAATATTATACTCATATTTATCTTAAGAGGGTGCTATACCCACATGCGTTCTCTTTATCTTACAAACACATAACATAGCAAATTGTAAGCTAGGCAGATCATGTTTAGCTTTGTTAATTTAAAAATTAGAGTGAATTGACCTCTTATATAATTTAGAAGTAAGAATATTATCTAGTAAACCTCGTAGGTTTTTTATTTTATATTATAAGTTTAAAGCAATTTGTAAGTATTTTAAATTTCACAGACAATTTACAATTTTAAAATACTTACAACTTGCTTCAAAATTGAAATCTAAAAAGAAGTCTATGTAGTTCACTAGATAATAATCTTACCTTTAAATTTTATAAGTGGTCAATTCGCTTTAATTTTTAAACCAACAGAGCTAAACGTGATGTGCTGAGCACAATGAAATTTGAAATGAATTTTCAAATCAAAATGAATTTTTTTTTTACGTTTATCAACATACTTACAATCCATACTAAGTAAATTTGAGAGAAGAATTAACAGTGACAGGGCGGCGAAGAAGAAATTCACAGTAGAGCTACCTGTACATAAATAAAATATTAGTTATATGTCATTGAGAAGATAAGTAATTACATTTAGACATTTATTACTTACTATTAGAAATTAGAATATACCTAATCATTATTTAAAATTTAAATTTGCATTACGTTATGTGTATATTAAATATAACAAAATATATACAGTGTATACTAATCAATATAATATTTTTTACATAAGTGAATTTTGATTCCAAAAGCTAACAACTATAGTCTATAATATCAACCATAAGTAATATTTCATAAATATTAATCATACCTAAAGGGTTTGCAGATCCATTGAGAAACTTCACTGATTTATTGTTTCCACAAGCTGAATCATACATAATATTATAGGGTTTATATCTTGTGATATAAAAGCTTGTTAGTAGATAAGTATACTGTATACTTTGAGCTTGTTCGGTAATTAATAATTATTAATTCCTAATGGACTGTATAACTTTTTTATCTCTTCATAGACGAAACAAAAGATTATAAATGGGTGAATTATCTTGAACTGTTGAGCACAAAAAACCATATTATTGCCGATAATATTGTATGCAAAAAACGATAGTATTTCGTATTATGATAACATTAATGATAATAGTATAATACGACAACATTGTATTATAACGTTTCGTAATGTTTTGGGCATTATGAAAACAACAATAACACTGCAACTAGACTTCTAGATTTTTTACAAAAAATATATTGGGTGGCGGTGAACTCTCCCGATTTTTAAGACTAGTAAACTCTCTCAATGGGAAACTCTACCGGGTCAACATAATGTTTACCTAAACGAAATATGTAAGCTCTACCTGTCCAACATTATGTTTACCTGAGGCGTAATGTGTAAGCTCTCCCAAGTTGTTTTAAATGTTATTGATACACTATGAATCAGACATTTCTTTAGACTTCCATAGTACTCGTGACTCATCATAGATATATTCATACAACTAGATAGCCGTCATTGTACCACGGCTGTGACCAATGTTGAAATCGGCCGCCATTTATAAAGCAGGCCATGTTTACATTTATTTGTATACATATGGTATACTGTGATAATAGGTTTTATTTTGTAAACAACTTTGTAAATGGCGGCGGACTTCGATGACAAGGAGACGGCTAGGTATCTAGTTGTTGTATATATCTATGGTACCTACTCATCAATTTATATTTATAATTCCCTAACACATTTTCAAACTGAAGTGTACCTACATAAAAATTCAATGTTACGATAAACAAAACTTTTGAAATCTGTATGTTTGTACTATCATAAAAATTAAATTTAAATCTAGGTAGGCTACCCATAAATTATAATATTATAACTAACAGCAGCTAAAGGCATTTATTTTTATTATTAGGTATACAACTTCCTTTTGTTTAAATTTAATTTGGTAGTAGTCATAGACATAATATAATATTATATTATGTCTATGGTAGTAGTGTAGTACTGAAGTAGACCAGGGAGAGATTACATGTTCCCGTCAGAACTTAATTTTCTATATTATGATTATAATAGTTTGTAAGCCAGAGGCAACGCAGCGGATGTGCCGTCGTCAACGAACCATTTAACTCTCTCCCTCTTTCTCTCCCTCTTTCTCAGCCATTCTATCTTTTACTCTCTCCATCATGCCCCCACTCACTCACTCCCTCTCGCCAACCCATTCCCACCCACTCATTCTTTCTCACTCAATCTCTCCATCTCTCTCTCTCTCTCTCTCTCTCTCTCTCTCTCTCTCTCTCTATATATATATATATATGACCTATGCATTACATAGCAAATTTACGTTTACTAAAAGCAGCCTTATGTTGTTACTTTTAATATTTGCGTGAATTCAACTACTATCAAACTTTAAGTTATAAACATTGTATCGCTACGTAGACATTTTTACGACATTTTAATTTTTATGCAACTTATACACATTTTTAAATTATAATATTTTACACGTTCATCGCTTACATAAAAATTAAAATATCATAAAATAGTCTAGGTACGTAGCGACACAGTAATGTTCTTAACTTAAAGTTTGATAATATATAGCTATTAGCTGGTGACTTCACTCAAATATTAAAAGTAACAACATACCCACATAGGATTGGTTCTACTGAACGTAAATTTAGTATGTCGCGCACGGGGTCAGCGAGAGAGCAAAAAATTAATTTTCTGCTGGCATCAACTTATAAGCTGATTATCAACACTGATTGCGTATACGATATTTTAATTTTTAAGCAAGTTATGACCATTTTATAAACTTTAATATTGTACGTACCTACTCATAGTTGAGTACCTACTAGCCTACAATTTTCTTATATACTCAATGGCAAATAAGTAATAATTAGTTTAAAAATAATTAATTGATTAGGTGATTAAACATCGAAGGACCATATTCAATATATATCATGTCCACGTGTTAAATTAACAACAACATAATATTATACATAAAGAAAATAGTTATAGTTTCAAAGTATATTACAAACTTATGGATCACTTTTTTTTATATTATAGTTAAAAAATGGAGTGGGTATATTATATTGATGATGTGATGTTCAAAATTATTTTACTACATAAGTTAATAAGATTTTATTAATTAAATTACTAATTAGTACCTATCAAATGTATAATATATTATATAGCTGATATAAACATAAATAATAAGTAATAACATTAACAAGTAATACGGCATATTATTAAAAATTAGAATTTGATGAAAGCAGAGGAAAAATAACTTCTAACAGTAAAACAGTTACCTGACAAAGTTAATGATAAGTTGTCAAAAATAGTGGTAAAGTACGATTCCGTACGTTTTACCTTTTTGGGAACTAGTATATCGATACTAGTATTCGATTTTGATCAAGCAATGGATTGTCAAAATGACCCCCAAAAACCACACGATTAAGTATGATTTTCTGTGCAATGTTGTCATTTATTAATTTCAATAATATATGTAAATTCAAATTTGTTTGTTCAATATTGGTTTTTATTCACCTATATAATATTACAGTGCTGTTGATAATAAATTTACCCTACACACTCTGACACAGCATGATAATAAAATTGCTGTGGTACCTACTATTGGAAATTTCACTCCAATGGTACCTATAACATTGGTGAAATTTGTTGAATTTTTAAATACGCAATAACGAATTTAATTTTTAAAGCGACACAACATGGATAATTGCTTGTATCTAAATCAATAAGGAATATTGTTAGGGGGGAGGCTAAATTGTAGTCAGGTGGGGGCTAAGTCCCCCTAGCCCCCCTAGTTGCACCACTGGGTACCAAACGTACGGAATTGTGTTTAAGACAAAACTAGTGGGGGGGGGGCTTCATTATTGACAACAACCATAGTATTAGGTTTATAGACAATAATAATAATATAAATCAATACTTTCTGTGTTCCGATAGGTATATGACGAAAATAGACAATAGAAATAATACAACTCAATACTTATTTATTATACTTTTATTTTAAACCGAGTTACGAGTATTTTAAGTTGTACAAGCAATTTACAATTTTAAAATTCCCATAACTTGCTTTAAAATTAAAATATAATAAAAAGGTTTATAAACTATAACAAAGCTAAACGTGATTTTCTGAACTTAAAATTTGCTATGTTACTCACTTGTAAGACGGAGACAACACAGGTGGGGGGCACAAGAAGTGTTCACGACTGAGTTTGTTTCCCATGCTGTTTGTTGTGAATCACCACCACGTCTATATACGTCGTCTGTCTTTCCAAAAAATGACTTAAGTCAAGTCCAACTGTCGACATTTTCCGGTCGATCATGGTTAGTGAATGATACCATAATTAAAACGGCCAATTAGAATTGGCTGCGTGAACTCGAATTTAGCTCGAGTCAAAATTGGGTAGACACTTAGATTATATGTTAATAATAATTAATATTATTGCTAAATATTATGCGGGGAAATTGTTTGGAGTTTATTTAAAAAGACGGTGAGTAAGGAAATTAAATTGTTCAATAAAGTTTTAAATTCGTTCAGAAAACTGAACATTGTGTTGGAAATACTGGATATATTAGTTGAGCGGCAGAGAGGCTGTTATTCTGGTGTACGATGAACTCTTGCATACTTAATGTACACGTCTTTTATTGGTAATTGCTTTAATGCCGGGTCGCATAAAAAATGATTAATTTAATGGTTCGATAAAGTGAAATGGAGGGCCATACTAAATCATATTTAAGGAACCATTAACTCATTATTGATTCATTAAAATATGTTTAGTGATTGCTTACGAAATACCCGGCATTAAACCAATTACCAATAAAACTGTTAAATATTATATATACTTAATAAATAATAATGCATCTAATATCTATGTCAATTTAAAAACGATACATTAAATTACGATTTGTGATTTTTGTTTGAGATTAGTTTATATTTTCTCCTTGCAGATTCATCTAAACTTAGTAGGTACATATTTAGACATTTAGTACTTACAATTTAAAATTGCCGAAAAAGATGGATTGTTTAAAACCAAAGCTGAGCGAGTTAGTTACTTTTTTCAAGCTAGTTAAAGTTAAGTTAATTTTATAAAAAAGTAACCAAGTTAGAATATATATTAGCTTCTGAAATGTACCAAATTTATAACTAAGTTAGTTAAAAGTTAGTTTGTTGAAAATAGTAACTTAAGTTAGAGTAGAAAATTAGAAGTTATTTTTTTTAGTTTAAAATATAAATCTTAAAAACCGTTTTTTCAAATATAATGTAGGTAGGTATCTATTATATAAATTAATTATTAAGTAGGTAGGTTAATAACTTGAATTATTGGTGATGAATGAAAAATTAAATTGAACAACTGATAATTTAATCAAATGTTTCACATAGATAAGTAATAACTAATAACCTTTACTTCTTGGAATATTAGTCATTCAAATATAGAAAGTTTAACAAAATAAGAAATTTAAAATTCAATAAACGAAAAAAATAACTATAAAAATAACCAGTTACTTAATACTTATTATTTTTAACGAGCTGTAAGATTAGATTAGTTTACACGTTAAATTCAACTTAATTTAAGTTACACAGTTAATATGAATTAAAACTAACTAGTTAGTATACTTAGTGCCCAGATTTGCTTAAAACTATCCCCTGTGGAATGGCTGTAACACGTTTGAAAAATAAAGATATTTTTACATAAGAATTGGGTATATACCTTTTTTTCGAGCACAAAAAATTAATACAAACTTTGAGTAAAAGTTATTAAACAATTTTTTTTCTGTTTTACTTTTTATAGTTTATAATAGGCTTCAAGAGACACCACGAGGAGGATGGCTCTTAATTGTTACTCAAAAACTTTTTTCGCAACTTCATGATCATTATCTATTACACGTATAATAAATCTATATGAAATCATAAAACATTAATTTTATCTTTGGCTTTTTTTTGCTTTGTGGATAGTACAATAATAGTATTACGTAATATATAAATATACACACACATATATATATATATATAGGTATATATGTTATCGTTCATTTTATTGTAACTAAACGTGTCTTGTATGTTATGTGTATGAATGTGTTGGATTTCCCCCCTCAATGGCCAATGTGTTCAAACGTTCACAGGAGGGGAATCGATGTAACTTTCCCCCCTATATAAATAAAATATGTATGACACTTAGTTTATGACTATGACTATCGAATGAATGGTTCCAGAGAACATACCTAAGTGACAAATATTTCTATTTTCACATTTATGTATAATAATTGTATTATGTACAGGATATCCCGTGATGATTTACCCATTAGCCTTAGAGGGGGACAGCCCCGGGACAAAAACCTGATTTTTACGGTTTACCTATGAACTAAAAAGGTTATTAAAAATCATGAGATTAATGAAAATGAAATGTTTAAGAGTCAAAATTTTCACAAAAAAATTATATAAAATGGCTATCTTCAATCGTTTCCGAAATTTTAGCAAAAAATAAAGTAAAATGTGTATCTCTGTGAGTCTAATAATAAAAACAGATTTATAATATATATATATATATATATATGTGTTATCTCAGGAAATTAGTTTTTGAGTTACATAAAAAAAATAAAAACGAATTTTTCAAATAATTGGGCTACATATAAATTACCACTTGTTTCACTTTTTTTTAGTTTTTTTTGACGCTTAAAAATACTAGTTTGAATTTTCAATGTTTACCTCCCCAAAAGTAAAACTATATTCACTTTTCTATCAGAAAAAATGCTGATCTTGAAAATCGGAGCATTTTTAGTATCCAAAATGTTGCTGACTGCAGACAGAACCATAATCCATACTTGGAACCATATCACATAAGATCTCCCAAAATGTCGAAAATCTATTTTCTATAAAAATATAGAAAAACCTTTCAAAATCAAATTATTTTTCAATATTATAAAATTGCACTGCTATACAATAATAGTGTATTTATTTTTCGTCAGAGCATTACTGCGTATGAACAAAAATATTTTCGATTGACTTCGATGACTTCTGCGTGGGGACGTATGTTAAAAATTATAAACTTACAACGGCCACATCGGTTCATGTTGAACCATACTCGAACTAGTCGAACTTATAATAACTTACGTCAAACACAAAGAATATGGGCAGTGACGACGAGATTGAAATTGCCTACATTTTACCCCTTAAACAATAAGCTGGTTTGAAATCACTATTTAAGAAGATCGCAGCACACGTATTTTTCAAATGTTTTAGACCAATAAGCGGTGGTAAATTACATATACTTAGGAATGTCTAGTTTAAATTTTTTTGTACATGTATGAACTCTTTGACAAAATATCTAGGCTTTGTTTTTCAATTTTAAACTTAAGGACCAGTGAATTAATTTGGTAATTTTTGTGGGAGAGGGTTGGGGGAATGAAACATTTACTCCCCACCAACACCCACCAAAAAAAAAAATTATATCATAAAAACCTATCAGTCCAATAATTGTGATCTGTAATCTGTATAAATGTATTATGTACCCAAGTAGGGTTCATTTATAAATGCATGTATTAATGAAAATAAATAATTACATACTATTTAATAAAACTCTTAAATGTACTTTTTGGAGTAGATTCATGGAATAATCTGCATTGACGTAAATTACTCAAAATTGCATTCTTCAAAATGTTATATAACCTTGGAACTAAGTCCAACTAACAAATTCTGATCGTACCATTGTACTTAACTATACCTATTTGAAATATACCTATTTCCTATAACAGGTTTCCGAAAAAAATTCCCAAAAATCTAGCTAAACTGCATATTTATTTAAATATATTTGTGCAATATTCAATTTGCGATTGTGATTAGTGCGTTTATAACGAAGTAATATTATCTGAGTGACAGCTATCATAGGGGATTTTCATTTTGATTTGTTGTTTCTATAAAAATATATACTATAATATTAGTACCAATAAATAATAAGTACAAAAATATGGTTCACCAGTTAAAAAAAAGTCATGGGTGGATACGAAACCCAAACCCCACCCAGTAATTATGCCACTGTAAATTAACTTAAAATTAAGATTTTTTTTCAACAATCCCATCAAATAATTGCATTAAATTTGTATTTATTTGGAGCACATGTGATTTTACGTCAAAAAAGTGATTCTTAAATAGTTTAGAAGCTTATAAATTCAACCATTTTTTCGAAATTACAATTTTCAGGAAATATGTTAAATTTACTTCCACTTTTAGTAGTTTTTATTGCTATGCAAACTTGAGTATATTTTCAATGTGAGTGAATTAAATCCGGCGGCGGTTGCCGAAGCGGCATTATAGCGATTCTCGATAACACACACTAATGTTCATTTACTACTCACCCATAGATTTAGCCCAAATATTCATGCCATTTGAATTGCCTAAATATTACTCCTTAAGGCGCAACGAGTCGATGCCATTTTGTCCTCAAAAATACACTCTGTGGGATTAACGATACCGCCTTGTAGAATCAACCAAAATTCATAATTTGAATTACTGCAGTGAAATACTCTACAGTCCGCATCGATCTCTGTTGTTGAATATTTTCTTCTCAAACTTTATAATATGTCTAAAAAAATTCAAAATAAAAAGTATTTTTTACACATTTTTAACACGTTGACTGCCACGTGGCCGCCGGCGGTCATTTGTAAATTTCAAATGTTATGTTTTTGCGACCGCCGGCGGCCACAGTTGATCATTACTACCACGCCACATGACCGCCAGCGGCCTTAAATGAATATGGTTTTATATTATTAACTTTTTCATGGCGCTACTATAATGCACCAAAAAAGCTCTGGAGTAGAGCGAATCATTTACCTACAACATTTTCGATGTAAAAAATATATTTTTAAATTTTTTTTTATATTTTTAAACTTTTTCCAAATAAATAGCGTATAATATACAAATTTGGAATAACACTGAAAAATATAGTTGGGGTTCTATATATATCATGTCGTCTGGGTCGTATAAGTTGGTTTGTGTCATCTGTTTATACCTATTCTTGAATACCACTAGCTAATTAAATATTGTAGTATACTTACTACTTTTTTCAGAGTGGTAACGAACGAGTTGTATTAACCGCTTGTGGTATACTTAGATCCAGTGTCGACCTGCCCATAGCGAACGCGTCCGGAGTACCCGGCCATATTTTTGTTGAGGGGCCCCGATAGTATCTACTATGTAAATTGGATATTGAATATTAAAAACTACTGATATAAATAAAATCAATTACACAACTTGAAGCTTATTAAAAAATATTAAGTTGTATGATAGTATTATAAGGTATTATTTAAATGATTTTTTAGAATTATAAATAATTACTACCTACTGTATAACTATGTATAGTTAGCTTAAATGTGTTTGTTACATAAGGTACCTATAAATATAATATTTTGCACTACCTGTTTATTAGCACTTTTTTTCATAATTTTTTAAGAACCATTTTTGGGGCCCTTCTGTAAATGCATCCGGGGCCCTTTAAGTACCAGGCCGACAAGAATTAGATCACGTAGATAAGACTGATAACAATATTATGAGCTGTGATATTGTAATAATTGCAGAATAATCATAATAAACTTATTTTTAAAAAAAATCGTAGTTATAAGTAGCAATATAGCTTAGTATACTACTATACTATTTATAATACGTCTAGTTGCTAATAGATATTTTACCAAATGTATTATTATATAAACTATGTATAGGTATTTATACGTCTAATCTAAAGAGAGAACTCGCCTTTGCGTCAAAAATCAGAAAATCTTTTTTTTCTATCTTTAAATAATGACATAATTGTCGTATTAAAATGTTTGTACAATTCTTAGTTACCTAGCTTATAATTTCTTATAAATGCTGAAGTCTGAAAGTTCAATATCATTAATAATATTATTGCAAATTCTTGGATTATTTTGAAAACGTTGCTGCCCAAAATGGTATTGGGCATTTTGAATAGAAAATAAATTTGCAAGTTAGACAAATTATTTGCCAACTTGTCCAAACTAGCCATAATTATATTTTTAAATATAGGTACCCAATGAAATAAAATTACAACTTTAAGTACTTTTTAAAACGTTTGAAATACGAGAACGTTCAGTGGCGCATTTAGGGGAGGGCGAAGGAGGCAAATTCCCCAAGCAGTTAATTTTTGGGGACGGAAAAAAATTAAAGCTTTTGCTTATGATGTGTTCTGTTTTGGTGACTCGGTTTGACAGTTTTGAAAAATATATTACAATATATATACATAATATATATATTTACCTGTTACCTGAATATCTTAAATAGTGTTTGAAATCAAAGAGTTCTATGTGGCAATAATAAAATTGTTCAGTAGAGCGTTTTTAAGGTTTGAAAATTAGAAAACGTAATTTCCACAGTGATTTTGAAATTGTTGTTATACAACAATCCACAAGACGTTCCATACCACCAATTTAATTTTAGGTATTGCAAAAAAATATCCTTTTAAGTACCCAAGATATAACAAGTTGTAACTAATTTTAAAATTCTGAGTTTGGAAACAATATAGGTTTTAATGATAGAATTTGTCATTTGAAATTTTTTTTTTTTGAAATTAAATACGTTTTATCAATATAACATATTGTTTCTATATTAATTAATTTGTACTTAAAATTATATTCAGATATAGATTTATAACTTTTTGATTTCAAGTTCACGAGTACAGCCACCAAGAGCCGCCGTACCGTGTAAAAATAATACTATAGAGCGGTGGGAACTGAAAGGTGTACAATATTATCTCCAAGCGCCTTCCCATTAAAACAATGTACGTTTCGATGATTTTATTCAAACGAGATTACTAATTATCGACTGAATCAAAAAATGCCTAATGACTGACAAGACATCAGAACAACTGTGCAGATGATCGTTTTGTAAAAATCATGTAAATCGTGAGATTAGAAATTAAGTTATTAGACGAAAAGTGTAAATTTTTAAGTGAAAAATCCTATCGAATTCTGAAATCATGGCTGCCGCTACTCTCGTTACCGTACGTAACGTCCCCCTCGATTTTGTTGACGGCGTATACGCGCCTGCGCGGCGCATTGTGTTTAGTGTATATCAGGAGGGAAAACGACGGTCGTACAAAAGCAAGTAAAGACGACAGCTGCAGTTTATTATTGTTATTATTATTATTATTATTATTATTAACGGACTGCCGCGGCCGCCACAGCCGCCGCGTACCCGCAGTGTTGCCAACACAACACGTCAAAATGTGTACTTCATTTATGTTTAACCTATTTGATGTACAAGCATAGACCTATAAACTAATGGACAGCGCTTCCCACTCCACCCTGCCATCAATGCACGGGAGTCATGTAAGAGAAAGAAAGAAGAAAGAACGAAGAGAGAAAAGATCGAACATAAAGTAGTAACCATAAACTAACAATGTATTTCCCCCAAGTCTCTTTTCTCTTTTACTCTTTATGGTACCCCTGGCCTCTCTCTCTCTAAGCGCTGTCCAATAGTTTATATGGATAGGAGTGTGTACGAGGTGTGCGGTGTGTGCAGCTGCGGGAGGTGCCTGCTCGTGTGTCTTCAATAAGGGGCAATATTTAGGCAATATGTAATTTAATTTCATCCGCCCATGGAGAGTTTGTTCTTCTAAACGTAAATATTGTCCATGTTATGCGCCATGGGCCGGAGAGAGAAATGTTGACGCTACATCCGCGCGTTATCTACTGCTTACAAACTCACATAATAACATTGCAAACTGTTCGTTCTGAATAATCCAGATAACTCTGTTAAGACAACGTTTTAATAGTTACCATTATACCACTTAATAATGATAGGTATGAGGTATCCCATCATCGTACGTAGGTACTTGTTAGTTGCTTGCAATGGCTCTAATAAAAAAAAAATAATGATAATGATTAAATAGGTACCTAATATTGATGACAATGCAATGTGAAATAAATTACTTATAATATTTATTATTATTATTATACTAAGAATATTTAGAAATTGTGTTATTACTTATTTATTTCCACAAGATTCACTAGGATGCCACTATTAGAATATTGCAGTCTATATATTTTCTATATGCCTATAATATGGTCATTTCCGATCTCGGAAAAGTAATAGCTATGTTGCTCAATATTAATACAATCAGTCAATATATAATATAAACAATTCAACAATAATAATTTACGTTTTCAATTATTTCGTATAGCGTTGTGCTATCTGCAATATTAAGCATACATAATATGGTTATTATAATTATTGTTTTAAAACATTTATTATATTTATTTTTTTATTATTAAAAATAAGCCAGCCTCGGCAGCGATGGTCATTGTTTGAAATTTGATAATAATTGTTTACATAATATTAGTTGTTAGTTGTTACACATTCATTATATTATGATATACAATTTAATAAAATTAATTATCACTGTTTTAATATATTTTGCAGAATACAGTATAATTAGTCAATGAGGCAATAATAATACTATACATAACTTATAATAGGTATATTAATTCATTTTTCTTTTGTTTGTGCACAAATATTATATAATTGTTATTTGTTAGTAATTATAAATTAAATTAAAAAATGTAGTACAAAAAATTATTTATTTGTATTTAAGATCCAAATTGCCCGAAACATAATTATCTATTAATATTATATTATAATCTATACATTCGTTGAAAAGCCCGGAATAATATGAAAAATAATCGTTCTTTTACAGTCCATATTATGTGTAGGGTCAGAGATAAAATTGCAATTATTTTATTTTACATACACAGTCGTTAAAATAAAATATCCAACATGATAATATAACGATGAAACAATGTGTACAATAGTCAATAAGTGTATAATATTCTTGAAACCATATTACAGTTAATTCGTCTTCGGGTTATCCGTCGTCGGCTCAGTTACGAAACAACTACAGATTGCCTATACACACATAATATTATATTATTCCAAATCGTCGGGTCATTGTTCGGGTTATCTCGTTCGTTCATTCGAATTACTTTCTATAGTGTACACGTGCCGTCATCAGGCGTGTAGGATTGAAAATTGAAATGTAAATAAAAATTATTATACAAACAAATATAATCATTTTTTTAAACTAACGCGTGCACAATGAATATTTTAAATTATAATCCATGGCTATAAAAATTATAATGTTATAAACTATACGTAGAGGCAACTGAAGGCGAGTGCGACAATAATATTTGGTGATTAAGACATTAAGTGATCCCGCATCATTATTAATTCTGCTTTGAGGTAGCGTTGATTGAATCAAGTGATACAAATCGGTGGTTTAGTCGATGGGGGGGGGGGGGCTACGGGGGCTATACAGGCCTCTAATAAAATATTGTAACAATATAAAATATGTAGACAAAACGTCTTCACTCAGAATCGTTTATCGCATAACAATGATAATATGATATCATTGAATTCAAATTTAATACAATCCATTATACAGTGACCCACTTGTAACCTACAACTGTACAGCAGAGCGACATCCACTTACCAGCTTTTTTTTTTTTTGTGATACTTAGCCCCCCCCCCCCTACTAAATTCCTGGCTACGCCACTCGGTTCTATTTGATATTTTATATTATATTAATATATGCATATTGATGACGACAATATAGATGCATATATATAATGTATTCCCCCCTCATCACAAAGTTGTATTTAAGGGCATTCGATCCCGTCTGAGATTTATTTCATACATTAGGGGTTATAGTCTATAGAGGCCCATATTATTCCAACTGCACCGAGTATTCTAGTCTTTGGATAAGACCTTTTGAAAATATATTTTAATTCTTTCCTATTTTTTTGAAACTAAACTCCTATTCGTTTTTAAATTTTGAATACTAAGAATTTTAAAATGATAACAAAAACGGCTTTCAATAATAGCTAGGTATTATATGCGATTTGGTTACGACCAAAATGAGCTCATTCTTCAATCTACCCATTTTTATTATTTATTACGGCCATCTATGGACTATAACTGAACATATATTCATGTTGGGTTGTAAAAAATTATTTTAAATATTTGTAACATAATATACAAATGTTTTATTTTACAAAGCGAATGATTGTGAAATAAATTACACTGTCAAATTATGGATTGACCATTTCATGAAATATTTTCTTATAGTTGGAAAAGCCATTTCCATTTTATTAAACGATCGATTTCACAAAGTGGCTATGACATAAGTACATAATATAATATTACTCGTGTCGTCGGTGGTCGTTGTCGGGTTTGATATTATTATACAAGCAAACTTAAAAGCACCTTGTTCATGCTCATAGCTGTGCATTGTGTATAAAGAGCACGTGTCTATAAAACAAGCATACGAAGTAGTTATTTTATAATAATAATAATTGTACCGTAAGCCTTTATAGATGAACGGAGTAGTATACGAACATATTGAGGGCCCCCCTATACCACTCCACGCCGTTCATCTAAACTTAAAATATAATTAAAATTCATAATTCATAAACTATAATTTATTAACTATATGCTTTACCAGAATAGTCATTAAATATACATTTTATCATTAAAAAGAGTGAAAAACAAAAAATTAAAACGATTAAAAGTATATTTACATTTTTTTAGAAAAATATTTTTAATGACTTAAAATTATGTAAACATAAGGTAACGCAGATACACGTTGACATAATTTTTTAAATAATATTAGTGTCTTGGGTTAAATGGATTATTTAGTATTCATCAGTTTTTCAACTATATAAATTATTATCAATTTAAGGCTCAGACGTACTCAAGAGGACGTACACAAAAATGTGTCGTCTCCGTCTTACATGCACCTACGTAAAATACCAGATTTATGATTAGCAGATCACGTTTAGATTCTTTATTTTAATAATTAGAGTGTATCAACCTATTATGGAACTTGATTGTGAGAATATTATCTGTATTTGTATTTTGGTGTTTTTCGACGATTTTATAAATACATAAATGTAGCCATGGAAATTGGGTATGCGCTGCAAGCCTTTTTGTGTATAAATTCCGATTAGATGACACACATTTTAAAGAGCATTAACGTCGAACCATTGTGACAACAGCTGCGCCAGTTGAAAAAATCTTTATAATATAATATATTTTATAAATTGGAAATTAATATCTTTATTTAGAAACGCTTCGTCTGCAGTAGTTCAGTGTCTGAGTGTATTCGAAACGACTGTTTAAATGTCCACTGTTACTAAACGAAGACATCTGCGTTCTATAATAGACATTGAATGCACTTATGTGCCTTCCTATCTACATTTTAGTTTTTACCATTTAAGTGCATATGATTTAAGGACAAAACGATATTAAATCGTATACAACGCCCAGCCTAATTATCTACAGTCGAGTTTCCATACAGAGTGTGGTCTTCTATATGCATTCAATTATGTATTAACAATATGATCGCCTCTTGTAATTTATTGTATTATGGTATTATTTTTTTTGTGTGGCGCAGCACATCCGTACAACGATATAAGACGACACATTTCTGACACAAAAAACTCGATATTATAAGTATACAGGCTGATTCACCAAGCATTGAGCAATGCATGCCTAGGTTACCATCTACTTACCGAGTATCGAAATGGTATATATACCCACTATAGTGTACTATATTGTACACTTCTAAGGAGGGATGGAAAACGTTTTTAATTGTTTCGTTTTCGTTATTGCTTATTGATTTAAGAAATATCGTTTTTGTTCAACGTTTTTGATTTACCTTTTTAAAAACGTCACAATTAAAAACGTTGAACAAAAACGATATTTTTTAAATCAATAAACAATAACGAAAACGAAACAATTAAAAACGTTATTTTTCCATATTGTTTTTGATTAACGTTTTTAAAAACGTTATTTTCCTATTATTTTCAAATAACGTTTTTGATAATATTGTTTTTATATGTATATAATATATTATTATAACTTATAACTTTTGAGTTTTAAGTTATAATAGTAACTCACAATATAGAAATGCACTTAAAAGTTAAAAATTCACTGTCCTTGAAAAATAATTTTTTGGTTTTAGTTAAAATAAATAAGTTTTTAAAAAATATTGAAAAATGCAGTTTTTTCTTTTTTACTAAATAATATGGATGGGTGCGTTATACGTTGACATTGATATCGATAGTATCATAACGATTAAAAGTACGATTTTTACACCAGCTATCAATGTACACCACTGCAAGGTGCTTAAAATGGATATCGATGTATTCAAGACCACTTAGGTATAGTATGGGAATTGCGGCCTACTACATGTCAATAGTCATTTTAGAAACCGAAAAATGCCAAACCCATATTACTATACTATTCAGTATTTTATTTTTACTACATGTTCATGGTGAGTGCAATTTATTAAAACCGTTCAAAAAAATGCTTACTCGAAGAAGGAACCCGCTATACCTTTTTTAAGATATACCTAGTACCTACATAATATTAAAATAGTCAGTCTCGATAACTCAAATTCTTTTCTTGGTTCTTGAAGTATAACTCGAAACTCGAAAAATACATAAGTCTAAATTATTTTTAATCCCCTCTTGAGATTACTGAGACTAGAATGCATTATAATATAACTTATACTAACACTGCAGTAACATCTGCTGGCAAGACCACTTGGAATATTGTAAAACGAACAATATCCTTTAGGCACGTTTCATATTATATTATTTATTAATATTACAATGCGAGTGAACATAAAATGTCACGTTATTTATATAATATAATAATATATGAGTATGGGGCATGGGTACCGATATTACCTATATTATTTTGTAAAAATGGCCGAACGGCGCCGTCGCACGTCGTTAACTTTAGTTTACTTACCTGCGTTTATTCTATGTAGGTACCACATAAATACACCCAAGTGTCTTGCCATCGTAAAACTGC
Source organism: Macrosiphum euphorbiae (assembly GCA_949089665.1). Taxonomy (NCBI): domain Eukaryota; kingdom Metazoa; phylum Arthropoda; class Insecta; order Hemiptera; family Aphididae; genus Macrosiphum; species Macrosiphum euphorbiae. The sequence goes on along the minus strand of CARXXK010000002.1, from coordinate 49,565,025 downwards.
ACGTTCAACAGTAATTGTTATTGGGCTTAGAAATTATATACAACAAAAAATGCTTACTTATTATAAATATGTTATATCTATATGAATTTTATTTTTAAAAATATCAAAAATAAAAGGTACTTCTTATTTTAAATTCTATCAAAAATAGTTTTTATATAAAAGTTATCACGTATAATATTATTATGCACCTACCTATATATTTTACCATTATATAGGCGCAAATAGTGTTTGAGATTTGAGGGGACTGAAACTCAGGTTTATATTGAACACTTTACTGACACTTATATTACAAAAAATTTTCTTTGGTACGCTCAGTCGCTCAGATTAAATGTACCACTCAAAATCATCAATTTACAGTACTTAAATATGTATGTTTTAATCACAACAAATTATTAAAAAGTAAATTACTCTACCTTCTGAACCCGATATAACAGCTGCCCCATCGTAGGTCTGTCCAATTATTAGAATTTCATTCAAATCTGATGTATTTATAAAATTCAGCAAAGATGTTACTAAAGCTTCGGAATGTGTTTTTTTTGAAACGTTAACAAACCCAACAAACCGTTTAAATACATCCAAATTCTTTGGATAGCGAATATATATTGCCATTTGTTCTTCATGATGACAACCAGACACCAGTAACTTGAGTAACCACGGTATAAATATTTTATTAATTTTTAATGAAATAAAATATTTAAATATTTGCATTATTATATAAAATTTGTTTCATATACCATAATTTAAAGTATATATGACATAATTATTTAGGGGGGGGGGGCTATACAAAGTTTAGGTAGAACTTATCCCCCCAAGCCCCCCGCTATTTGTGCTTATGTATCTTACCAAAAGTAAGGAAAATTCTTTAACAAATTAATTGTCATATTTAACACCTTCACTTTAAACACCGTGAAGCATTCTTCAAAATAGTACTAATAATTATTATTATAAACTATATAGATACGATATAGATAATACTATACATGGCTATATAGAGTAAAGAGTGTTAGCTGGCTCATGAACTGGTCCCTTAGCTGGCCCAGAACTTTTTAATGGACCCTCAAATACAAACATTAAAATATGTACCTGACCTTTAAACCTCCTTAAGATATATTATAATAAAGTTATTTTATTATATTTCCAATTTAATTTAAAAAATAATGCATTAAGTACTTTAAAATTATCAGTTAAATTATATTTATTAAAAAAAAAAATGTCAATAAACATAAATAACATTAATTAAATAAATTATCATTATTTATTATTAAATCATTATTTAAACAGTTTTTTACTAAAAATGTATTGCTGGAAGATCCTTGTGCAAACGCATTTTAATAATTTCGTATTTGTTTATTAAATGGTGATGTCTTCAACAAACAGACAGGTTAAAGGATTCAGATAAGCGTACTGTTGGCTTATCGACGATGTAAGTTTGGTTATTAAATTTTGAGTTTTGAAAATACTCGTCGACGCAGTTAATTTGTGTGCACATAAGTAGAAGAATGCTATACATATAGGTACAATGTGTTGAATTAATCAAACGTGTTCGTCAGTTCAACAAGACCCACTCGCGACTTGTGAGTGATTTAATTATTTAAATACAAATTTTCCCATTTGGCCGTCACCCTTTGGTCGCCGAGTGGGCCACTGAAACAATATATATATAGCTAATACTTAATATATATATAGTTAATAATTAATATATATATAGGTATAGCTTCTTAGTAAGGTTTGCAGCCTGTTAAGCACGCATGGCAGTAGTACGTAATTATATTATAGTTTCAATCTTATTTAGAGGACGTACCACCCGCATAATATATTGTCTCCGTCTACACGTACTTACGACATACCAAATTTTCGTTCACCAGTTTCAATAGTGTGCTGTTAGTTTTGATATTAGAGTGAATTGACCTAAATTAGCACACTTTTTAGGCAAGAACATCATCGGTCTTCTCGTTAGTTTTTTACGATATTTTAATTTTTAAGTGAATTATATAATCATTTTCAAATATTAATATTAATAATTTATTTTACTATATAATTAGTAATTATTGATTACTATATAGTAATCGGTAGGAAGTCAGTCTGAAAACATATAACTCGTAAGCTCGGATTAAGATAATTTTAGGCATTTATTAAAACAAACTAAAATTATTAAAATAACAAAAACTAAAAGACATCACGTTTATTTATTCTACGTTAAAGTAACGATTTGTAACTGTTGTACCTATTATTATTGTTTACTAGTCAATTTAAGTATGAATATATAATTATTCAATTATTATAATCGACAGACTATTAAATACTGCTAATATTTGGCCTTTTATCAGTGAAGCTAAACAAAAAAAAAACACGCGTATGACAACGTTATTTAAATATAATTTCCGATAGTCTCACTTTTATTTTTTTTTAACGTTTTCTGTCAGCTTATATATATTATATATGCTTATAAAAATCGTTTAAATCTCCAAAAAAAAATATGCCCTGCTAAGTCTGAAACGTATTTTTTTTTTTTTTGGTATAATTTAAGTAAATATTTTAAAAGTGGTTTTTTTTGTACGATAGTGTTTATAACAGAATTCAAAACATTAATTTTAATGGATGGGTGACAGGTGAAAGAGGGATAGATAACTTGTTAGATATAGTTAGGTATATACATTATACTCATTTCCTACTAAATTACAAACACGTACCCAGACACTCCATATCGTGTTTTGATATTTTTTTCCCACCAAACCAGTTGATAAAAAGTAAAAACACATTAAAAACCATCGACAGTACTATATAGGCATACAAGAAAAGGCGAACCATTTTATGTCATTTACATAATGTAGATATCCATTGGTAGCACATTATTATACATATATATATATATATATATATATATATATATATATATATATGAGAGGTTCTAAACCGGTATGTGTGATGTGAAATTATAGAAAATATATAAAATTTAAAAGCAATCTTTTATACATATTATATATATAATATAGTGTGTAAGATTCACAGGATTTTTTATAAAGGCACTGCAGTGAGCAATTAGAGAGGTTAAGAACCACTTCATTATATAATAATTTATATGCCTAAACCAACTATAGAAGAAAACATTCGTTTTTTTTTCGGCCACACTATTTTTTCATACCTTATATATTGTATAATTATATTACCCTCCATTTTCAGGTTCTTGTGTGTATAATATTATAAATCGTTTGTCCTTGACTTCTATTGTTATGCTTAAAGATTTCTCAGTGTTCCTCTATATCTATTGCTTATCCTTTTATATTATTCAATTTCTCATTCCATCACAAGTGCACATCGTGCACAATGAACCTGTTTGCTGGCGATTAATTTGTTGTGAATATGCCCATATTGCTCTTTTCTAATTTATATTTTTGACAAATATAATAGTTATAAGACTCTAATAAATTTGTATATTTTACTCGACCATATGAAATCTAAATGTGTACGTCATATTATATTACATTACATTCATGTACCTAATTAAAAATACTTGTCCGAATAACATGAAAATAATTAATAAATATTTCAATCTGGATAAATATCACATATTAATTTATTGTAAGTAAGTATACGGTATTTTTGTGTTTTGCGCACAACTTAATTGTAGGTACAATAATTGTATACCTAATATATATGTTACGTTATGCCCAATCGTTCGATATATTTTTTATTGAAACATTTTGTGTCGTTGAAATACACATACATAATATTATTATGAACACTACACGACCATAGGCGCAAATTGGGGGGGGGGGGCTTGAGGGGGCTTGGCCCCCCCAAACTTAGCCGTAGCCCCCCCAAAAATCTACAAGTTTATAATGCTATAATATTATAAATGTGTACAGTTTTTTTTTTTATGTTTAAATAATTTTTTTTTTTTATTGATCTTTATATATAACTCGGCAGCAAAGGACATTAGTTAATCTCTTACATATTTAAATAATATTATATATTATTTATGTTATTTATAAAATAAAAATTATCACCGATCTTGTAGAAATGAATGTATAATATTATTTTTATCCTATATTATTTGAAATTATTATTACATTGTGTTATTATTGTTATCACGTCATGATCGCGATTGTATATTATACTAAATGTATATTTAGGTACCTACCTACTTCATAATAAATAATTATATAAGATACTCTTTACTAAACCCACGATGCTAGTAACAGGCGATAAGCCCGCATAATATTTGACATGACGTGTTTATATATAGTTTATTCTATATTATATTAAATGTTTATTTTTATTGTTTTAAATTCGGCAAACTAGGTCTTTCCCTTATGGTTAGGTACGTCATATTATCCGCTTGTCGTTTTCATTACAACAGTTAACAATCCGCGTTTACGTTAGTCTATACTCAATCGTTCATTTTACGCTTTTTCAATTCCTGTTAGTTCAGCCACGTGTGAGCGTTCTTTCTCCACTATGAGAAGAATTAAAAATTGGCTACGCACATCGATGGACCAGGAGCGATTTTCTAGTTTGGCAATAATAAACATTGAAAGAGAAGTGTCAAATCAGCTTAAAGCTGAGGATATACTAATTGAGTATGCTAAGACCAATAAAAGGTTACAATTATAATTTGTTGTTTGTTTATATTGATTGATATATATATATATATATTGAAATTAATTAATAAATGTATTACCTACTATGTTGTTAAAATCATGTTATTATAAGTCACACCCCCACTTGAAAATTGAGGTAGGTCGACCGTAATAATGAAGAAAAAAAATTTAATTGGATTATGAAGTAATATTATAAGGTAAGATAATATGAATGGTGACGGTGGGGGGTGTGGGGGGCATAGCCCCCCACGGGTCTGCTTGCCCTTAATATATTCAGCCCCCCCAAGTCAAAAGTTGAAATTGCGCCTATGTACACGACACACACGTACCGCCGGGGGGTTCAAAGGTTTTTTTTTTATTTAGCAGGACTCATGCATTCATTCTTATTTAAAATATGTTTGATTTAATTTTCAAGCAATGTCGTTCTAGCCACGTGGTTTCAACAAAGCAACACACAATGTCGGGTTTCTCATCACTCGGGGTTAGGACCACAATTCTTATATTGTATTGTACCAGCATACGCTGTTACAAAGTTGCCCGATAGTTAAATAAAGTGATTGGACCTATAAATCAATAATGACTATCACATAATATATAACATAATGTTATACTGTGTTCGTTGTCTGATTTTCTAACAGTGCTACGCGTAGTTATAAAACCTATAAATAATTATTACTTTTAGTCACGGTGATCGATGATCCATCTATATTATAACTTTTATTATACATTATATTATATGAATTCAATATAATTATATTTATTAGATAAAGTAAAGTCACATATGTCCAATGATTAATAATAATATTATCTGGGATACATTTTGTTTCCAACAGTTTTTATCGAGCGATATCGGACGTCGCCGGTCAGAGAGTTCATTAGATAATACATTTATAATGAAACTCGGCTCATTAAAATTAATCATCGTTCGTTATCGCTGGGGTTTTGTTTTGAAACATACGACATTCGACATTTTTTTCTTTATTATGACACTGGTTGAGTACTGATAGAATATTAATTGTAGATATAAAATAATTGGTGCTATAAGACATAAAACAGATTATCGTCTGTTGCGATGGTTGAACTGGACCAAAATTTGAAAATTCGAAAGTGTAACAGCGATTCATTCTCAACCGATATTTGTTGTTTTGTTATATTTAAAAATTAAATAAATTGATCGTAGTAGCTTGAAAAATAATTCCACTCCTACTATTAAATTATTATTTTATACATAATTAGGCCAGAGGACTTGTAGCTCTAAAAAAGAACTAAATATGCAAGCACTTATTCACTTAAAACTCCAATAATATATGCACTTAAAATAAATTAATCCTAATCAAATAAAATCCCGCAATCCGCATACGGCACACAGCTTACTGTGGTGATGTCGTAGGTGTACGAGTGTACTTACGACATTAGATCGTTTACGATTATCTATCTATTAATAAAATTAATTACAGAAAATAATATTATTGACTTATCGGCGATCCTCAAGCGCTTGTAGGAAAAACGTACGGACGCAGTCGATATTATTATAAGACAAACATTTTTTAAATTTTCATCCAAACATTAGGACTGTATTATTTGAAATAAAAAATATGTCGGTGTGGAAAAAATGGATTTAAGTTAAATATGTCTCAAAAAGTATAAAATTGAGTATAAAAGTGTAAAACAAAAAAATACTCAACATTTGCATTTATATGCAAAATAAAATTTCAAAACTAGCTTTGTGAAAGCAAGAAACGTATTTGTTTCATACTCTGCTATTTTTGTGACTTAGGAAAACAAATATGCAAATGTTACAATTCCTCTGCCCTATACCTACATCCTAATACTCAATAGAATTTCCAAAATATTTAGATTAATTGTAGGTTATTTATATGTTCATTATCGAATTATTTTATTACCCAGTCCATATTTTTGGTCAGTTTTTATAGATACACGATTACAAGATCCCCCAAAAGTTTTTCATATAGTAAATATTAAAAATAGGTCCATAACAGGATATTTTTTTATTAGAATTTGAAATTATGAAATGTACTGAACGTCCGTAGGTACTTCTAGTATGAAATTTATGAAATGTTTAATTTTTATAAATAAGGTTTGGCCATTTCTCAAGAAAAATATAGATATGTACCTACTTCAAAATATCACGATATTATGATGGTAATGTATGGTTCTACGTATACGAAAAATAATACAATTTTAGGTATATTTCTGTAATTGTAATAAAAAAATATTATTTGTGGTACTTGAAACTTTTACGTATATTATAATATTATATAACCTACGCATAGATGCATAACGCCATTTTCAAAATGTTTATATTTATAATGATATAAATATTATAATAATATGAACGTTGAACATGTATTTCAGAAATAGTTTGTAAAACTAACGTAACCTGTCACAGTAAAATAATATATTACTATATATTAATTATTAGAATAGGTCCACTGAAAAAAATAAAATAAAAATATTATAGAAGGGCCCCCTGTTCTACTCCTTTCCTTCACAACAATCGAGTTTTGAGTTTATTGGATTTAATTTTTATGCTCGTCTACATCACGGTGATGCAATTATATTCGATATTTATTGTTTGAATTTTCGAGAACGAGTTTTTTTTTTTTATCTATTTACCATCTATATATCCGTCACAGTATGTATAGGTATAGTATGTATAGGTTATCCTACTATGAAAAACAACCATTCAACAAACACCGACGAATATAAATTATAATAATATACTCGACGATGTTTGTATTCCAAATTACGGTATAAGCATAAATTATGTAGTGCAGTAGAGAGAAGTATCAGAGTTCACATTTCCCGGAGTGAAATCGATTACCCGTGACCCAAGGATATTATATTTGTAAAATATTAATCGATGATGTAATCCTATCGTGCTATATTATATATTTTATGTCTTACAGCAGAGGTTTTCAAACTATCTTTTCACGGACTGCTCATGTGTTGTAGTTTGGATCAACGATGTAGGTACACATAATATAATGATTAAAACCAGAACTGTTCAAAATGCCAACACAATTATACAATTATAACCAACAAACGTATTTATATAGATATTATTGTATATTGAAAATGTAAACTAAAAAATAATAATTACAATAAAAAAATGAAAAATAAGTGACATTTAAAATTATCAATAAAAATAATTAACGCAAAGTATAAACATTTTGGAATAGATTTTTTTTACACTTAACGGGATTTAAAAAAAATAGAGCGGTGCTGCCGGGGTGTATCTCAAACGACTCCCATCCATTGTTTGCTTATTCCCAAACAGCTCCCGCCAAAAAAGGTTTTATGAACAGGTAAATTCTCAAACGATTCCTGTCAAAAAAGTTTCACACAACTTGACCCAATGTATGATTTTTATATTTAAATATTTTTCTATTTTTAATGCTAAAATTTAATAAAAAAAAAAGCCAACACATTTTATAATATCAAATATTATTTAATTTTTAATTTACAATAATATATAGTTCTATTTGTTATAATTTACAGGGAATATAAAATTTAGAAATATCAAAATATTTTTAACCACACCTCTTGTATGACAGTCCTAAATCTGTATGAAATGGGAAGAAGTTTGTCAACCTAACCAGAGCCGTTTACGAGTTTATCATTTTGTACAACGGGAGCTTTTGGCTACGTCCAAATAAAGCTGTTGAAGTGTTTTTGTTGGGATATGCCTTTATCATACTGAAACATTAAATTTGTATTCACAAAAATAACTATAATCTATATACCTTTATGAATATGATTTTTTTTGTGTAACCAACACCAATGACTATAATATCCGAAATCCGAATATAAATTAAGGACACCCATATTATAAGGACGGTAAATGCGGACACTGCGTACTCGAATATATTATACCTTTATTTAACGACATCTATGGCGGTTGTGACAAGGATATGGTTGTTAATTAAAGGAACAGTTGACACGAGTTGTTAATTTAGTTAAATTTATTTTAATTTAAACTTTTAAAATACAAACACGTGATATTATATTTAAATTGTGTATATTAATTTGAAAACAGAATAACAACATTCCATTATACTGCCTAGATAGAATATCGAATGTAATAAAAAAATTCAAGAATTGAGCCCCGTCTAAAGGCCTTCCATCTAAATCATGATGACATATTGACATGATGTCTTCAACCATAGTGCATTCGCCCGACAGTACATATATTACACATTATAATATAATATTATACATTATACCAGTTATCTACCTATCTCACACTAACTGACAAACACATAACCTACGTCTCTCTTAATAACCGTTTAATATGTTATTTACTACAGTAACAATCTCCTTAATATATATACATATCGATGTGACACATAGGCTTATCTTATACCATTAGGTACGGGTATTTTACATCGTTAAAAAATGTCCAGACTTCAGACGCCATTATTTTGTAGATAGTAATTATATTAATACCATATATTTTACCGTCGCGACATCAAGATAATTTCGATACAAATTACTTAGTCCAAAATAATGAAATACCATAGTAGTAGTATGATTTAGGGGGTTCAAACACACACTAGTCCCTAGTCCCTAGTCCATGCGAGTCAATGCCGTGCGCTGCCATTCCCCCTCCATGCCATGCCATGCCATGCCTTTCTCCAGCACGTGACCTACTATCGCAAACGTGACCTACACCCCCCCCCCAATTAAAAAAAAAACTATATAAAAAAATATATAAAAATATAAAATATAATGTTGAATATATGAATAAGTAAATTAAATAATATACTACTATTTAAAGCATACAATTGAAATATTAGGAAAGAATTACTATATATATATATATATATATATATAATATTCATACAAACACTTTATTATATTATACTTTAATAAAGGTGCTATAATATAACCATCACTTGGAATTTCTAAAATCGTATTACGAAATGTGAAAGTATACAACTTTTAATTGCTATTTAATGATGTAGTAAACAAAACAATTAACCCTATTTCATCACAATATTTTAAGTATAAATAGAGTAGAGTAGTGTCTGTAATATCGTCAGTAGTGATACAAACACTTAACCATCAAGTCGTTTTATTATCCGTTTAAATTAATTTTTACACTATACAAAAGTTAAATTTTCAAGTATTTCTAAACATGGCTGATTCAATCACGGGTAATGCAGCTATATACAAGAAAACCTTAACATATATTCCACCAGCATCACCTTCGGAGCTCCTCGATTCTACTAACTATACGTTAAATTTCATGAAACGTAAGTTTATACATATTGGGATCGATCCAAGTGATATGTTCAGAGTAGCAGTGTATATAATAACTCCATCACGATATGTTAATATTTCAACCGACTTTCTACAACGGATATTTTCACTCATGGGTAATATCCTATCATTTATTTTGGAGCAACCAGGAAAATATAAAAGAACTATATTTCTTGAGACGGAGAATTTCAAGTTGTCTAGCATGATGTACAGCGGTGAAAACACCTTAGTAGTAGAGTCAAAGATACAAGATGGATGCCGAATTCTTTTAAATCGTGTGGAACTTATACAACTTCAATATCTCGAATGGTGTATTTTTGAAACAATTACACGAAAATCAACTATCATGCAACCAATCATCTTAAATCAATTTGAAATATTTACCGAATATCTCGATAGAGAACTTAGCAAAATGGATTCGACACCAAAAACGGTTGAAGAAATGATTATATTTATTAAAAATATACGTGATGATCATATTATTACAAGCAGCCCCAAACATGATATTAATTTCATCAGTCAACTCAAAATGCTAGCATTTACACAATTAGCAGAACATTCAATACAACGGTGGAATAAGGAAAATATGTCACCAGAGGTAAGCTAAAAAATATATTTATACCACTTATGAAAAAATAATTAATGTATCAATTATTTTAGTTATTTGATGGAAATGTAACAATGATTTCACCAACCTCACCACCAAACATCAAGATAGACAATACATCTGTTACACAAAATGAGGAGGAGGATGTTTTCGAAGTTAAGGTAATTTATAAAATAATAATAATAAATATATAATTGTTATATATATATTATATACTTTTTTCAGTCATATGATACAATTGGTAGACTACTAGAGTCATTTGATGTAAACGATGGTCCTGATTTTTTCAACACACAACCCACACCTCTCCAACATCAATCAACGTATGCTACGTTCCCAAAACCATTACACAGAATAAAAAAGAGCAAACTCTTTTAAATAGTTGTAATGTTTTAAAAAATTTATGTGAAATAAAAAGACATGATATATTATATATGTTTTAATTTATTCAAATAATATTAAGTTTCACAATCAATATTTACAATGTTCTTACTTCACCATTAAATGGATTATAGGTTATAATTTGATCGTGTAAGATTAAACAATATGCTGAAGTAGATGCTGGAAACGCTTCTTCGGTCTCAATCTCAATTCTAAGGTCGACAGTTGAAGTTTTCACATTATCATTCTGTCTGCTCATATCAACGACTATAATCGGTGATACTTTCTTGAAATCCGATCGAGTCAATAGAGGTGTAACATTGTCACGACCATAGTAGGATTTCTGGAACTCGGTATAAGCGCGGTATAATGTAGCCATTTTGTTCTTAGTAAAGTCACTTTGAAAATCTTCGTAGGGAAATACTTCTGAATTTAAATAAACCTTTAAATTTTTGATTTTACAGTGATCAAAACATGACATTGCTTTACTCATACTGTTTTTCCTATCAGTCTGAAATCCGATTATAGCATACCGTGGTTTTTTCTAATTTGTTAGATGTTTTTACTTTCCACGAATGCGAAGTGTTTTGAGGTATAAATGGATATTCACACAATTCCCACGACCTGAATGCACATTTCAGAGGTTTCTGATGGTTTACCACTTTCAACAGCTGTATTTTTTCTTTATCACTAACCTTGACTATAGGCATTCTCCACAATATTTTCGAGATATTTATTTTAACATCTTTTAACTTAGAAGCGTCTATAACAATTTCATTGTTTTTATACTGCTTAATCGCATTTATATCTAACGACGCTCTATTTAATACCAGTTGTTGATTACAGTTTATTAAAATACGTTTATAATCTTCACAAAACCCAAACAAATCTTTGAGGTTAATACATCCGTTAAACACACCACTCTCGATAAAATCTTTATTAACATTTTTAATATCATCATCCCAAGCAGCGTTGTAGTGTGAAACAATGTCTGATTTATTATACGAACAATATCCTTTCAATGTTGAAGTTATACCAGGGTTGGTGAGTTTCTGAATTTGAATCCCATTCAACTCGTATTTCATTTCAGAGAAAAGAAATGCTAGTCCATTGTTTATAAATCGAACGTCATCTGTCATATCAGCAGGCTTGGTTATTGTACCCTCGATATATATGTAACTTTCACATGGTAAAGTATACGACTCTGTGTTATGTAAAGCAATACGCACTTCATCGTTATTGGAGAGAGCAGATGTTGAATAAGGGAGAAAAGAATGATAATCAATTTGAGTTATCCTGCAATCATCGACATATCCACCCGATACATCTAAATACATATCATCCATGTTAAATAGCGTTTAATGAGCGGAGAAAAGTTAAATTTTCGGCTGTTAGGCCGCCTCCCACTTTATAGTATTTCAAATATTTTTTCCTCGGAGTTGTTGACTTGATAATGTCACTGACACGACTACGGGGTTTTTCGTATACCCGACTATTTATATTATAAAACTGTAAACCCATTGTATCATAAGTCTTTGATTAACAATCGTATTGATACAGGCTCTCCACGCAAATCGATTAACTCGTTATCCTGATTTTTTAATATTATCTCTGCATGTGTAATTGATGAACAGTTTATGGAATAAAAAACCAAATGTGTTGGAATTTCTATCACTTTATAACCTGGAGGAACATTCGGATAAAACTCGTGTATTGTATGGCACTGCTTTCCGTTATTGAATGAGCCCATGACTAAGTTTGATTCGATATATATACAGTTTGTTTTTGTAATATTCACCAACTTATCCGATTGATGTTTAACATTAGCATCATATGTACGTTTTTCAAAACCTAACAACTCACCGATATTATTAGGCATAGACAAATCTATAGATTCACTACACAGCATTTCACATTTTAACGTATTATTATTCCCCTTCAACTCGAACGATATCTTTGAATCAGTTAGTATATGCTTTATTACCGCTTCAATTTCACTCAACTCATAAGAGCCTGTAGGTAATGAGTAGATGCGAGGCGTTGTAACTCCCATATCATTCTTATTAATAAATCCTATTTGATTACACTTGCTGTTTATATTAGGAATAGAATTGTTTGTCTGAAAACCTAATAGACAGATCTTAGCATTTTTACTGACTTCTATCGGTGGGAAAAAGTCACAAGATAATTCACTGGAGTTACCGTTTAACGTTATAGTGTACATGATAAAAATCTTAGACACAAATGACCGCAGTTTGTTGTATTGTATTTCTGATGTCTATCGTAATTATATTCAATATTACAATCGTTGAAATATTTCTGTAATTCTAGTGGTGGGGGTAAATTTCCAAAACTATCGTAATATTTAACTTGTTTACCGATTTTTCTATACGCTACCCAATGAGTTCCTTCACCCTTTTCGACATCCAAATTAACTATAGCCGACTCACAATGTTTATAATGTAAAGGCAACCGGTCTCGGGAAAATACTCCAATGAAATGAGGTATTTTCAACAAGTCAATGTATTTTATAATCTCGTAATCATACAATGCTCTATCGGGTAGCGTGTCAATTAGTTTTTTGTCGGTTTTCTAGATTTATTTACCACTGACCCACCTTTATACGGTGCTAGGAATAAACCTTTACCTTTAACGATTTTATAAGAACTCCCCTTATATGGCGTGAGATATAAACCCTTACCTAAGTGAATAGGGGTGTTTTTATTAGATTTTAAATCATTCACGACTTTTACTATATTACCGATACCACCAGTAAGCGCACCTAATGCAGATAAACCGGCAAAAATAGGTATTAAAGGTAAAACACCTCCCTTTTTAGGAATTGGAATAATTCTAGGAGTTTTAGTTTTCTTGGTTTTCGATTTTTTAGCCGCTGTCAGACAAGTTCTTATCAGTTTAGTTATATTCTTTTCTTTCAGCTTATTTTTGATTGACTTTTTAGCAGCCGCAACCATTTGTTTAAATCCACAACCGGCCCCCATCTTACGTTTGACTTTCATGGCTGTAGTAACCAACCAAGATGCAGCTTTTTCCTTAATACCAGTGTTTTTAGATTTAAACACCTCCCAAGCTTGATTTTCTAATATTTCATCAGCCCTGTGTCTATCCGCTAGTGAATTACTTCTATCATACGCGATGTCATGAGCTCTAGCCAACTCATCTAGACTGTTTACACCTCGATCACCTCGTGCCAGCCTTTCTTTTAGTTTAGTACCAGGACCAGCAAAACTGTAATGAAACACAATGTTTAGATATAATCGAATAATGTGATGTACTGACGACTCACCGATAACCGGGTAGATGTAATTCTACTGGTAAATGGTTTATAACCGAGTTAATGAGACCCGAACCCTTATTGTTGTTCCGTTTACGAACGTGAGACATCGTGTGACGCCTTCACAGACAGTACATTTGTATTTATAGTGAAACATCTACCAGGGAAAATGCGTTTTATAGAGCAAGAGAAAAAACTTCAAATATATAACATTGATACCCCCGATACAATACAGCATAGACATGGTGACCTATTCCCAAATACGATACGATCGTTGATCTTAGGGAGTTCGGGATGTGGCAAGACGAATTTGATATACTTTCTACTCGTTGATGAAAACGGGCTTCGATTTGAAAACGTTTACATATACTCTAAAACCCTGGAGCAACCGAAGTATAAATTACTGAAACGTATTATCGATGGTATTGATGGAGTCAAACTGTTTACATTTTTTGAGAACGATAAGGTCATCACACCTGAAAAAGTATTACCAAACTCTATATTTATCATGGATGATGTTATCGGGGAACAGCAAGGTGTTATAAGGGAATATTTTTCCAGAGGGAGGCATAATAAAGTAGATATATTCTATCTAGCTCAGAGTTATTCGAAAGTACCTAAACAACTGATACGCGATAATGCTAATTTAATAGTATTGTTCAAACAAGATGAAACTAATTTAAAACATGTATATAATGAACACTGTTCCGGTGATATGTCATATATTCAATTCAAACAATTTTGCACTGTGTGCTGGAATCGCGATAGGTTTGCATTTATAGTTATTTGTAAAGATAGTGAACGTGATAACGGGCGTTATCGATTTGGGTTCGACACCTATGTGGTTATATAAGTTAGTGTTTATAGTAAAAAGTATCATTTAAAACGCAGTCATGAAGGATGGTAGTAATATATTAGAGGAGTTGGTCAAGGCCAAGGAAAGTATAAAACGTAAATATTCTACGTTAAAAACTGGTGAAGCTAATGTTCAACAGTTAATGGCGCAGACATTCAAACCTATTATAGAACCTTTAACTAAAATATCGAATACACGTGATTTATACACTAATCAGACTGAGAAAGAAGATAGACCTGTTGGGTTGGATTCTGAAATTATTAATATTGATGAGGAGAATTATCAGCGAGGAATTGAAAATTGGTTTCAGTCACCGGATATAGATAGAACATTTGGTCCGAAAAAACTCGCAAACGGTGATATTACCTTAGGTGATAAAGAAGTAAAATTCACTCAACGAATAATAATTATCGATGAGAGTAGTTATCCAACAACCTCAGGTATTATTCAACTATTGTTTTTGAAAAACCCCACTATTTATACGGATAACGATTTAAAGGTATACAAATCGATATTAATTCAAACATCAGCACATTTAACCGCATCAGGCTCAAAAATAAGAAATACCAAATGTAAAAAATATAAAAATATTATAAGTAAATTATTCCCCACCGGTGGCGGTGAACTATCTATGAAAGTACAGAGAAATAACTTAGTGTATTGGGACGACCCAAACGAGTTGGTTGATAGACTTCGATTACTTTTAGCGTCGAAATCAGCTGGTAATACAGGTGTATCGAATGAGATAATATCTATTTTCGAAGAATTACGTGAGGTTGGGTTAATCAAACGAATTCCAAATGTCTAAACGTGAAATTGCTATTGAGCTCCATAAACCATCGAGGAAAAATTTCACGAGGCGTAGAGTTAACATATATGGAAAAAATGATTTGTGGCAAGCTGACTTGGTTGAAATGATACCATATTCGGGGAAAAACAAAGGCTACAAGTATATTTTATGTGTAATTGATTGTTTTACTAAATTTGCATGGGCTCTACCTTTGAGGACAAAGTCCGGTAAAGAAGTTACTAGTGTTATGTCTAAAATATTACACGATCGCTCGCCAAAACTTCTACAATTGGACAATGGGAAGGAGTTTTATAACAAGACGTTTGATGAGTTGATGGATAAATATGGTATACACAAATATTCTACATACAGTATCATGAAAGCATGTATTGTTGAGCGCTTCAATCGTACGCTAAAAGAGAAAATGTTTAGAGAGTTTACTGCCCAAGGCTCTCACGAATGGATTTCTATTCTACCTGGGTTGCTCGAAGAATATAATAATTCAAAACACAGAACTATTGGAATGACACCGGTACAGGCGGATGCAGACCCTCTTACGGTGGAAATAAAGCAACGTGAAATCAATAATGTAAAAATTAAATTCAAAGTAGGTGATAACGTGCGTGTTAGTACTCAAAAAGGGGTGTTTACAAAAGGTTATTTACCAAACTGGTCTACGGAAATATTTGAAATTATCAAAATAAATAAAACATTACCCGTTACATATCAGTTGCAAGACTATACTGGAAAACCGATTGCTGGATGTTTTTATTCCGAGGAAATACACAAGACTAATCACCGAAATGAGTATTTAATCGAGAAAATTATACGTAAAAAAGGTAATCAAGTGTTTGTCAAGTGGTTGGGATTTGATGCGACGCATAATAGTTGGTTAAAAGCTAGCGACCTTAAATTGTAACCGTCCAATTCAGTACCTAGTATATTCATATTCAGCTGAATAACACGTATCGATAATGGATATTTTCAATAACTCTATCGATGGACGTAGAAAGAATACTATTTCACACATTCATTCGAGTAATAAAACAATTCTGTACGATGTAAAATTATTGAAGGGGCAAATAGATGGTATGAAAAGTTATATCACAAATCTCGAAGAGAAATTAAAATCGATGGAGGGTGATATACAACGCAACAATAGGTCTTTATTAAATTCTGATAACCGTGTTTCAGAACTATTTAATAACTATGTCGAAAGTAGTACAGTAATTAGTTTAACTCGAGAAGAAATCGCTCGTTTAAATAATATATTAAGTGATATCAATGGAGAATTTTATGAAAATTCCCTGCCCAATCACGGATCGTATATTTCAGACTTACTTACACGTGTGAAAAATATCGAAGACAATTATGTTAGGAAGAATTAACTTTTAGTATACTCTATGACCTCGATAGATGTACCCGCATAGACACATAATAGTTGAGTTTAATGCACTAGGTATTTGAAAACTCATTTCAGTAGTATAATACGATTCGTATGGACAACATGTATATTGATTATGGATATTTTCAATAATTCACTGGACGGACGTAGAAAAAATACTATTTCATACATTCAATCGAGTAACAAAACGATTCTATACGATACAAAGCTACTGCAGTCGGAGATAAGTACTCTGAAAGGTGATATCACAGATCTACAAGTGAAGATAAAATCGTTGGAAGACGATATTCGGCGAGGTACAAAATCTCTATTAGAGTCTGAAACTCGTATCAGAAAACCTTTATCAGATCTAGCGTCGTTTATTTCAGTCCTGGAAAAACGTTTGAAGACTATCGAGAATAGATATAATATTTTAGAATAAAATATCGAAAATAATGTCGGCTATCGTAGACATTCAGTGCGTTCTCGGGGCTGACAATAAATATATGATAAAAGAAATGTCTGTGGTGGACACGGAAACATGGGCGTGTCAACACTGGATTTTCAAGAATTCCAACTCTAAACAGGACAATAAGAGTCGGAAAACGAACAAATGGCTTGAACGTAATTATCATCAACTATCTCTGGAATATGGTGATGTCGAGTACGAGGAGCTCGGTCGGGTATTGAATTCACTGAAGTTCGACTGTATTTACGTGAAGGGTGAGCAGAAAAAACAACTTCTCATGGAACATATTCCACACGTTGCACTCGTCAACATCGAAGATATGGGTTGTCCTCGATTGGATCAAATATGTGGTGGTGGTGATATGACTCTACCCTGCTGTATTTATCACATGGAGTTTAATCCAAAACAATGTACATTTTACAAAGTTTTCGCCATACGCAAATGGTTTATAAATAATTCCTAAAATCCCTAATGCAAACCATTGTACATCCACTCACGGAACGGCACGGCTACTCACGGAACTGTACGGAACGGCTTAGCACGGTTCGGCTTGGTATATACACCCTCAGCCGATGTATTGTATAAATAATTCAAACACTTCTTTGTTGTATACTATATATATATATTTTATTATTATAATATTAATATTAAAATTTTACTACTATCATTACTACTACTGCATACAATGTATATATATTATATTTAATAAACATGATGTTCTTATATTAGAATAATATTTTTTTTTTGTCTATTTACATTAATACATATTCATTTACATTAATACATATTCATTTACATTTGTTAAATGGTTATCATCTATAAAGTATAATTGAAAAAAAAATATATACATATTTACAGAGCATTTACAATTTTATATTCGTGTATAGAAACCCCACCACCCCAAAACAGCAAATCAGATGGAGCGAAATCAGTCTGTTAGCACCACTTCATCCAATGTATCGATTTCCCTATAAAAATTCATAAATATTATAAGTGAAATACAATAATGTATATTATATATCATTTACTTTGTTAAGTAATGTCCGTGAGCCAAGGTATGGATTTTATCTTCTAGGATAACTCTTTTATCATCAAAGTTATTAAACGTTAATTTGTTTGATTTTATTGTCATCAGTTGATGTTTGAAAGAGCGGATTGATACATTTTCTCTCTTAACATCCATCTCCTCTTCACCAAACAAACACTTTTTATGATCGTTAAACGTCATATGATTCTTTACAACATGCCTTCTAATTCCCTTGGCCCTGATCTTTTCCCTACCATCCAAAATGTAAGCATATGACTTTGCTCGCAGCGCGCAAAACTCTGTCATTACGAGCCCATCCGTTTCATCGGAAAACAGACCCGGTATTTTTTTTCTCTCCGAAATAAAACATGGATGGTCTTCCGGTAGGTTGGAAGTATCCATTCGGTTGAATAAGTTGTTATTATTCTTTAGGTCTTCGTAGAAATCATCGGTTTGGATATAATATACCAATGAATCTATAAATTATGAAAATTATTATTATGTATATATCGAACTAATAATAAATAATAAATAAAAATAATACCTGTATCTGTATACATGAGCTCGATTTTATCCCCATAGTGTTTTTGCATCACATTATAATGATAATCATACATCAAACTTTTGCTTATATCGAGAACCGCGAGACCTATGTACATTAAAAATCTCAATAATACCTTCATATATGTATATATATTATTAATAGGAAAATTACCAATATAAATAGGTTTGCAAAAATTGATGATCTTATTTTCCAATGTTACGGCATTTAGGTTTTCAGAATACGTAGTGCAGTGTTTAAATGTCGATTTGTTTATTAATTTCTGTAAACGTCTGTCACACGATACAAGTTTCATTTCCATACGTTGACGAACATTTTCCATGGTTTTTCCTACATGGAAATCATATGATAAAGACAATAATTAAAAGAATTATAATTATTATTTTTTTTTTCTACAATAACATACCGAATACAGCGTTGTTTAATAATTTAAAGAAATCCTTCTCAAATTCATTCTTTGCCTTTTTTCGCATCTCGGTATTCAAAGCAATGTACGGTGCGAGCCATGGTGATTGTTTAAATTGAACAACTCTATGCACCTATAACATAAATGTTAATAATTCTATGGTAAAAAAACAACATTTAATATAATATTCACCTTTTCAACTATGAGACCATTGTTCAAGGCTTGTTGGAGGTTGCGATAGTGAACAATATAATTTTTTTTCGGTTTAAATGTAGCCATGAGTTTCCGCACTTTTGAGCCTGGTGGTATACTGTTTTGTGGTAAAAATGGCAAGTCGTTGTGTTTATCGTGAAGTTCTTTTGGATAAGTTATGTCGACTTCATAGATCCGTCCTATGGGTGAAGTTGCGTTCAAATCAGCTAATCCGTTAAGAGACGGTTTAACCCACTTGAAGCCCCCGTAGGGCATGTACTGCGACATTGCCCAGCCGTAAAGATTATTGCCTAGGGTTTTAAAAGTATAAAATTAGCTTTATAATGATAATAATAATGTATAGATTAACTTACAATCCTGATAAACAAGCCAGGATTTTGGGTCTGCTGGGTTATAATCAGGTGTTCTCTCATTGTTAGGTTTTGCGTACCGCATGCTGGCCTGTGTAAGTCCTCCTCGAATACCTATAAAAGTTTAATCGTATTATGTATTATCGTTGGAATAAAAATAATTTCCAATATACTAACCATTTTCAATCATTAATAGCATTTCATAATCCGACAGTAATTCCAGTTTTATTGCGGTGTATTTCAACATTGCATCAAAAGAAAACGCTGGTGCTGTAAAATAGTATGCTGGATCCAAATTGTACGTGTTCAAACATAAATCCCTGAAATTTTCGAATACATCCGCCAGAAGCAAGACGTCAATTTTCAGGTATAGATCTGAATACTCGCCCAACGTTCGACAATTGAAATGACTCCATACGTCTTCCGCAAACCGATATTCAGTATCTTTTATGTGTTCTTCTGTTAAGGTACTATAAAAGTCATCTTTTTTGGGTAAAGTTGTTTGTTCAAGCTTAGCCCAATCATCAGTGAAGTCATAAGGATATACACCCTTACGGGTGACAAGCGGTAGATCATTAATGGAAAAATGTTTTGCGGTTATGCGGAATTTTTCCAAGTTTGGTGTTATTAGATTGGTGGCGAGAGTTGATAAGCTTGTAGCCATAAATCTAAATGTATCCACGAATCTGATCGTGAAATCGTTACTTATGTATTTCGAAAAAGTAACGAATTTTTCCTCGCTGTTTGGAATTACTTTTATTCTATGCGAATCGTAACCTAGTTCTGTTACTATAAAATGTGCATCGTAATTAGAAAGATTATGAAGGAAAACTGGTACGTATTTCGGTTGTTTAAGACTTAAATTACACCTATTGCATAAAGTCTGTCTAAACTTCCCGGTCAGGTGGTCATGATCTCGAATACGGGTGTAGTTATTAACATCGCATTTGCATAAATTGCATTTAAAACAAGATGCGTGTCTAGTCGTATCTTCATCAGTCATAATCAAGGGTACGTTCGTCGCTAACAATTTTTCAATTTTTTCACTCACATCAACAATACTTTCCATGAAATGTTTTGCAACGTCTTGCTTATCCTCACTACCACGGTAAATTACGGGCTCGGTTGGTATATTGAATTGTTTTAGCAGGTCTGATGGTACGTTTTCAGCCGCCTTAACTATAAATCCATAACTCATAGGATTATGTTTTTGCATGATTGTTGTATTATCACCCTTTTTCTCATCAGTCTTTACAAGTAGAGCCTCGAAATCGGCATATATAACAATAGGATGTCTTTGTGCGTTTTGCCATGCTTTAAATTCAAGAACTGCTCCCTCTTCGGGCATTTTCGGTAATATGGGTTTATGCGGGCCGCATATTAATCTGTGGTGTTCTAGCGCTGCCTGTCCACTTAATTTATGCTTTAAATTCTGTTTGTCAAATGATGTAAAACATCGTTTACAGAATATTGCTTGACTTTTATGACGAGTTTTTTGCGAGCGAAGCAGTCTTGAAAAGTTTGAGATATATGTATAATGACTGTTATCTCCATCTGTTAGCAATAGTAAATCAAAATGATCTTGTTTTTCATCATCAGCAACTTTCAGAGGAAATACACAGTGCACGGGGTGTTTTAACGGTGGTTGAAGTTTTTTCTCGAGCCCGTAAACATTCACAGAAACGTTTGGATTGTTTTTTTCAAATTTAGAGATATCCGATAGTGGTGTTGGAAATGAAATACCATTGAAAATGTATTTATCCTCATGCTCGGTATAGTTTTCGTTGACACGAAATTTGTTTTCTCCTGCAACGTGTTTTGCTAATATAGCCCATTTAAACAACTGTGATCTGTATTTTTAGGATTTATTATAGCTCTTTTATCTATGATAGATTTCGGTAATTGAATATATGACGAACCAGACATTGGAGTATACTTATAAACGGCTAGTAGTAAACCATCGATGGATTGTAATGTAAACCCGCTACCGCGAGAAACATAAGCGTCTTCCTCAGCTAATAATTTCATAAAAGATTCTTCAACTATTGTTTCGATTTTTGTATCCATATAAATTTCTTTGGCTGATGTTTTAAATGCTCGATTTTCCGATGAATTTTCAACGTTTGGACGATTATACGTTGATTCTAGTTTTAAATTGAATTTTATTTGAATTATCATTTTTGAACGCGAGTTTTTAATAATTGAACGAGGTTGGTTTTAAGCGATTGAAGAAAGGTATGGTAGTTTTGAACATTATCGGTATTTTTGTTATAGTACCACACAATTTTTCTATTAGCTGAAGATGAGATTTCTATGAAGCCTGGTGACTGAACTAGACTCATGCGTGCTTTTTTCGCCTTAGCAGCCGAAACTGTATTAGCGGTGGAAATACGTTTGCCATTAGTTGTAGTTGTATATGAATCTTTAAATTAAAATAAAAAAAACTAATATTAGCCTATGTGCTATCTATGATATTAATATTATACTAACACCAAATCTTTTTAAACATTTTAATAAACCTACATTGTGTAGTACATATCATCTACCTAACCTTAAATAAATAAAATATATATATGTTGAATAGTTGAATAAGTAAATCAAATAATATACTACTATTTAAAGCATATAGTTGAAATATTAGGAAAGAAAAATAATATTATTTTATTATAATATACTACTATTTAAAGCATGCAGTTGAAATATTAGGAAAGAATTAATAATATTATTTTATTATAAGCATCACTCGAAATTCTTTAAATTATATTACAAAATGTGAAAGTGTATAACTTTTAATTACTTTTTTAATGATTTGCATGTTTTAAACAAAACCATTAAACCTATTTCATTGTAATATTTTGAGTATAAATAAATCTACTAATACTAATACTACATAACCCTACGTTGTGTATATAATATTATTACTAACCTTGTATAGTATCAACCAAGTTGGTTTCCTTAAGTTCGTTTATGATTGTCATGCGACGATCATCATCGTCAATGTATAAATCATTAGATGTTTCAACCGGTAAACCC